>CM017198.1:21354105-21426605 GCA_004837865.1 Musa balbisiana
CCTTCAAACTACATATGGCACCAAGCCTCTTCCTAATTAAAAGGGTGTTGGCTGTAGAACACAATCCAAAAAGGATCCATGAAAGTTCAATAAAACCATCACAATAGGCTGCAACATGAAGTCGAGAACCATACCCTGTAACTTACGAGGCAAGTATGGATTATAAGTATGTCCAATCACCAATGTACCATATTCATTGGCTTTTAGCTTTCATACCAAAGTGACAACTATCTGAGATCCACATATATATATATATATATATAAAAGAAACTGTCCAGAATAACGGCTGTGACAAGTTCTACTATAAAGAGCAAAGTCAAAGTCAAACACACAAATAATCAGAAAGACATCTACCAAAATAAAACCATAAAAAATTTCTAAAGCTGAATGAACCTAAATGATAAAGATTTCTTTTAGGAACTTTATTATCTCAAGGCCTTTCCTCATCCACGAGACAAAGCACTTTATTATAACCAAAATTATAATAATTAAAAAACCAAAAGAAGGGTTGGACACCAAACTTCAGGCTTCAACCACATTTTTACACAGACATCTAAATTCCATATCAATGCTCTATATCTCCCGATGAATTTCACAGCAGGTTACAGGAGAGGAAAACAAACAATTTTGGGAATAGGAAAACAAACCTTGTGAAATGACATCTGACATTGTTCTTGGTGTCTGACTCCACTATCTCTTGAAAGATCTCTTTTTACGCAGAAATGGTTTATGTACCAACACTGACCTCAGAGAAGGCGGAGACTGTTCAGAATGCATATAAAGGTTACCAAATCAAATAATTAGGTTAAAACAAAAGAGTTTGCTAAAATATTAATAAAAGATAACAGCAACTTTTTTTAAGCAACCATCATATTAACCTATATGATCACTGTAGAATGATTAAATTCTTAATGAAATTACAAATATGTAAGAAGTATTTATATCCTAAAACAGTATTTTTAAAAGCAGTAGGTTCCAAAATGCCTACGGTAAGTGTTCATCCCAGCGAACTGAAATGCTCTTGAATATTAAATTAAAAATATATGTATGTATTATTTATTTAAAAATTAAAAAATATATATTGAATGAGTGAAATAAGATATCCCTATTATCAAACTAATAGTATACTATTGTGTCCTAATTCCTACCCACCTAACAGTGTTCATAAATTTCTAATAATTTAACAAAGTCAAGAAAAAAAATTGTTAAACAAAGTGCTCAAGCTAGTGCTGGAAATAAGAGATCATTTAAGAAAGATGTTGTTGTTACCTATAGATTGAGAAAGAGGAGATGGAGAAATAACCGGCCGGCAAAAGGCTATAGATCATGGCACCAATGAAGGCATCAGCACAAGAAAGGAAGGCAAGGTTCATGCGGTGTGCTTAGGGGAGAGGAAGGTGGCAACCGATGATGGAACGAAGCTGGTCGATGATGTATGCTACAAGAGCAGAGAAACAAAGCTTCACACGATGATATAGGGAGAAGGAGACTCATGATTGATTATGTAAGCTAAAGAAAAATATTACACATGATGGTGTAGGATGGAGGAGACTTGCGATCAACGATGAAAGCAAAAGAAAGATACTACAAACAAAAATGTAGGCCAGAGGAGGCTTGCGATAAGGTGGAGCCAACTAATTCTAATTATTTGAACTCAATCAAAGTCCAATTAACCCCATACATTATTTGGATTAAGTGCATGAATGAGTCACCCAACACTTAGGGTTAGACATACATTCGAGTAGCACCTTATTGAATCGACTTGTCCCCCTAGGCAAGTTCCTAAGCGTCTATTGTAAATATTATTTCAAAAAATAAAATAAAATAAATATACTTTCCTACAATAATAGTTCTATATTTTAGGAATACAATTATATAGGTAAATCTTAGAAATATGAAGATAACTATTTAGGAATAAGGCTATATCCAAATACAACTTTATGGATGTAAATATATCTTACAAAACTTTCGTGTAAGTATCATCTAAGAATAAAATATGAGACATACAAATTTATCCATTATCTAATTTTTTTTAATAAAACATTGATCTATTTTCATACACCCAAAATGCTTAAACCTAAGTAAATAATAATGCACTCATTAGACCTCATATGTCAATATAAATTTTTAAATACTCCTGATGTCTGACTAAACTTAGGTATCATAATCTTTTACATTTAAGGGCTTGGCCCCACTAAACAGTATAGTTGATAGCATTTTTCTAATTGAGATTCTCATAATATCTAATACTAGATTAACTCAAATATTAATTGGGATGACCCTATTTGATGGGAGAATTAGTTTATTAGCTTTGTTGAATTTGAACCACTAATCCAAAACACATATGCTCAAGTTAATCATGCGTCAATCTAAGTCTTTAGACTTACATGTTATGAGATTAAGCTAAGATGTTACAAGATTATAAGTAATATTTATTATTGCAATATTATCTTAGGATTACTTACTCCGACTTTTAAGTTTGCAATTATTATCTTTATAAACAAAATTTCTATATATATAAAATATATATAGGTGGGTTTTATACTAATAAGTTGGCTTAAGTATTTTGACTAATAGGGTTAAAGCTTTTTCCAAGCACTACGCAAATAGGCTATCAAGTCATGACATAGTACACACCATCCTAAACTGGAACCCGTTATCAAGTGTAAAAGGAAAAAGAAAGTCCACCACATGCAAGATACAGAAGGATGGGTGATGCAACAAATTAATCCAAAAAGTTCTCACAAAAGAGATTAAACTTTTATCTAACAATTAATGCAACTGCAGTAAAGACATCAATATCTTCGACATTCAGACAATTCTATTCTACAAAATTGACAAGAGTTACCTACTCTTGACATAAAATATAAGTGATTTGAAATGTACAAAAAGAAATACACAACAATTAGCTGCTAGCAAATACCATAAAATTAGTGCAAAGATATAAAAGCATGTGTACCCAACACAATTCTGCTATTAATTTTGAGGCTAGCAATATTATGAAGGAGGAAGAAAAATAAAAACTAAGAATTATTAATACCTGAAATTCTCTAACTAAAGCTGTATGTTTCTTGTTTCTCTTTTTTGCCCAGTAGTCAAAAATGGCACCCAATATCTCTCTCTTTCCTAAATCCTGACAAAATTTGAATGCCTTTTCCTTGTCAAATACATGATCCACATTGCTGTAAGCACCCTTCTCCATTGCATAAATTATTTTCTCAAAGGTCGTCTGCTGAAATATTTTTTAATTCACCAAGGCCCGGATGCAGAATTCTAGAGTTATGATCAGTGAGCCACTTCTCATCCCCCGAATCCATATCATACCGAGCAATTTTACTTGATAGAGCTCGCTGGATCTCATCATCCTCAGTTCTGATATAATAATCAGGGCGTATAATATCAGGGCGTATAAATGTTTGATCGAGAACCATCGTCATAGCCAGAAACCTCCCTGGACATAGGCACCGAAATTGTCCTGGAGGGAATCTTCCTGCAGATTGCGCTGCTGGCATTCCTCATGCAATTCCTTAAACACAAGCAATCCCACCTATCCAGAAACTCGAGCTTCCACCTATCTTCAGCAGCCCAAATATAGGTATGAGTGAAACGATTGACGACACAGCGTCTCATATTCAGAGGTTTGTGCAGGTACTTTGTTTCACCCTGTGACTTGACTGCTATACGCCATTTCTTAGAGGGCAAGGTGTCCACAAAACTTCAAAGCCTTCCTCCCTCCACACCTGTCAGCATCAACAACCAAGACATTTGCATTGCAACGTGCGGTGTCTATGTTCTTCTTCACCTCAGCCAATGCAGACTTCAGCTCCCAAGTTACCTGCCTCCACAAGAACACATGAATCATTTTCTTCATAATTGACAGCCCCAGACAAGCTCCAACCTCCTGAGAAACTTCTCCTTCTGCAATGCTTGCTTAGCCCTGAACCGAGCAAATTAGTTGCATTTTCTATTGCTGATTTGCAGGCATCAATGGTATCATTTTGTTCATGCCTCACTGTAACAGGAACCATAGAAAGTTCAGTTCCCAAGTTACCTGCCTCCACAAGAACACATGAATCATTGTCTTCATAATTGACAGCCCCAGACAAGCTCCAACCTCCTGAGAAACTTCTCCTTCCGCAATGCTTGCTTAGCCCTGAACCGAGCAAATTAGTTGCATTTTCTATTGCTGATTTACAGGCATCAATGGTATCATTTTGTTCATGACTCACTGTAACAGGAACCATAGAAAGTTCAGTTCCCAAGTTACCTGCCTCCACAAGAACACATGAATCATTGTCTTCATAATTGACAGCCCCAGACAAGCTCCAACCTCCTGAGAAACTTCTCCTTCTGCAATGCTTGCTTAGCCCTGAACCGAGCAAATTAGTTGCATTTTCTATTGCTGATTTGCAGGCATCAATGGTATCATTTTGTTCATGACTCACTGTAACAGGAACCATAGAAAGTTCAGTTCCCAAATTACCTGCCTCCACAAGAACACATGAATCATTGTCTTCATAATTGACAGCCCCAGACAAGCTCCAACCTCCTGAGAAACTTCTCCTTCTGCAATGCTTGCTTAGCCCTGAACCGAGCAAATTAGTTGCATTTTCTATTGCTGATTTACAGGCATCAATGGTATCATTTTGTTCATGCCTCACTGTAACAGGAACCATAGAAAGTTCAGTTCCCAAGTTACCTGCCTCCACAAGAACACATGAATCATTTTCTTCATAATTGACAGCCCCAGACAAGCTCCAACCTCCTGAGAAACTTCTCCTTCTGCAATGCTTGCTTAGCCCTGAACCGAGCAAATTAGTTGCATTTTCTATTGCTGATTTACAGGCATCAATGGTATCATTTTGTTCATGACTCACTGTAACAGGAACCATAGAAAGTTCAGTTCCCAAGTTACCTGCCTCCACAAGAACACATGAATCATTTTCTTCATAATTGACAGCCCCAGACAAGCTCCAACCTCCTGAGAAACTTCTCCTTCTGCAATGCTTGCTTAGCCCTGAACCGAGCAAATTAGTTGCATTTTCTATTGCTGATTTGCAGGCATCAATGGTATCATTTTGTTCATGCCTCACTGTAACAGGAACCATAGAAAGTTCAGTTCCCAAGTTACCTGCCTCCACAAGAACACATGAATCATTTTCTTCATAATTGACAGCCCCAGACAAGCTCCAACCTCCTGAGAAACTTCTCCTTCTGCAATGCTTGCTTAGCCCTGAACCGAGCAAATTAGTTGCATTTTCTATTGCTGATTTACAGGCATCAATGGTATCATTTTGTTCATGACTCACTGTAACAGGAACCATAGAAAGTTCAGTTCCCAAGTTACCTGCCTCCACAAGAACACATGAATCATTGTCTTCATAATTGACAGCCCCAGACAAGCTCCAACCTCCTGAGAAACTTCTCCTTCTGCAATGCTTGCTTAGCCCTGAACCGAGCAAATTAGTTGCATTTTCTATTGCTGATTTACAGGCATCAATGGTATCATTTTGTTCATGCCTCACTGTAACAGGAACCATAGAAAGTTCAGTTCCCAAGTTACCTGCCTCCACAAGAACACATGAATCATTTTCTTCATAATTGACAGCCCCAGACAAGCTCCAACCTCCTGAGAAACTTCTCCTTCTGCAATGCTTGCTTAGCCCTGAACCGAGCAAATTAGTTGCATTTTCTATTGCTGATTTGCAGGCATCAATGGTATCATTTTGTTCATGCCTCACTGTAACAGGAACCATAGAAAGTTCAGTTCCCAAGTTACCTGCCTCCACAAGAACACATGAATCATTGTCTTCATAATTGACAGCCCCAGACAAGCTCCAACCTCCTGAGAAACTTCTCCTTCTGCAATGCTTGCTTAGCCCTGAACCGAGCAAATTAGTTGCATTTTCTATTGCTGATTTACAGGCATCAATGGTATCATTTTGTTCATGCCTCACTGTAACAGGAACCATAGAAAGTTCAGTTCCCAAGTTACCTGCCTCCACAAGAACACATGAATCATTTTCTTCATAATTGACAGCCCCAGACAAGCTCCAACCTCCTGAGAAACTTCTCCTTCTGCAATGCTTGCTTAGCCCTGAACCGAGCAAATTAGTTGCATTTTCTATTGCTGATTTGCAGGCATCAATGGTATCATTTTGTTCATGCCTCACTGTAACAGGAACCATAGAAAGTTCAGTTCCCAAATTACCTGCCTCCACAAGAACACATGAATCATTTTCTTCATAATTGACAGCCCCAGACAAGCTCCAACCTCCTGAGAAACTTCTCCTTCCGCAATGCTTGCTTAGCCCTGAACCGAGCAAATTAGTTGCATTTTCTATTGCTGATTTGCAGGCATCAATGGTATCATTTTGTTCATGCCTCACTGTAACAGGAACCATAGAAAGTTCAGTTCCCAAATTACCTGCCTCCACAAGAACACATGAATCATTTTCTTCATAATTGACAGCCCCAGACAAGCACATTAAGTATCTTGTAAGAACACGAGGTAAATAAAGGGACCCAAGAAGCATACTGACATGCAAGCTCCTAAAGTAAATTGGAAGCGCCGAAAAATCAAGCAGTAGCAGTGGAACAGACTGTCTAGCACCATAAATCTTGCATAGCCCACAACAATGCAGAACGCCTGAAAAAACAACATTCTGAAAAACAGCATCCAGCATTTAGACAGAGAGAAAAATTAACACAAAAGCAGAAAATGCCGTTCAAACACATGCTTACATTCTTCTGCCACCTGAGTGGTAATACATGAACTCCCTGCCGAGAAAAGACGGTAGCTAACGATCCAGATAATAAGAATGCAGCAAATTCCTGGACTGTCACCGTGGACCTCCTCATCCATTTGAGTGCAGTGATCAGAAATCTTGGGAAACAGAGTGAACTACTGGCACAAGAGGATTCCACGAACAGCGTCAGCACCATACGATCATTGATGTTAGTGCACAAACTATTTTCCATGATGCCATTCTTCTTTGCAAAGTTCCCAGCAGAGACTGCAATTTTAAGCTCCCTTTTTATGATTCCTCTTTCAATCGAGGTCTCCGCAAGTTCTAGCTCTCGTTTAATTTCTTGGTGTAGAGTCGGCACATCTGACTTCCTCCTGCAATCTTCCCCCACGAAAACCAACTCGTTTCTTCTCTTTATCTCCGAAGCCCGATGCCCGACAGAAGAAGATGTCGAAGCCCCACCACCAGAGAGATGCCTCTGCCTCCTACGCCCATAAACGATCCCAAACTTCCTCCCTAGACAAGTATCGCACGAGTCCTCCGGAACATCGGACTCCGGTGTCTTCCCAGCGGTCTCACCAGGCTCGTTCAACCCATCCGAGTATCCAAGATCACGCGTTTCCCCTTTCTCTCTCTTCTCGCACCGGTGATCCTCGGCTCCACCGCCGCCAAAGACCCCCAACCACTTATCGCCGTGCCTCCGTACGGCAAGCGTCTTCGGAGACCCGAGGACGCTAGAGTCGCCGTCGCCAACCCTGGCCACCGAGGAGATTTTGGGGATTAACACCCTCATCGACCGTCGCGTCCCCACCGACGACATCAGCGTCGACGACGCGGGCAGGGGGAACACCTGCCAACCTGTCTCGACCTCCACTGCCCCGTGGAGCTTCCTCGGGGCGGCCTTACGTTTCTCCAGTCTCGCATTCCTCGAAATAATCACCATCATCGCCGCCCGTCAGGAATCCAATCATCGGCGATTCCGATCACCAGTCCCCATCCCGCGGCCACAGCCGACCCCGATCCTTCTTTCTTGATTCAAATCTAGAATTCCAATATCCCGGGGATGATTCCGATTCCTTTGCGCTTTCCTCTCAAGATCAAGATTCAGAAGCGGAAAGGCGGTTAAGTGCTTCACGTCGTAGAAGGCGAGAGGGAGAGAGAGCGCGCGCGCGCGCCCGCCAATGGGCCTTTGGGTTGAATTAAGGGTCTCTATTATGACAGAGTTAAGATGGTATGGCCGTCTGATGGAGATCAGACGGTACAAGTTTGGGTATTCCATGCGTGGAAATGTACCCCCCTGTCGCGATAACTTTGCAGGCGATTCGGTCTGGTTATCTGCGGAATAGATAAGACCCCTACGTGGCATTCGATTACTGAAACAAATTCCCCTGACGAGGAGGGGGAAATTTGACTTCTAATGGTGAGACGGGGGAGCAACGGATGCGAGGGTTGGAGCGGGGTCGTCATCGTTTGGCTTAATGACGAGCGTGCTCTCGAAGTGGGTCGACACCCACAGTCGGGTGCACCATAGCCGTACACGTTTCACTCTCATCAGCTTTCAAGTTCGGTTCTCCTGTCCCTGCCTAAGCACAACGCAGGATTATTTACCTAGAAAATGAGTGCGCCTAGCACTGTGTTGCCCACAAGTTCGTCGTTTGATTGGATGGCAATCCTGCATTCTGTTTTTGCTTTTGCAGCAGTGGACAATGTTCATTACTTAAGCCCGATAAAGCTTTAAACAATACTTAATTATTAAGGTCTGCGCTATTGGCTCCGATCATGTTGGCAGTAAAGATGGACTTTTGTCATTCGTTAATGAAGAGTAATTATTGATAAGCTATGTTTCAGCACCCAAATTATGTATCGAAACTCTCTTAGAGTACATATTGTTTTAATAATTATGTCAATTATTACCCCAAGTGGATAAATTTTATTTATCATATATAAATCATCTTATTTTGGCATCAAAATTCACCTTACATGTTTAAAAAAAAGAAACTATATTTTTCCGGGATCGAATACAACTAAAACCAAGATGATTCGGCCTGGCTGACTTCATTGAATCACTCACTGACATGTCATCAGTTCACCACAAAGAAAAATTCCCTACTATGAGGGATCCAAGTGATTTTATTGTTGCAATAATACAACTGAATTAGTTTTATATGGAATTCATTTAATCATCATTATTCTCCTAATAAGCAATCATCTAATTTTTAAGCTCAGGTTATATATCTATCCCACCAAAATTTGAGATTTTCATATTTATCTCTCTAACTTATATATATATATATATATATATATATATATATATAGTTCAAATTATTAAATTTCAACCTACCACTTTGTATTAGATATTGATCATGGTGGTATTTGACGAAATGATCAGGTTCGCACGTGACATTATTGCGAATCTCGATGCAAAAGAACAATAACTATGTTACTTGATGAGATTTACCTGCACCTACTCCTACGCTACTCCAATTGTCGGCCTAACGAACTGTCCAATTCCGGACCTGTCACGAGCGTCATCGTGACATCGCTCCCTCCGTACCTACCAATCTCAAATCAAGCATATCGTATGATATAAATATATGCATCAATGAATATTGAAGATGAGATCAAACGTATTCTATATGTACGATGAATGAGAGAGAGAGAGAGAGAGAGGAATCTGCCCTTTGAAATTTCAAATAGAAGGGATACAGTAGGGCAGAAACCTACATTAATAACGCACATTAATGGCTGCCATGCACGCCATGTGCGTGACTCAAAAAGTGCAAACCCACCTCCTCTTTTTCACCGCCGCTGCAGCAGCCTTGCGCGCTGCGACGTGGATCCCTCGATCCATTTCGTCTCGTGGTGGGATCGTCCCGTTCCCCAACACGAATCTGGTTGTGATGGCATATAACCACCTGATATGTTAATGGAGCGGCAGACCGCTGCGTGATGGTGGCACCTGCAGCGTTCGTAGCACTGTCTTCAGTGTTTTTGAAATGATCGGTGTTTGAGCGACTCTCATGCTCACAAGCTTTTTTGTGTTCCTCTCCTCCGCTTCTCCTGTCTTCTCCTGCTCTGAGAGGAGTTGAGATTGGAGAGAGAGTGCCATCGAGCGGCCTTCACGGCCGATCTACTTTCTTCTGCGCCTACTGTTCCTCCTCTTTCTTCTTTCTTCTGCTTTGATTCCTTCAGGTACCGTAAAAGTTGTGCCCAGGAGTTACAGGCACGTTCTGAGAGGAGTTATAGATCGGGGTGACAGAGAGAAGAGAGAGAGAATGGGGAGAGAGTGGCAATGGAGTACGACGGCTTCACCTAAAGGAGACTGCAAGGAGAGTAACTCTGGTTGCATGGGTGGAATGCTTCACTACCTACACTTTCATCAATTGCTCTACTCCGGCAGCAGTAGAAATCCACCAGGGTCGCCGCCGTCGGTGTCATTGCTTCCTCGAATCGAGCTTACGTCTCAACAAGCGACAGGTATAAGGAGAAGCCCTCGTCTCTCCATCCTATCAAACTAGATCACTTACTTTGGATTGTCCTGTGTATGCAACTTAGGGTTGGAGGCGCCCAGGAATAGCTTGGAGCTGGATGAGGGGAAAGCGTCGTCCTCGACCTCGGCCATAGATGACGAGCTTTACTATGTTCCTGTGAGTCTGCCAGCGAGACGATCGGGCTTCTCTTTCTGTTCTCCCTTAGCGTTTGATTGGTTGCTATTGTCAGGTCGGGATAGAAATAGCCTCAGCTTCACTGTCGAAGAGCAGCAAGATGATGATGATGTGGCTGGAGGAGGAGAAGAGGAGCTCACAGGCCGAGACTCCGAGGACTCCGGGCGTCGTCGCGCGCCTTATGGGCTTGGAGACCTCCGCGGGGCAAGCCTCTTCTCCGTCACCGAGGACGCCGCCAGCGCAGTCTCGAGTGCGAAACAAGAAGAAGAATGGCGGTGGCGATCAGAGTACCAAGAGAGAGTCGTGGTCACCCCGGCTGCCTCTCGGGAGCTTAAACTGCAACGTTGCAGCGTCGACTCAAATCAGATCGGTCGACGCAGGCTCCCGCTCCTTGCCGGAGACACCGAGGGTTTCGTCAGCTTGGTCCTGCGACGTTGATCCGAGGTTTTCTCTGCAACTCAACAAGGAGAACACCAATAAGGGTGTGCAAGAGATCGGCCACTCGCGAGACTTCGGCGGGCACCAGGACGAGAACAAGAGCCGGAGGAGCCACCACGGTGCTCGCGAGTTCACCAAGCAAGTGAAGGAAGGTATCAGCATCAGACAAGGAAGTGGTGGTGGTAGCGGCCGTGGCCGTGGCCACAGCGGTGAAGATGGATCCAAGTCTAAGTCTAAAAGAACCAGGCCAGCTGGGAAGAAACTGTCCATGGAGGATCCACCATCTCCTCGTTCTTCTCCTCAAACGAGAAAATTGGAGATCGCAAGTGGCACGAAGAAGCCAATCATGCTGCCTCCTAAACCTCTGCAGTCACAGGCAACAGACCGATTACCCCCATCAAGAACTTCCCGAGATCATGGCGAAGCAAAGGCTCTGAAGAAGGTCCTTGATAAGTGCAAGAAAGCCGATAACGAGCGGTTCACCGAGAGGATCAGGAAGCCAGCACAGTCACCTACGACCACCAGGCCGCCATGTTCTCGCTTGCTCCCAACATTAGCATCACTGTTTCAGTCAGCTGACTCGCTACCAGAGACGAACATCCCTGATAAGAGTAGATGCAGCGCCTTACCATCTCAACCAATCTCACGCTCTTTTGCCTCTTCTTCTTCGTTTGCGCAGCAATCGGACGGTCAAAAGAATAGCCACGGCCGAGCACTTAGGTACAGCGATCCAAAGTTTAGATACGTGAAGACCATACTTGAGCGCGCAGGGCTAGACGGAGCTAACACGTGGAGATGGTACTCACCGTCGCTTCCGATCGACCCCATCGTCTTCCATCAGCTGGAGCCGGAGCTTCCTTTCTTCCTTGGGGAACGAAGCACCGTCACTTCCGATGGCCTCCTCCTCGGTCCATTACGGTATCGGTGGAACAGGAAGCTCCTGTTCCACCTGGTAGAGGAGAAGTTAGGGGATCTCCTTCTCGGGTGTCGCGAGATCTCATCATTCTTCTCCACCACCACCACCCGCCTCGTCAGAGACAACGGACAGCCATTGCTACGGCAACTCTGTGCGCAGATCGAGAACCTCCCCGCTGGCGCCGACTGCCGCGTGGTGGCCGACATCGACGCTCTCGTCGCAGCGGACCTGCAGGAGGCCGTCGTGCGCCGCCTGCTGCGCCATCCCGCGGTGGCGAACGAGGCAAGCGACGTGGTGGTGGGAGTGGAGCAGGGTATCCTCGACGGCCTCCTCGCCGAGACCGCAGCATCTCTCGCCCTGTCCTCCGCCGCCTTCCAAAGCTGAGCTGGTGGTGCTAACCACCGGAATTTGTGACAGTACTATTCCCCACGGAAACAGCGGGGGCTCACTGCGTCAGTCGTAGCAGTGGCGATGACTGTGTGTTGTGGACTGCGTGGGAAAACATGAATGCATGTAGCACGTCTGGCTTTGCTGTGTGAGAAGCAGGCATAAGCTTTATTCCCTCTTTGTGAGAAGCAGGCATAATAAGCTTTGGGAGAGTTAGGCGCTATGTCCTACTTTGTATATGGCCTGTTGCGTGGAGACGTAAGCTGTTGTCAGGAATATTTGGCAAAGTGATAAGGGAGAGGGATGGCGTGGGGCCCAGTGGCCTGACCAATGTCAACGTTCATCCGCTGGGAAAATGTACTACTACGTGTAATTTCTGAAATTTATGTTCTCCCTTTTTTCTCATTTCTTGAGATTAATTTAGATTTAAAATTTCAAAACGCCACCGGGAGATATGACGAGTACACATCTTCACGTCATTGTCCACACCTATCCGAACGCTTTGTAACCCAAATATATCAATCAATTATCTCGCATGATCTTCCCAATGCATAATGGCAGTAGCTGTAATGTCTTATGATATTGAATGTGATAATTTTGTCAACTTTTTATAAGTAATTTAGCATAAAAAATTAAAAATTAAATTCGAATAGATGTGATAGAATATCATAGTAAAAATAAATATAAAATAATAATTTTATATTCCTTATATATTCTAATCATCAATCCATTTATAATTTGATGATTGTATGATTTGAGTGCATGATTGAATTAAATCTTTTTTTCATAATCTATATAAATACTCATTAACTTAATGAATGATATCACATCTTTAATTCTAAATACCAGAGACTTGCTGCTTCAACAAGGTTTTCTTTTTCTCGCTTTCTTTTCCTCGCTATCTCGTTGATTTATTAGTGACTATTATTCCTCTTCCTTGTCCTCGATGTTATTGCTATACAACTCTCAATTTCTATTTTATATTTTTGGATTATTCCTTTTTACCCATCTCCTACTATAATTTGCTCTATAATATATCTACTCCACTTTGCTCATCTAATTTACTTCTTTTAGTGTTTGACCTACTTCTCTGATGATTATCCATCGTTGTTTAGTTTATTTCACGGGTATTTCCTTAACTTGAACACCGGTGCCTACTACCCAACATCCTCATTGGTGTTCTCGTCTCCTTCTTATCAATCGTTAAACTTACTAGTGTCTTAAATTCACGGTCGACCTCTCGATCGCACATCAGCACTCGTGATTAAGATAATGACTCAAGAGAGGAAAGAAGAGATTGCCAATTCCATATCTCATATCATATCCTCGCTTGTATACCCTTTATATCCAATTTCCTCGTATCATATCTTCTCTTGTTCACTTCTCATATCTAATCTCATCAAATAGATCATATCTTTACTATCTATACATCCAAACCAGATCATTAGTTTATTCTAGATTTTCCTTATTAGATTGTAGTATCTTTTCAATATGTGTTCATCCTCTATATCTAACACTCTAATTATTATTTTCTCATAAAACAATAGTTCATATGAACCTATAGGACTTATATATATCATTGTAACAACTGGAATCCTCTTTAAGCTCTTCAAATATTACAACTATATATTTTGATGAGCACAATTTATCAATCTCCTCTTTGGATATGATTTATAAGGTTGCATCAATGACTCTCTTAGTTGTTCACCATAAATGATTCAAATATCAAGAGAACTCATCCCAATAACAAATCTTGATAACAAATTATGGCTACGATAAAATAGTATTATTCTACAAGTCATTCAAGCATCAATCGTTGGCTCCATAAGACACTAATATTCTTGTGTAACACTACAACAAAAGCATGATCTAACTTTCAAACCATCCTCGCTAATCACTCTTGCACTCGTATACTAAGTCTTTTATCTACTTTGATAAAGACAACATAAGAGAGAAGTATTGTTGTTGATTATATATATAATCTAAAAGATACTACTGATGATTTGACTTTAATATGTCATCCCTGAGTGGTGAAGAAATCATTGTTTATATTCTCAATATCTTAGGAGACAAATATAAGGAACCAACGATAATAATTTGGGCATATGACCTACTAATGTCATTTGAAAAACTATATGATAAGTTGACTGAATTATAACTATTAGTAGTTTTAAGCAACCCAACGATAACAATAAACAAAAAGTCATCTGCCACCTTTGTGACAAAATTGGACACAGTAAAATTTTATCGATCTCAACCTAAGCTTATTGCTATACCTAATTGGTCTCAAGTAAATATCATAACTACTCTAATTGCTCATTCAAGCAATTGAATTACTGTCTTTAGTGCTTTTCATCATATTACTTTTTGATTTACAAAATTTATCCATCCACACTAATTATATCACATCTCGGATTTATAAAAAGAATAATAAATTAATATTTTATTATCCATAATTTACATAATGAACTCTTTTTTTTTTTTCATTCATTCTTGAATTCAAATCCTTATTTTTTACCATAGTAAATATTCTATTAACTAGAAAAAGGATCATATCTTCTTGGTAGGGTCACAATTATCTTCCACCAAAGCTTCAAATCTATTACAAAGTAGTAGATTACTCTAAAACTAAATATGAGATAAAAATATATCAATAACCACACAGGTAAGAAATAAAAAAATCATAAAAATAATCTTCAATATTTATGAAATATAAATAAATATCATTAATTTAATTAGAAATGATAATATATCGATTCATCATAAAACTTATGCATTAGAAAAATAATGATAATTTCTTATATAATAAACAAAATCATGTATCAGCCACATGTAACACATACATAATAACTAAATAACAAAGACATATATCACATCCGATGGTACACTTTCCCAACAGCGGATAGAGAGGCATATTTTATGAGATGGATTTCTCCCAATAATGGATGGAGATAATCCATATCGCACTCCCAACAGCGGATGGAGTGATATCTCTCACCCGCCCAAGTGAGAACACACTCCTCCCAATAGTGGATGGAGGAACCGTTTAACCATTACATTTGATAGTTCACTAATCTCCAAAGGGTATTGTCATACCTGCCCTTAGTAGGGATACATAAACATCTATGATCATTCATTTACACTCATCTATTCACTCACGCATACATCAAGAAATTAATATGATTAAATATTATAAAAAATCGTACTTGATATAAATCAACTAGACTATATTCATTGGTGGCTCTGCATTATGATAGGCTCGCAGCTCTTTTCATAGGTTATACTTCCAATGTGAACTACTAGCCTAGACACATCTACTATATGATAACAATCATATTAATATCATAAACTTAAGAAAAGTAAAAAATCAATAATTATTTTCAAATAACATCTTTAGATAGGACCTTTAAATTCATTAAATCATAAATACATGAAATATCAATATCTTAATAGTTCTCAATCATCCAAAACTCTAATTGGAATAACTCAATTGACTTAAACTAAACTCAATTTGATTATGACATAATGGAACCAACCTCAAATCTTTATAGAACCAATCTAGAATCATCCTAGACTAGTCTAATTTAGATTTGATTGATCTTGATTAGATCAAGTAGGTTTGAACTAGTCAAATTAGTTTGGAATTATCTCAAATCAGTTTTAACCGATCAAACATATCTGATTTAGTCAATTAACGAACTCAAACGGGAGAGGAAATTCGACTATCTCATATAGTGCTAGCCTAAACTGAACCAACCTGCATGAGTTTTGGATTAGTCACATGTGCTGTACATGCCTGTTTCGAGTAATAGGTTAAGTTGAGATGCAACGGGCTAAATAAAGGAGTGATGATGTATCTAATGACAATCGCATAGTTGGGTAGGCTTAACTTCATGGACTAAGCTAAGTCTCATTTATATAAGTTGGGCTGAGCCTTACCATTGAATTATCTAGCCACATGAGTTGGGTTATGCTTGGCCGCATGGGTTGGGTCGTATCTTGCCATATGGGCTGGGATATATATGACCACATGGACTGGATCATACTTAGCCACATATGATATGTCATACCTAGCCATATAGGATGGGTTATATCTTACCACATGTGCTGGCTCTTACCTGGCCACATAAGCTGGGTTATGCATAGCCACATGGGTTAGGTTGTATTTGGTCATATGGGCTAGATCGTATATGACTACATGGGCTAAGTCGATCTGGTCTCACAGATCAACTTGACTCAAGTTAGACCCCAATTAGACTCCTCTTATCAAATTAGATTTTAATATTTAAAATTATTAAAGAATGACTTAAATCTATTAATTAAAAATTTAAATTCATGATCTTAAATTAAAACTAATTACATCATAGAAATTCACACATAATTCTTGAAACATAAATATATCTAACTAAATAAATTAGAATTATTATATTAATCTAAAAAATAAGAATTTTAATAATTAAATAATATTAAAATTTACTTAAGTTTAAAAGATCAATATAAATCAAATAATCATTCTAACATTACAAATCAATTATCATTTTTTACTAATCATGAAATTTTAAAATTAAAACTTCATTATGCATCATAAAATTATAACAATATCAATATCAAGATTTCAAAATATAAATCAAAGCTAATTAAAAAAGAAATGATCCAATCTTTCCTTGGTTATCCTTTCCTTGATATTATCTACTCGGGAAGTCTTCTCCTTAATCCTACCGTTAGGCTCGGTGAGGAATGAGGGAGGAGTAGCACCCATTATAAGATCTCTCCGAAATGTAACTAATAATTTAATTTTAATTTTACTTTTATACACAAAGAAAAAAAATAATATTTATTTCTTATAATTCATATATAAAAATATAATATAAACTATTTACTTCCTAAAAAATAAATCACTCATTAGGAAATAAATTAATTAATAATTTAATCGATTAGTAGAATTCCTAACATATCTACATGACTAAGGAAACCAAATTTAATTATTTCCTTAACCATAATACACAAACATAAAAGTTAATAATAAAGTAATACATCATTTATAGTAATTAATTTATATTAAATAAAAAATTATCGGTGATTGTAGACTATGTAGGCAATAAAAATATCATTATTAGTGATAGTAATGGAATCCCTATAACTCATACTAATTCTATAATATTTAATTCATACACAAATACTTTTATACTTGATAATATTTTATGTACACCTTACATCAAAAGAAATCTTATTTTTATCTCTTAAATTTATAAGCAAAATAACATCTCTATTGAGTTCTTTTTTGACTTATTTCTTGTAAAGAATCTGAGCATGAGAGTATTTTTAGTTTAAGGCCAAAATAAAAACATCTATTAGTAATCATCAACTTTACAAATTACCTCACTAGTTTCTCGTTTCAGTTGTTACTCTAATCAATATGTGGCATCATCGCATTGGTCATTCGTCATCCTCTACTCAATAATAACCAACTTATAAATCAAGTATAATTATATTTCATTGCAATGCTTATTTAAGTAATAAAAGTCATACACTATCTATTGAAACATTTTTCGTATCATGCTCCAAACCATTTAAAGTTATTTACACAGATATTTTAGGCCTTACCCTAATATTTTTTTTGATAATTTTATATTTTATATTATTAAATAGATTACTTCACTAAATATGCATGACTAAATCCTCTCAAATATAAATATGAAGTTATCATAGTCTTTACTTATTTTAAAAAAATAATTGATAACTTCTTCTAGTCTATCATTAAAACAGTTTACTCTAATAGAGAAAATGAATATCAAATTTTAATAACTTACTTCTCACATAACATCTCAAAAGTTACTATCATAGATACCTTAACTAGTTAGCCCTACCGAATGAACGTATCAATATATAATTGAAACTAATCTCACCCTCCTACACAAAGCCTCCGTACCACTAATCTTTTAGTTAATATTCTTTTAAACTGCAATATACCTCATTAATCATATGCTCACCCTAACCTATAAACATCCATCACCATTTGAATAACTATTTAACAAAGCCTCAAATCTTCAAAAACTTAAAATATTTAGTTATTTATATTATCCATAATTAAGCCCATATACTTCACATAAGTTAATACCAAGATCCAAGCTTAGTATCTTTATTAAGTACTCCCTTAAGTATAATGCTTTTTAATGCTATGATTATTAACTTAAAAGGTCTTTGTATCATATCATGTTATTTTTTTTGAGTCCATCTTTCTATTTCAAAATCTTACTTTTTCAGCAATATGAGCCACTACAATAACCATCATCATTAGGTTCATACAACGACATCTCAAATCCCTTCAAAGACATCTTTCACCATATCAACTAACAATTTTCCTTTACCTATATTCTCTTATTACTCTAGTTCAATAGCACATCACCTCTTCTGCAACTTCTTCATCTATTTTTCTACTTTACAATACTTAATGAAGCAATGCCCTCGATACAACAAATAATATGTGTCCTCTCCTCAACCAAGTGATATTGAAGTGCATCAACTTGATAAGATATATGTCATTAACTCTTCACTAATTCTTATATATTCAATACAACTTAATAATACCATCGAACTTAGATATTTAATGATAATACATTTCAAATATAGCATATTTAAACCATATTAAATCCTTGATCTCTATGCTACCATAATTTCTCCATATGAGTTTACTGAATTCATAACCATTACCAAAGCCAAAAAATCTTAATATGAGCATAAAATCATATGTGAGAAATATAGTGTCTTACCCTATAATGTCATATGAACCCTTAGACTATATCACCTCATACAAAATATCATTAGGTGTAAGTGAATTTTTTGAATTAAGCGAAACATAGATGAATCCATTGTTAGAAATAAAGCGGCCAAAGTGTTTTACCAACGACCATGTATTGATTTCATAGAGATCTTCAATCCAATTATTAAATTGATAATAATTTAACTCATCCTATGTTTGGCTATCATTTAAGGATAGTATGTATTACAACTATATGTTAACAATACTTTTTTTCAAGAGATCTTGACTAAAAATGTCTTTATGTAACATCCTCCGACTTTATCCATTCTCAATATATAAATAATATTTATAAAATATAAAAAGCTATTTATGAACTTTTCCAAGCTCCAAGAGCTTGGTAGACCAAACTTGGCTCATTTTTTTATATCAACCAATTTCATCAACTCCAAGTCTGATACTTTTTTATTTCTACAATAACAAAATAAATATATTATATATTTATTTGTATATATGGATGACATTATCATCACAGTCAGTAATTTCATGGAGATCAAGCAATTTCTTAGGCAATTGACAGATAGATTCTTTATCAAAGACTTAGAAACCTTAAGTTATTTTCAAGGAGCGGAGACAATGTTCACATCTGCTGAATTTTTTTTTTATCTCAAAAAAGTACAATTGAGATATATTATTAAGGATGAATATGTAAAATATCAAAAAAAGTTATCATCCCACTCTCTACAATTGAGTTACTCAAATCATACGATGTTAGCTCTACTACATATTTTATATAGCACCGATGAGTACTTAGTTCTTGCAATTGAAAGATATGAAAAAGAAGAATGAGCTAGGTATTATAGACATGGGTAACTCCACACTCACAATTCTCACTTTCACCTTATTGCCATATTATATAAGAATTGAAGTAGGCAAAAAAGTGAATATCTTTACTTCATTCTATATGGTCCTTAAGTCATAACCGAACAAGCAACTCAATAACTCATCGTGTTAGCCATGAAGTAGCTCGCTAACGTGGGCCGTGGGCATTCAAAAGTGATTCTAGATAAAAGTCTTATCTCTTTAACTATATTACTTACTTACAGAGGGTTGGGCTCCTAAGCTACGAGTTCATAATTAATAACACTCTAGCATGCAATATTTATCTCTCACATATTTTGACATTTCATTTATAGTTAACAAATTTTCATAATTCATGTATTGGTTCTCCACTACACATTAGTCTATACTAAAATATATCATAAGATATTTTAAAACGACTCTCAATTATAGACTTCTTTATTATAAATACTAATTACTTCATCTTCATGCCTTCGCCGATGCTAATTGGGTAGGCAGCATCGATCATAGAATATCTACGTCAACTTATATTATTTTCTTTTGAAAAAATATGATCAATTGAAGTTTTAAAAAATAGAACAAAGTCATAAGATCTATGACTGAAACTGAATACTGAGTTATCGCCACCACTGTTGTAAAACTTAATTAGACACTAATCTACTACGTAAACTTTGACATCACCTCCTAATCCACTCTTGTAATATACTGTGATAATATCAATACCACCTATCTATACACCAACTAAGTGTTCGACTCAAGAATGAAATATATTGTCCTTAACTTCTACCTATTTAGATATTAAATTAGCATATGTTAACCATGTGTTTCTCATATTCATACTTCTAATCAATTAGCAAATTTTCTCGCAAAGTCTCTTGCTCATAATATATTTCAGTTGTATTAGTCCGAGATTAATATCTTTAATAGAAGTTTAATCTTATAATAAAAGAAGTTCATAATAAAGAAAAATATGAAATAATAACTTTGTATTCCTTACCTATTCTAATCCTTAATGTATATGATTGAAAAAAAAAAATCTCAAAACTGATATAAATATATATATTATTTTAATTAAATAATATCATCATTTTCATAAACAAATGAATGTATCTATCCGTTGTTTATGATCAATTCCATTTGTTTTTATTCAAAAGAATGTGATAAAAAAATTATTGTATATTAAAATAATGTCAAAGCCCCTTTCTTTTCCCTTAGTGAATGACATTGAGACTTCGTCGACGCATTAGACTAATAACAAAACCAAATTTAAAAAATATTTTTTCTAATTAATCGATCGGTATTTTACATTGTGATATATTTATTATCTTTAATAAGTTTGGGGGGTTTGGGTTTGGGGGATACATGTCGATCTTCAATAAGTCTCCTCCTACTCTTGTTTTATTTTCTACCATTTCTATTCACAACACGTAAACTTTTTCTCGGTTTATTGTTGAGATCTACCTAAACAGTGAATATATCATTATTTTGTAACCTCAAAGTAGTTAATAATTTGTAACTATTGATGATTTAGAATGATTTATTAGTAATCTATTGATTTTATTAGTGAAAGACTTTTATCGGACTTTAATCTCTCATAATATTGCAGGGTTTTTAAGTACCTATTATTTTACATTTGTTATTGATGTACTTCCGTATTTTTACCGCTTGTTTGGTTGGTCTACTTAATTACATACAATATTACCATAGGTTGATATTTAATGAGTTTGTATGTATATTTATTTTACATAAAAAGGGAAAACATAAATCACAATGGTCGTTTTTCCTTGACATAAATATGATAATTGGTTGACATAATAAATTTATGTTTAAATCCAATAAAATTAATTTTTTTTAATTTTATATTTTTCATAACTCATAATTAACTTGAGCATCGAAAGAATGATTTAATGCATGCCAACGTCTTCTTCAATTGAGAATCATCCTCTTAGAATAATGATTTTGAGGTTTTACATGTCGAATTCATCCGAACATACAATCAAAATAATTTCAAAAAATTATATATAAATGAAACTCAACCACTACGGTGTAGCCTCATATAATCTTCTTGGCATCTTCAAATTAATGTAATTAGAAAACAATAATTTAATGCTCACCTTCAAGAAAAATGGTATATTATTTTATTTCCAATGCAACACATGGGTACGAACACTTTGCATCATATTCATCTCCGAAGCAGTCCATTAATCTGATTTTAATATGTAATAAATAAAAATATATATACGTTGAATGAAATCTAAATTTTTAATGATGAAAACAATGTAGAGAACGTATTAAGAGTCTAACGCATTTTGGGAACACTTCATAGTCCTTTGTATCAAAAACGTAATACATCTTAAATATTAATTATTGATTTGATGATGACATAATATACTCGATGAAGATTAGGATTTGAGATGAAAAATCAAAATATAATACTAGTAATAAATATTTATAAAGATAAATAAATATCTGAAGACCTGTGTGAGATTAAATTGGTATGGGATAAAGGATGGAAAAGTGGCAAATAAATAAGGTTAGTGTTAATTAAGCTGAGTATATATATATTTATGAGAGATTACCAAAACATGCTATTTTTTTTCTCTCTCACAAATCGTTCATAAATTTCAAAACCTCAATAATACCTTTTTTTTTTAAATTTAAATTTCCCTCCTTATTCTCTTTAGAGTGGTTATAAGTTAAGAACCAATTAAATAAAATCAAATTAATAATAAACCAAAATATTTAAAAATAATTTAGAATTTTATTTTAAAAGTAAAGTTAGAAAATATTAAGCATATAAATTTAAAAATAAATTTAAAATTATAGTAAAAATTATAAAATAGGAAAATTATTAAATAAAATTTTAAAAAATCCTCTAACTTTGGATTTTTTTTAGAACATCCCAAATTTAAAATTTTCTCATAGGGTTTTTTTTTTAAATAATTATTTTACCTCTAACCGCTCTTCACCTGAAAACCTAATGTTAGGGATTTGATTAACTAAGATAAAATAAATAATAAAACTAAAATATTTAATAATAATTTATTTTTTTATTAAAAAATCAAAAAGGAAATATTAAGTATATAAAAATAAAATAAAAAAATTATGTTTTAAAAAAATATAAAATAAAAAATAGTCTGGAACTTTATTTAAAAATACATTTGGAGCAAAATAGGAAAACAAGTGGAAGGACAAAAAAATTTAAAATTTGTAAAATAAGAGTTCTTCAAAGGCAAAAAAAAAGTCAGAAGAGTATATATATATATATACATATATACATATATATATATACAAATAAATATACACACACACACATATATATATATATATATATATTCATCGGTTGGTCCCTTCAACCAATTGGGTCGTCACAGTGGAGAGATAACACGGGAGAGCAAAGCAGAAGGCAAACACTTCCGTCGCATCGTCTTCGTCAGCTCCGATCTCCCCAAAGCTTCCGCCGCGGGCGCCGAAAGCGGATGGCCGACAGTGGCGGTGCTGCCTCCCCCTTGGATACCACTACCGGCCGTCGAGTTAATTCCACCCCTTCGCCCTCCCTGGACGGCGCCTTCCTCCTCCAACTCCTCCAAAACCCCCCGCAACCCTCCCGACCCTCCGCCTCCCACTCCTCCTCTTCCTTTCCCCACCAATGCTTCGACCCCGCCGTCGCTGCCGTCGGGCCCATCGACTGCGACCCCCGCCCCACTCCGCCGCCGCCTGGCCACTTCTCGGCGCCCCTCCTCTTCCACTCCCCTCCATTGTCCTTGCCTCAAGGCCTCCTTCCGGCCCTGTTTCCGCCGCCGGGATTCTTTCCTCTCGGTGGCGGTGATGCCGCCAGCTCCTCCCGTGGTCCAGGTAATCAACCCTTCTTTCCTCTTGACCAACAGAGATTAGGGGTTTCCGCTGGCGTCGTCCATCCTCTTGCTGCCTCCCCTCCAAGTAGCGATCTTGTTGGAATTCTTGGTCACCCGCCCAATGATAGGAATCTCGTGGATCAGACGGCGCCAAGAAGGAATATTTCGGGCTCTCGGGGCAGAGAAGATCGGAGTTCTTTGAGACCCCCACCAGGGTTTCAGAAGTTGCAGAATGGAAAGAAATCAACGAGTCGTAGTAGTGATGGCGGAGAGATTCAGTGGAAGCCGCGGGTTGACAGATCCAATGGGTCTATTCATAGGAGCCACCAGTTCGACACCGACGAATCTAATCAGGACGCAGAGCGTCAGACTATCAAAGAAGAAAACGGAGATAGAATGCACAAGCTGGAGATCAGAAACCAGGGTACACACGTTTCTTTTTACACCGAAAGCAAAGGTTCAGGTGACGAGGATGAATTATGGGAGTCAAAGATGAATTCTGCAACGTTGAAGGTTGATCGTGAAGTCAACAATGTCATGACACATATAAGCAGTTCGCGGTCTAAGGTAAATCATACTTCTAAATTGGAAGCAGTTAACTTTGTCTGTCAATTTATTATACGTGTAAGAGCACTTTGTCTAAGGTAAATCATAATTTCAAACCGGAAGTAGTTAATCACAGGTGTTAAATTACTATATGTGGAATTTATTCAGGTCCTTTTACTCATATGTTGCCTGGATATATTTCAAAGAAGCCATCAATGCAAAGGATAATCATCATATAGTTTTTAACCTAAATATAATGTGATCATGAATAAAATTATTTGTAATTTGACTTTATTTCCAGTTCCCAATGTTTTAGTTTTTTTTAATTAGAATACATTTCTATTACATTAAATGATATGCATGATGTTCATACATAGATTCTAACCTGAGACCTATCATTTTATATAATAATGCACTAACCAATCTGGATGTCTCAACAGAGACAATATTTTAGATTTTTACTCTTGTAATTTCTGTCTCTTTTTTTTCCACTACCACTAGAAAAATATTATAAGGGATGGTTGTATATACCTAAGGACTCAATCCCATTGAAGTATATTAAGAATGAATTACCAAATTAGTGGTCCACCTATTAGTTGGCATTGGATTTAAGCAGTTCCCTGACATACTCTGGTAATTAGACCTCCCTAGATCTACTTGTGATGGAAACATATTTGCATTACCATTCTTTTCATATTTTGTTCCTAAATCTTCCTTCGAACTTTTTTCTCCTGTCGTTGCTTTATCTCTTATGTTTTACATAAAATTTTAGGTTTAAGGGAGATAAGATGCTAATGTAACATAGATCCCTTTATGTCTTTTCGAAATGAAATAAACTTACAAATAAGTGCTTTTTTCTGGAACTACTATCGGATAAACTGGTGATGTTCTACCTCCTAAATTCTTATTGGAAAAGCCAAGGTTTTGAAACCCCTATATGTAGGTCTGAGGTTTGTTTTTTTTCCTTTAGAACTATGTGAGTAATTAACATAAAATAATTATTTTTTGTTTCTTACTGTATTTTGAGTACCTTGATGACATTTTGCAATTTTTTTTGTTCAGGACTCTAGGTCAGATCATTTTAGAGGGCATCATGTATCAACTCAACGAATGAGGATTCAAAGAAGGGCAATCCGATGCCGCCATGACATGGAGGCATTGAATTCCAGTTTTCTTTCAATTTTTGAGTCATTAGTACCTGCAGAAGAAGAAAAAGCCAAGCAGATGCAATTTTTACTATCACTGCAGAATTTGGTGAATAAAGAATGGCCAAATGCTAAGCTTCACCTTTATGGATCATGTGCTAACTCTTTTGGAGTCTCGAAGAGTGACATTGATGTCTGTCTAGCGATTGATGATCATGACTTGAGCAAATCTGATATTTTGCTAAAGTTAGCAGATCTTTTACGGTCTGGTAACCTGCAAAATGTCCAGGTAATCTGCATGAATTCTCTTATAAAATTTCCAAATTGCTCTGAATTGCATTCAGATGGCTAATTGTTTAATGTGCAAGTTATGCTCACATCAGCAAGCTATATCTTTAAGTTTTGTGTTTTTCCCCTTTCGTTTGGTTGAGCGCAAGGTTCACATTTGGCTTGTACTTTCTGTACTGAAATGTCTTTCCATCCTAAATTCTTATAAATGGTTGATGAAATGGTATATTTTCCACTGAAAAACTGAGTCTCTTATAGGTGGATGTCTTGCATTGCAAAGTTGATGGTTTGTTTACTTTTCTTGATTCCCATGTGTAATGATTTGAGAAGATTTTCTACTTCTCTTATAGGTTGACATTTCTGTTACGGGTTACCCAGCCAAGTGATTTGCCATTGAGGATGCATACTTTTGCAAGACTGCATACATGATGGCCATTGCATTGTAATTTTAGAGATCACATGGCAGAATTTGAGCTTATTCGCTCTCTAAGAACTACTGAGCTTTATGGCTACCTAGTAAAAGCATGTGAACTGGGTGTTGGGATCCTTAAGAAAGCATTATCCTTGTGAATGATATGTGCCCCTTAATTGTGTAATCATATTCAGTTATATTCTATTGAATAATTAGCTTTCATAGACATAGCCATCACAACTACCACCTATTCTCTTCTCTTATCCCTGGGTCCATTGAAAAAAGATGGCCTTGTTCATCTAAACATAGAGTATCATTTAGTTTTTCTTCAAACCTTTAGATATATTTGAGGGATTTCTCTTTTGCACTCTTTTCTAAGAAGTGTGCAATATGAAAGCCTGTAAAAGAGAAGCAATAAAGTATAAGAAACATTTTAATATTCCATGGATTCTAGAATTAAAGTGTTGCCTGCATCTCAGTTTTGACCATTAGCTAGCATGTGCTGGCATGACATGGCACCTGCCGTTGCTAGCGTCACCCACCCTCGAGAAAAAAAATGCAAAACACGAGTGGATTATTTTTTGTCTCCTTCAGCTTCTGTCTCCATGTCCAAACACAACTGCAAATTTAGTTGGTGTTAGCAGCAAGTCAAGGTGTTGCATGGAAGAAACCTCTAGATCAAAGAGAAAGAGTAGGTTCCATAATTTAAATCATCTATTGGACTGGATATGTCCGGTCCCTGGTCAGAGTGCTGGTTTGGTTCTATTTAATAGCTTGGTTAACCTTATGCGTAGACTCAGGTTTGAGCTTGGTCTGATCTGGCTTTTGACTTTTTAGTCAATACATCTATAAGTAATTGACAATTTTAGTCTTGGAAAATGTCTTGAGTATTACATAAAGAATGTGACAGGATGCCACAAGAAAGTTGCAAAAAAGAATGATGCCTTATTCTCCTTCTTATGATGGGATTATGACGTAATGACAACCTGTTGTTCTTCATAATTTTTATCACTTTTATTAGCAGTTTAAATATTTGCTATATTGAAACACCATAGGTTGAACAGAATATAATGTTTTCTCTTATAGCTGATTTTTATTCATGCTGTGTGCTCTTTTTATTCTTTTGGAACTTTTTCCTCTGGTAAGTATTTGGCTCCATCAATTCATTTTTTAAAGAGTCAGCATGAGATGTTAATAAAAACAAAAGAAGACAATTTACATATGATCATGGCCTAGTGCTAACTAAGATGAAACAATGTCTGTTCTATATTATTTGGAACATTTCAAGTTAATTTGTTAAGTTTTTTAATGTTGCAGGCACTAACTCATGCTAGGGTCCCTATAGTTAAGTTGATTGATCCAGTTACCGGACTTTCTTGTGACATATGTGTGAATAATCTTTTAGCAGTTGTTAACACAAAGCTCCTAAAGGATTATGCACAAATAGATAAAAGATTACATCAATTGGCTTTCCTCGTGAAACACTGGGCCAGGTCACGCCGTGTCAATGAAACATATCAAGGGACACTTTCTAGTTATGCGTGAGTTTCATTACCACTCATACATGTTTGAAATCCTTTTTCCTTGTTGGGCATGCAGTGACCTAATACTGATGTTGATTATGAATTTTGATTTCTTTCCAGCTATGTGCTAATGTGCATTCACTTTCTACAACTTCGCAAACCTGCAATTCTTCCATGTTTACAGGTATGTAGTCTCTTGGTTTTCTCCATGGGATAGTATGATCTATAATGAACAATTTTTTTTTAAGATTTATATTTGCTATGTGATAATTCAAGTCATTATATATATCCATGAAAAGTGCACTTATGATTAGTTTTTGACTCAGAAGGCTAAGCTGTACATGATCTTTATTCAGTGGTTTAAGATGAATTTTCTAATATCTACATAGATACAAAAATGAAATTGCCCTACTTTTTGTCCAACTTGGATGCAATATCTTCTTTTAATTTTTAGATATTCTGAAAGGTTATTTAAGTGGCAACTTTGCCAAATCCGGCTGTTGTAATAGCTAACAATTGAAATTTTGTTGAGTTATGCTCCGAGGTAGCAGACAATTTAAAGCTGTTAACCTTAGCAAGAAAATGGGTAATTGATGAGGCTAAAACCATATATAGCTTGCAGCATGACTTAGTTGGGCATAAAATTTCTTAAAATTTTAACTGAAAAATGTTAGGATACTAATATGACTGGTCTATTACTTCTAGTATTTCATATCAAGAGGCTAAGTTTCTGGTTTTGGTCATTCAGCTTGTGTTGGAGCAAGCGATATTGGTGTTAGGTGTCTAAGAGTCCAAAAGAATCTAATATGGAAACTTCAAGAAATTTGAGGTGTGATATGTCAGTGGAATATATATTATCTTGTGAACTTACCTTCTGTGTGATGAAAAAAATCAGTGGACCTGGGGGGGGGGGGGGGGGGGGGGGGGGGGGGGGGGGGGGGGGGGGGGGGGGGGGGGGGGGGGGGGGGGGGGGGGGGGGGGGGGGGGGGGGGGGGGGGGGGGGGGGGGGGGGGGGGGGGGGGGGGGGGGGGGGGGGGGGGGGGGGGGGGGGGGGGGGGGGGGGGGGGGGGGGGGGGGGGGGGGGGGGGGGGGGGGGGGGGGGGGGGGGGGGGGGGGGGGGGGGGGGGGGGGGGGGGGGGGGGGGGGGGGGGGGGGGGGGGGGGGGGGGGGGGGGGGGGGGGGGGGGGGGGGGGGGGGGGGGGGGGGGGGGGGGGGGGGGGGGGGGGGGGGGGGGGGGGGGGGGGGGGGGGGGGGGGGGGGGGGGGGGGGGGGGGGGGGGGGGGGGGGGGGGGGGGGGGGGGGGGGGGGGGGGGGGGGGGGGGGGGGGGGGGGGGGGGGGGGGGGGGGGGGGGGGGGGGGGGGGGGGGGGGGGGGGGGGGGGGGGGGGGGGGGGGGGGGGGGGTACCGGGCGGAACGAAAAATAATAATAATATTATATATATATATATATATATATATATATATACTATATATATAATATATATATATATATATATATATATATTATATATATATATATATATATATATATATATATATTATATGAAAAAGGCATCGTCTTTTTTGGATTATATATATATATATATATATATATATATATACGATGGTGATGTCGTCGAGGTGATGCGACGTCGCCTTTTAAATAAAATATATATATATATATATATAAATATATAATCTTATATATATATATTAATTTTTATATAAATATAAATGAGGCGACGTCGTCGAAGTTATATATATATATATATTATATTATATATAGGTATACCGTTTCGTACCGTACCAAGCGATCGTCGAAACTCCGATACGGTATGAAATTTCAAACCTTGGTTTAATGTAGTCCAATGACTCTAAACGGATTGGGCAGATTGGGACAATCTTAACACAAGGGGCACCTACACTTCGCAACACTGGTGACACTTTTCCAAACCTGAAGTTGGATGCCTAAGCTTGGAATTTCTTTGAAGCCTTATCCAACCAACTTCAGGTTTGGTGTACTTTGGGTTGGTTAATTTGGTGAGGGTGCTATGTTGGATAGAATTACTCTAGTTGTACATAATAAAATAAACAAGGTGAGTTATATGTAAAATACTGGATTGGGATTTAGGTCAGTGTTAATGCATGCCCAGCTGAAGTCGGAGCTGTGTTAAGGTTTATAATCCTAACAGAATTGGCTAATTTGTTCAAAACCCAACCCAAGGTCTCTTTCTCTCTCCACACAGACACACATATATATAGATATACATCTCCATGTGAATATACAATTATAATGGATAGAGGGAGACAAATACTCATTGGACAAAAAGGTGACTTTTCTTGACAAATCAAAGACCAATCAACATCTTGAAAATTAGTTATCCAATCATTGATATGATTATGCATTTTTGGAATCTGAAGTATCGCCATCAAGATTTTAAAAAAGGGATTAATGTCGTACCATATTTTTGTACTAGTTGATATTCATATTTTTATTATTTATTTTTTCGGTGGTATCGGATGGTATGCTTATACTGCCTGCTATACTTGTATCATACCAATCCGACAAAGTGTTGAAACTTGTCTCAGATAAAAAATTTTGAAGCTTGATTGCCTTATCAAAATCATGAGATTGTCTGCTTGCTTATCTATCAAATGATGCAAAAACTGAACAATATAGCATAATTTAGTTCCATTGCAATCTTGTTAAATATGTTCCAAGGATATATTAAGTGTGATATCTTTGCAACTTATTTCTCTATTTGACAGGCAATGGATGCAACTTACACTGTTACCGTAGATAATACTAAGTGCACTTACTTTGATCAAGTGGAAAGGCTACGTGCTTTTGGTGTGAGGAATAAGGAAAGTATTGCACGGCTGCTATGGGCATTCTTCCATTACTGGGCATATCATCATGACTACACAAATGATGTTATATCTATTCGCAGAGGAAGCATAATTAGGTAATGTCTTATCACTTTAAGAGTAAATTAGTAGTTTAATGCAAGCATGACATGTAGTGTCTAACATGAATGCATTGCACTTTTGCCATCATACAGTGATCTTCAAATTATCCAGCTAATTCTTGTTTTTTTAAAGCTAGATCTGATATTCCAACTTACATTTTTTTGTGCATAATTTTATTAAGTTGTGTACAGGACAATATCCACTTTTAGGTGCATGCAAAGATGGCTTTTTGGCTGTCCAAAAGTTGATCCATATATCACGAACAGTACCCCAAGACTGACACCAGAGGCAGATTGCTTCTTTTATGGATATCTGAAAATAATCTATATTATGTGAATGCAATAACCAGAAAGCGGAAAAAATAATAATGTCATATCTTAGCCATATACAAAAATTCCCACTCGATATTCTGAAAAGATTGAGCAGATTTCAGCACTTTTATGTTAACAATTAGCAAAGAATTTTATTTGTCAGAAAATTTTATACATCTTATTGGCTTTAGTTATTTGGGTAAGAATACAAGTTCTTACTTATCCATTTCCCTTTTTTTTTTTGGCTCACTATTTTCCTCCACTCAACCTTTCTCCAATTGTTTGGCCTTAACAAATAGTCAAATGAGACAAGATTTGATGATTGTTTTGGATAACAGTGACATGAAGCTAAGAAATTTGCATGAATCTCTGGTGCTTCTGCTGGGATATTTATTACTCAATCAATATAGTTTGACACCTGTAACTGAGTTAAGAAGTACAAACTTTATCATTGATACTTCAGATAATTGTTTCTGTGTATACCGTGTGCTAAATCCATAAGCAAATAGATCTCTGTTTTTGCTTCTTCTGAAATCTTATTTCTGCAACTTACCTATTCAATTATCATTTTATTACATTTTAGAAAATTGCTGGTTAGAATATCAATTATAACTTTTGTAGAAAGCAATCGGCGGTGCTTCAAAGAATGCTCTAATGTAGTAGTTAGCTTTGTTTCTTCTCTCTAATTACAAATGGTTGACTTGCAGTAAGCGAGCAAAGGATTGGACAAGACGGATTGGGAACGATCGGCATTTAATATGCATAGAGGACCCATTCAGTATCTCGCACGACCTTGGTCGTGTGGTTGACAAGTTCAGCATCAAAATCTTGAGGGAGGAGTTTGAACGAGCTGCGGATATATTGCAATATGACACAAACCCCTGCGTCACCCTTTTCCAGCCATACGTAGCGGTATCACCGTGCAGTTGAATTCATTGGAGTCTGACAAAATGTTCCTTTAGGCTCCCACAGTTTATTTAACTTCGGTTAGTAGGAGCAGTTTTCTCTTCTTGGCTCCGTTGTGCATAGACTTGAGGTATTCTTCACATTGTTGTAAATTATTTGCTGCCCATTGCAACAACATATAGGGTGCTGGATTTTTTTATTAGAAAAAGTTCTATGCAACTCCCATCTCTATCTTCAATTGTTAGCCATCTTTATGTAACTCCCATCTCTATCTTGAAAAAGAAATTTATAACTTTGACCTATATATGTTTCTAATATTTGGTGAATTGATTTTGATGTTTCAACTTACGTTATCAATAATAAAAATTCGTATAAAACATTGATCGTTATATAGAATCATTTTCAATGAAAATAATAGTAGTTGGTATTTATCGTTATATAGAATCATTTTCAAGTGAAAATAATAGTAGTTGGTGTTTATCGTGCATGATGATTCATTTAATAAATTTTAAGGATATATGTTATGTGTTTACAATTCTAGAAATTTAAGTTTACTATTGTCAATATATTTTTTTGCCTTTTGGTGGTTATAAACTAAATATATTTATGATTCAATAAAAGTTAATTTTTATATTCTGTATGATCTATATAAAATTTTTAGTTTTATGAACTCCTTAAGATTATATATACTTATATTTACGAGTCACTATATTTTATATTTTAGTAGACAGAGATATTTTATTACCTTTATAGATAATCAATTGAAATATGACTGTATAAATATCATCTTATTTATGTAAGGTCTTACGTTATTGATACCTCTAGGTATAGATAAATGAAGTTGATAGATATTAGATAGAAAGATTAAAATTATTAAATCTAACGGGTGATAAATTTTTTTTGATAAATATGATGAGTCTAAATATAATTTTGATTATGTTTTATTAAATGTTCCATAGTATTCCATAGTAGAATAAGGTTGTTGAAAAGTGAATTGTAGATTTCTAAAAAATGATAAAATCAATTGAAATAAAAAATCTTGAAAGATTAATTTTGATATAGAAGATATATAAGTTGATACTCCTTTATCAGTTCGTATTTGAGAGGATATTCCTTAAATTACTGAGTGAATTGATGAGGGTGAATAATAAAATAATATTGATAAACTTATGATATTGATATCAATACTAATATAGATAAACTCTTAAGAAAAAAAGAGACATCATTTCTGCTAATTATATGACATATCTATAACAAACAGATTATAATATGGAATAAAAAAGTCATTATTTTTAAAGTTATGGAACATAATGATTTTAAAAAATGATTTGATGCAATAAAAAAAAATTTAAAATTAATGAGCCAAAATGTTATTTAAGAATTTGTTGAATTATCCAATAATTATGACTTAAAGCGAAATATCAAACGATATAACAACTAAATATATAGTCAAAGATTTTACAATACATCAATTATAATATTTTTTTAATTTTTTTTAAATGATCTCATTAAAAATCATCATAACATTACTAGTTTATTATGATTTTGAGTAACATCATACGAATGTGAAAATAAGTTTTTTGAATATGGATCTATATTTATATAGTTTAACCTAAATGATTCACAAAAAAAATATAATATATATATATATATATATATATATATATATATATATATATATATTTCAAAAATCCATTTATGATCTTAAACAAACTTCTATACAATGGTATATAAAATTTTTTGATATTATTACATCCTTCATATTTAAGAAAAATATTATTGATCAATTAGCAAATTTATTATATTGGTCTTATATATAAATAATATTTTACTTATTAGTAGTGATCTTGGTTTATTATACTAAACTAAGAAATTCTTCAATAAGAATTTTAAGATAATTAATATAAATAAGATATCTTATGTTATTAGCATTGAGATATTCAATCTTAAAAGTTTTTCACAAAAAGAGTATATTGATTGAGTCTTAAAAAAATTTAGTAAATAATTTTGTTCAACAAATGATAAAAGTATAAAATTTTAATTAAAACAAAGTATTTTTAAAATAATTTTAAAAAATTATTTAAATAAAAATATTTTTTATATATGCACAATTGAAAGTCTATTATGCTAGATCAAATATCAGTTTTGCATTTAAAATACTTAGTAAATATTAAAGTTATCCAAGAATAAAAATATTAAAAGATTACAAAGAAAGTAATAAGATATTCGAAAGGGACAAAAGATTTTATATATATATATATATAATTAGATTAGCTTGAAATTATAGTTTTTTCATGTGTTGATTCCATAAATTATCTTGATAATAGGAGGTCCACTTTACGATTTATATTCATATCAGTTCCAAATGACATTTATGAAGAAAAATATAAAATAATATATTATTACATTATTAATAATGATAGCTAATCTTATAATATGTTTTGAGGCTACTAGTCGAACTTTATGATCTTCGAAATTTTATTTGAGGATTTAGTATGATTAGACTCAATTGTCAAGTTACAGAAGATACTTTATGATATATCATGATAGTTTTCTTATCTAATGTCAATTAAAAACTTAAGCGTTACTATATTGATTGCTGATTCATTTATTTAAGACTTATAACCTAAAGTATTTGAAAGGATATATTCTTATGATAAGATTTGTGAGCAACTCATAAAAAATAAAATGATACACGTTTAAATAGACATTATAATTAATATTCTTTTTTATGTAATTATAGTTATTTATTTTTACTATCCTATTCACATATATATATGTATATATTATAATTAAATATAAATAATAAAATTATTTTGACAAAACAAATTACATGAATCATTTTAGACTGTATTAGAAAAGACTAATAGTATTACAATACATGAAAAGAAATATGATATTGATAAAACTCACATTATTGACTTATTTTTTTTAATTCATGGATGAAACAATGAATCTAAATCAGACTTAAAGTATTACTGTATTTATTGACCTATTTTTTTAAAATTCATGGATGAAAAAATGAATCTAATTTTCTTTATAGATTGACATCACTATAATTTCCAAATTAAAAACTTTTTGAGTAGCATCAAAAAATACATACCATAAATTTAATTTATTATTATTTAATTTTAAATTTTAACAAAAAATTTATACTCACAATTATGATTTACATGTTATAAACACATCTCATTAATAAGAAAAAAAGACTGGATTTTCAAGCAGTTCAAGACCTTGGCGTCGACTGCTTAAATTTACTAGGGGTCATTGCTGCTCTTGTTAAAATGATCACCTGTAATATTCTTAAAAAAGAAAAAAACCATTAAATAGCACAGCCAATAAAACACATGCATGTGCAAGTTTCTAGGGGAAAAAAGAAAAAACTCAAGCTGCCCGTTAACCAATGATACCAGCATATAAAATGCCAGATCTGAGATGTCATTGTCACTCTATGCCTGATCCAGTCGTTTAGATTTTGGAAATATAATGGCCATGAATAATAGCATACCAAATCCCGAAAAAATATATATTTTGAGAAAAACAACCTAAATTCACCAAATGAATCATTAACAAAGATGGTCAGTTACACCACAAAAAAGGGTGTCTTGCAATGGGGCATTGCTGAGGGCACAAGCTCAGGGAAAAGACAACTTGGTAGTCTTATGAGCATTTTGTGTGTCTTCAAGATCCTGCAAAAATTAACACCATCAAAAGCTACCTTGGCTACTGTTACGAAGATTGTCAGAAATATGGAAGAGTGCCTGATAGCTATCATCGCGACCAAGAAGCTGATCGCCTAAGGGGAGGTGTCATCTGTTTGTCTTCCTCCAGTGCCACCATTCCCAGATGAGAAGGATCCTCGAGCATCATTTTTGCCACCAGATAACCAGCAATCGACCAGGTCTGGAATTTCCTAGCTTGCTTGCCAACATACCTCCCTAGAGTTCCGTCGTAATATTCTGGCCAGCTATCTTTCAATAACCTGGTTTCTGCAAGCTCGATAGCTCGTCTAGCAATTTGAGGTCGCCCAGTCTTGATGGATGCGGCAGTCAGAAGCCAAAGCAAAACTGTTACAACAAAATTTCTCGTTAATGAGGATACTAGACAAAGAAACAAGCTAGTGCCATGGGTGACAGTTCCAGTCATTACAACATGAAATATTGGATTGTGGTTTACAATGTTATCATAGTTCCATAACTGACCTTAAATGACCTGAAACTTAAAAAGGTTGGGCATCTTAAGTGCCAGCACTTCCATACACCTTGAGTTGGTTCAAATATCAATAAATTTGGCAATGACAATTCTGGGAATTTTTTTTTTTTAAGGAATTATAACTATTGCAATGCCATTGCAACCTACACAAGAATTAAATACTGAATATCCCATGTTTTTAATCTTGCAAGACAAGGCTTGAGCATATCTTTTCTGAACACAAGTTACTGAAAGTTATATACATGAGATGAACACCGGAGCATGTGATGTGTTGAGATCTTAACTGTTATAAAACTGATCATAATTCTTCAGAGTTGATCTAGAAGTTTGGGTAGCCTAAAAATTTAAAAAAAATGCAAAATCAATCAAGTCATGTATCATAAGCCATCAACCACAAACCAACTCTTATGTCATAGATTAATATGTCATCAAGCAACTAAGCCAATCAAATTGTGGCAAAAATGAACATAAAACCTCAGAAATGCTCCACTTGTCTTCTACTTGTAGCAAAAAAAGTCAAGATTTTAGTGACCCTTGTAATGCTAGATGACACTTTGAACCTTCTGCAAGAGTTGAATCAACAAATGTGTCTATTGTCTTAAGTCATAACATTATTGTATTAGCACTTAACTGAGTTTAATATGTCCTATTCATTGTCTAATGAGTTCAATAATAATGGAGGATTCCCAGAACAGAGGAAAGAACTGGAGGCAAATGTAAGAGGAGAACCTTACCACTATTTTTTTTCTGATGTTCTCTTTTAATATATTTGTAATGTGCAGCTCGCTTGCGCAGCCAAAAGTGGCCAGTTTTGGCCTATTTTTGGGTCGTTTTCGCATGCTGCGGCGATTGCGGCGAGTGACGCGAAACACCAACCATCTCAACCCTAGAACCCCGATTGCTAGCTAGGATTCTGACTTAGAGGCATTTAGTCATAATCTGACACACGGTAGCTTCGCGTCACTGGCTTTTCAACCAAGCACGATGACCACTTGTGTGAATCAACGATTCCTCTCTAACCCTGTGCCACCTGAGGGGTTCCAAGGTGCTAAGATGGCCAACGTTTCACGCCGCTCGCCGCGATTATCACATCACACGAAAATGGCCCAAAAACAGGCCAAAATTAGCCATTTTTTGCCACATTGTCACGCATTTAGCTGCTTTTGCCTAAGTCGTGCGGCACCCTTGCGTGTTCGTCCGTAAAGGTCAACCTCTCCGAAACCTTCTATGGTCCCTTAGGATCTACAAAAGAGGAAACGAGTTAGACAAAACGTCTCACTCGGGATCCACAAGCAATCATTTCAGTAAACACTTCATAGCCAATGCAAATTACAAACAAACTTCACAAGCTCTGAATAGTTGCACAACAAAGGGTCCAAAATGATCCACTACAGATCGAATTCCCTACAAGTGATCACATAACACAACCTTTGTTTGCAAGTCTAGAACGACTACCAAAACCAAAGAAAATGAGGCTACTAAGCCTACTGTCAATCCTTTACATGCTGTGCAAAGCATGAACAAAACTGAAAGATACGGACATACACGAGCATTACATCAAACACCTCATTTATAGTTTTATCCATGACATTCTCCCCCACTTATTCCTTTGACGTCATCGTCGAAACCTTTGCAGACACTGTATCTCCTCATTTTTATTGAGTTTTCAATCTTTTAATATAGTTGCAATGCACCTCTTAGCTCTAGCTAGACTCTACCACTGTTGTTGAGTAGTCGAACTATGATCTGTCATGCTGCTTCAACTCGCCAATGACTCTGGTGTGGGGTCGACTGAGTTGTGCTGATTCCTGTTGTTTCCTGCGGATCCCTCAGATGAAGGAAAAGATCATCCTTAGTATGTACTAGTCTCTCAAATACTTCATGCCGCTTAAACTAGGTGGATGCTTGTTGGAGCTTTAACGAGCATCACCTCATGGATTTTAAAGTTTTTGGATCCTTTCTCCGTAAAATTTGCCCATCAATTCTTCTTCTACTTAGTCATCACGTCCAAGTAGGTTCGCATTACTTCCGCTTTCGATTGACATTCTGTTGGGAAATAAAGCGGATAATCTCCACTCAGTAACACTGATCACCATTCGTGAGGATTTGACAACTATTGTCTTCCATTTGGTTTCTTCAAAGGGCCTTTAAACCTGTGTAGAGCTCCTCTGCTAGATAAATAAGAGAATTGGGGTACTCAGTTTCACCCATTCTCTTAAGAGTTGAGAAGGCAAATGTTACTTGACTTCGCCCGCCTCCTCGAGAGTTATACTCCATGCATCGAGCTAGTTACTAGCCTTCGCCTGCTCTTTACTCACACTTCTAAAGCACTCTAAGTGTTTGTACTTCTTATGTTGAGTTAGCTACTTAGCTACTGTGATTCACCTTCTTAATGTCATCGAACTTATGAAATATAAGAAGTTTTCGCCCTAACTTGGAGTAAGTCTTTAGTAGTTTTGGTCACCTCTAGGATTGTATCGTCTTCTCCATCATTTTTGTCGCCTACTTCTCTGAGTTACAAAGGTACAACACCGCGTATTGTCTACTTCATTCCTTGGTCAAGCACTCTTGCATCGACTCGAAGTCCTTCACTTTCGGCTATCTTGATGAGAAGTTCGTTGACACCGGTCTTACGAAGTTCCTTGGCTTCTGCCCTTCAGCCTTGTCTCGGTACTTAAAGTTTGCATTTGCATTCTCCACCTCCTCGGCCCCGTTCACGACTAAGCGATCTCCCTCTATGAGAGCAAGGGATCAATAACTTCACGGAAGTCGCGCCTCTGCGGTACCATGGCGTTGTCATGCCCGTGGCCCTACTATCGGTCGCCTCGTATCTGTGTCTATTTCTTCACGATCGATAGATATGCCCCTGTGGCACTGTGGCACTCCTCCGAATCCACGTCTATTCTAATCGATGCTTGGTTTTGGATAGCTAAGTCAATCTGAACTCGTCGTCGCTTCCTCACCCCTTTCGACCCCCTACTTTAACACCTTTGTGTTCTCCGAACAGTTCCCCTTAGTCGATGGAAAGACAGAGTGAGATTCCTATGTATGGCCTCCGCCATCATGTTGCAAGGTTCGCGTAGATTCTGTTCTCCTTAGCTTTCTTGGTAGCAATGTTCGCTTACTCGACCTTATCCTTTGACTTACCGGGCTCCCTTAAGCGAATATGAGCTCTAAGACGCGAACTTAGCTTGCATTGCCTAATTCGCGCTTCGCCCTTGCGATATTGCTCCGCAAAGATCAACCCACTTGCAACCTCTTGCAAGTCCCGAAGGACCTATAAAAGAGAAAGTTGATTAGTTCGAAAGAACGAGCGACGGACAAGTCCCGACGTCTCGTGAAAAGGGAAAGCTTTATAAGCAATTCAGTGAGCACATTGCGTGCACAAGAGAAAAGAGGGAGAGGGGGAAAACAAGGACTTTATAGGGTTGAACGAACAGCTGCAAGTCCACAAACAGCTGCTCACCGGGTGCCGGGCGCGACAACAAGTTCCCGTCAAGGTAACGTGCAAACATGCGAAAGGTTGTTCAACGCCAAACACTATACCGAAGCTCCATCTAGCCCTATGCCACCCGGGGGGTTCCAAGGGGCTGAGATGGCTGACGTTTTGGTGAGCGGAGGCGGACTGCGAAAAGCAGCCCGTGGCACACGAAAACGGAGCTGTTTTGGGTTGTTTTGGGGCTGTTTTGCTCGGTTCAGTGAGCGGTCGCTTTGTAGCGCTGCAACTTGTTCGAACTTACATTTTTACAAGCAAAATGACTCAAAACCAAGGCAAAACATGTTGCCAAACATCTGTACATGTAGACAAGAGCGACGAATAATTCATTGAACGGAGTTGTTGCAGGTGCGCAACGACCTTTCGTGACATTCTGTTGGGAAATAAAGCGGATAATCTCCACTCAGTAACACTGATCACCATTCGTGAGGATTTGACAACTATTGTCTTCCATTTGGTTTCTTCAAAGGGCCTTTAAACCTGTGTAGAGCTCCTCTGCTAGATAAATAAGAGAATTGGGGTACTCAGTTTCACCCATTCTCTTAAGAGTTGAGAAGGCAAATGTTACTTGACTTCGCCCGCCTCCTCGAGAGTTATACTCCATGCATCGAGCTAGTTACTAGCCTTCGCCTGCTCTTTACTCACACTTCTAAAGCACTCTAAGTGTTTGTACTTCTTATGTTGAGTTAGCTACTTAGCTACTGTGATTCACCTTCTTAATGTCATCGAACTTATGAAATATAAGAAGTTTTCGCCCTAACTTGGAGTAAGTCTTTAGTAGTTTTGGTCACCTCTAGGATTGTATCGTCTTCTCCATCATTTTTGTCGCCTACTTCTCTGAGTTACAAAGGTACAACACCGCGTATTGTCTACTTCATTCCTTGGTCAAGCACTCTTGCATCGACTCGAAGTCCTTCACTTTCGGCTATCTTGATGAGAAGTTCGTTGACACCGGTCTTACGAAGTTCCTTGGCTTCTGCCCTTCAGCCTTGTCTCGGTACTTAAAGTTTGCATTTGCATTCTCCACCTCCTCGGCCCCGTTCACGACTAAGCGATCTCCCTCTATGAGAGCAAGGGATCAATAACTTCACGGAAGTCGCGCCTCTGCGGTACCATGGCGTTGTCATGCCCGTGGCCCTACTATCGGTCGCCTCGTATCTGTGTCTATTTCTTCACGATGTAGGTAGCTAAGTCCCTCTGGACTCGTCGTCGCTTCCTCACCCCTTTCGACCCTTTGTTTCAACACCTCTGTGTTCTCCAAGTAGTTCCCCTTAATCGACGAAAAGAGAGACTACAACTCCCATGGATGGCCTCCACCATCATATTACAGGGTTTGCATCGATTCTGTTTTCCTTAGCTTCCTTGGTAGCAACATTCGCTTACTCGACCTTGTCCTCTGACTTGCTGGGCTCCCTTAAGCGAATATGAGCTCTGGAGCAATCCAACCATCCAGCCTATCATGGCCTTAGCTGGAATTGCCTAAGGTGTGAGGCACCCTTGCGGCCAAGACGCGAACTTAGCTTGCATTGCCTAATTCGCGCTTCGCCCTTGCGATATTGCTCCGCAAAGATCAACCCACTTGCAACCTCTTGCAAGTCCCGAAGGACCTATAAAAGAGAAAGTTGATTAGTTCGAAAGAACGAGCGACGGACAAGTCCCGACGTCTCGTGAAAAGGGAAAGCTTTATAAGCAATTCAGTGAGCACATTGCGTGCACAAGAGAAAAGAGGGAGAGGGGGAAAACAAGGACTTTATAGGGTTGAACGAACAGCTGCAAGTCCACAAACAGCTGCTCACCGGGTGCCGGGCGCGACAACAAGTTCCCGTCAAGGTAACGTGCAAACATGCGAAAGGTTGTTCAACGCCAAACACTATACCGAAGCTCCATCTAGCCCTATGCCACCCGGGGGGTTCCAAGGGGCTGAGATGGCTGACGTTTTGGTGAGCGGAGGCGGACTGCGAAAAGCAGCCCGTGGCACACGAAAACGGAGCTGTTTTGGGTTGTTTTGGGGCTGTTTTGCTCGGTTCAGTGAGCGGTCGCTTTGTAGCGCTGCAACTTGTTCGAACTTACATTTTTACAAGCAAAATGACTCAAAACCAAGGCAAAACATGTTGCCAAACATCTGTACATGTAGACAAGAGCGACGAATAATTCATTGAACGGAGTTGTTGCAGGTGCGCAACGACCTTTCGTGACATTCTCCCCCACTTAAACTGTCCATGCCCTCGTCGACGCTTGTTGGTAGTTGTTGATGATTGCTTCTTCATGTCGTAGGGTGTCTTCAGGCTCCCAACTGGCTTCGGTTCGGGGAAGCTTTCGCCACTTCACCAAGTACTCTGTTTGCTCAACTCTATTGGGTAGCTTTATCTTACGGTCCGCCAGAATGGTTTCAACTCGCTCCTCGTAGGAGGCTGTGATGGGAGGTATCTGAGTTGGAACACTTCGGGAAGCATCTTGCGGATCCGAGTGATAGGCTTTTAGGTTGTTGGCGTGAAGAACGTTGTGAATTTTGAACTACGCCGACAGTTGCAATTTGTAGGAGACGTTGTCTACCCTGCTGATAATTGGGAAGGGCTCATCATACTTGCGTACCAATCCTTTGTGGACTTTGATTGTAGGACGTTGTCTACCCTGCTGATAATTGGGAAGGGCTCATCATACTTGCGTACCAATCCTTTGTGGACTTTGTTCCTAAGAATTGGAGTGATGCTGGTTGGAGCTTTACCAACACCAAATCGCCAACCTTGAATTCCTACGTCGCCTTCCCAAGTCTGCCCACTTCTTCATCCTTTTTGTCGCCTTCTCCAAGTAAGCCCGCGCAATATTTGCATTTCGGTGCCACTCCTTTGTAAAGTGGTAGGCTGACGAACTACTCCCAGTATACCCAATTGCCATAGTGTGAGGGGTTGACGGTTGTTGTCCTGTAATGATCTCAAAGGGGCTCTTGTTGGATGTAGAGCTCCGCTGCAAGTTGTAGGAGAATTGGGCAATGTCCAACAGCTTCACCCAATCTCGTTGGTTGGCACTCACGTAGTGCCGAAGATATTGCTCCAGGAGCGAGTTTATCCTTTCAGTCTGGCCATCCGTCTGGGGGTGGAGACTTGTGGAGAAGTATAACTTTGACCCCAACAATTTGAATAGCTCGGTCCAGAATCGTCCTAGGAACCGAGCGTCTCGATCACTAATGATATTGTGCGGGACTCCTAAATACTTCATCACATCCTTCATCATCAGCTTGGCCGCCTCTTCCGCTGAACAGTGTAGGGGAGCAGCAATGAAAGTTACATACTTTGAAAACCGATCGACCACCACGAGTATCGATCCGAGTCTCCCTACAAGTGGCAAGCTTGATATGAAGTCCAAGGAAATGCTCTCCCACGGCCTTTCTGGTATAGGCAACGGCTCCAAAAGTCCCACCGGCTTCCGTTGCTCCACCTTGTCTTGTTGGCAAGTGAGGCATGTTCGAACATATTCCTCCACATCAGTCCCCATCTTCGGCCAGTAGAAGGCCCTCTCCACGAGAGCCAACGTTCTGTGAATGCCTGGGTATCCAGCACAAAGGGAATCGCGACACTCTCTTAAGAGTTCACGCCTCAAATTGTTCACTCGGGGAACATAAACCTTATTCCCTTTTGTGTAAACGAGTCCCTCCTGGACCCAAAATCGTTGTGCTTTGCCTTCTTTGATGAGCTGCATCAGGATAACTGCCTGGGGGTCACTATACAGTCCATCTCTGATCCTGGAAAGGAAGTTAGAGTACAACTGACTTGCTTGGCCTCCGCCCTCCAATTGTACGACATTCATGCGCTCCACCTTCCGACTCAATGCATCGGCCACGACATTTGCCTTTCCAGGCTTATACTCCATTGCCATATCAAATTCAGCCAATAAGTCCTGTCATCGTGCTTGCTTTGGGGAAAGTTTCTTTTGTGTTTGGAAATAGCTCAGGGCGATGTTGTCTGTCCTCAGCACAAATTGCGATCCGAGAAGATAGTGTCGCCAAACTCGTAGACAGTGGATCACCGCCGCTAGGTCTCGTTGAGCTTGCGGCTCTCATAGGCCACCGGATGACCCTCCTGCATGAGTACTCCCCTAATAACGAAGTCCGAAGCATCTGTATGGACTTCAAAAGGCTCCCCATAGTCTGGCAACTTGAGCACCGGTTCTTCCATAACAGCAGCCTTCAGATCTTGAAATGCTATTTCATATTTGTCAGACCACTTCCAAGGCTGCTCCTTCAGCAACTCCGTCAGTGGAGTTGCACGCTTCGAGTACCCTGCTATGAAGCGTCGATAGTAGTTGACGAAACCAAGGATCTCAACTCTGGCACCTTCTTTGGAGTTCGTCATTTCGCAACCGCTTGCACTTTTAATTTGTCCATGCAAATGGAGCCATCATCGATTCGATACCCCAAGAATAAGATCTCTGTTTGGGCAAAGTAACATTTCTTCCTTTTCACGAACAAAGTGTTCTCCCTGAGAACCTTGAAAATTGTCCGAAGGTGCTGGACATGCTCCTCAAGCGTTTGACTGTAGACGACGATATCGTCTAAGTAGACGATCACGAACTTGTTCAAATACTCTTCGAATAGTTGGTTCATGAGAGTGCAGAACGTGGCCAGAGCGTTGGTTAAGCCAAAAGGCATCACCAAGAACTAAAACGCTCCATACCTGGTCACACAGATAGTCTTCGCTTCGTCGCCTTCAGCAATGCACACCTACCAATACCCCGACCGAAGGTCGAGTTTTGAGAAATACTTGGCTTTGCCCAACTGGTCGAACAAGTCCGCGATGAGCGGGATGGGATACATGTTCTTCACTGTCACTTTGTTGAGGGCTCGGTAATCAACGTATAGTTGGAAGCTCCCATCTTGTTTCTTCTGGAATAGGACTGGAGCTCCGAATGGTGCTTTAGAGCTGCGGATGAGACCACCGCTTAACAGTTCACCTAACTGCTTTCTGAGTTCAGCCAACTCTGGTGGGGGCATGTGGTAGGGTGGTCTTGCTGGAGGCTTCACTCCTGGCTCCAGCTCGATGTTGTGATCTATGCCTCTGCGTGGTGGAAGAGTCTTCGGCAACTCGGGTGGCATAACATCATTGAACTCTTTTAAGATGTTCGCCACCACAGCAGGTTCTTGAATGGCCTTCTCGTCGAGTGGCTCTAGCTTCATAATAGCCACGAATGTTAGCTCACCTTTTTGCACCCCTTTCTTCAGTTGCAATGCCGATATGTGTTGGGGTTCCTTGGTTCCTCTCCGAGAGACGGGAACCACGTAGGGATCGTCACCTCCCATCATACACAAGGAGTTTAGGAACGGCATTGGCACCAACTTCCCCGCGTGCATGAACTCCATTCCAAGAATTACTTGGAAGTTGTCCAGTGGCATTGCCATCATGTTGGTGTTCCCGCTCCATGTTCCTATCTTGATGGGAACTCCCTTCGCCAACCCGGAGATTCGCCTGGCCTCCGAGTTCACCGCCTTCATTCGACTTGGGCTCTTCTCCAAGATCAACCCAAGTCGTTTTGCATCTGAATCGGCAATGAAGTTGTAGGTGGCACCCGTGTCCACTATTGCACGGGTCGTTTGGCAATTTAGCTTGATGTCCACGTACATCAATTCACCAATTCTTGCTTTTTGTAGCTTTATCTTCGTGTCCTCCCCCACTTGACCCCGCATGGCGTTTAACAAACACATTGCCCCCATCCGGGGTCCTTGCGACTCCTCATCGTCGCTGCTGGATTCAGAACTGCTCGAACTAAGAGCGACAGCTTTGTCCTTCTCCGATCGTGGGGGGGGGGGGGGGGGGGGGGGGGTGGTTGGATGGAAGCTATTAAAGCATTGAGTGCCTGTTTTTGTGGGCACTCCCTCACCATGTGCGGCCCTCCGCACAAGAAGCATCCTCCAGGTTTTGAGACCTTGCTTTTTGGGTTTGGCCCTTTGTGGGAACTCTTCTTCTTTTGTTCGCCCTCGAGCTCCTTCCCTCGAGAATGTTTTGGAGGGCGATTGCCTGAAGATTGTTTCCTTCTTCCCGGGTCTTCAGAGGAAACAAAGTCGGTGAGCCTTTCTGCAACAGCAATTGCCCCGACCACATCGGTGACATTCCTTCGATTTAGTTCTTGTTGAGCCCATGGCTTCAGACCATCGAGGAAGCTGAACAACTTGTCCTTCTCGGACATGTCCTGTATGTCCAACATTAGCGCAGAAAATTATTTTACATAGTCTCGGATGGAAGTACTATGGCGGAGTTGTCTCAACTTCATCCTTGCGACGAACTCTGTGTTCTCCGGTAGGAACTGAGTTCTCAACTCCCGCTTCAAGTCCTCCCATGTGTCAACTCGACACTGACCTCGTTGGATCTCCTCCCAATGGGTTCGCCACTAAAGTTTCGCATCTCCGTTCAGATACATTGTTGCTATAGAAACTTTGGTGTCTTCAGAATCGGGCCTCGTAGCTCGAAAGTATTATTCCATGTCGAATAGAAAATTCTCGAGCTCTTTGGCATCTCTGGCCCCTCCATAACCATGAGGCTCGAGTGCCCTCAAGTTTTGTGGTGGTGCAACACGGGTGTTGCTTCCTCCCGTATTTAGTGCTCTAGTGAGCATAGCCACCCTTGAAGTGAGTTCTGCCACCACTTTCTACAGGTGCTGCACGGAGTCTTTGGTGTCATCTGACAGTCGGTCGACTAGGGCCTCGACCTTATCGATCCTGGACTCCGCTTCCTCTTGCGAGCTCTCTACCCCGATAAGTCTTTGTTGGCCGTGATAGAGTTCCTCCATGCTCGCTTCAAGAACATCCAGGCAGGTTTCCGCCGTTGTGAGTCTCTCCTTGTGACTCTTTTTCCCAATTAGCGCTCCAGATTGCGCTTTCTCCGTTTGCGGAGAGTAGCCAACTTCTCGCTCATCATGTTCGCTGCCGCGCTCCTCTTGAGCGGCTCCAACAGCATGAGAGCGAGTGTGCACATGCAACCCACCTGCGACTGCTTGGGGCAAGGGTCCGGCTTGCCCCGTCTTGCTTGATTCGCCACGATGCTTTGTCATGGCGAAGTTTCTTCGCTGCTCGCTTGAAGTGCTTAACTTGTCTCTGATACCACAATGTCACCGCCTTAGCTGGAATTGCCTAAGGCGTGAGGCACCCTTGCGGCCAAGACGCGAACTTAGCTTGCGTTGCCTAAGTCGCGCTTCGCCCTTGCGATATTGCTCCGCAAAGATCAGCCCACTTGCAACCTCTTGCAGGTCCCGAAGGACTTGTAAAAGAGAAAGTTGATTAGTTCGAAAGAACAAGCGACGGACAAGTCCCGACGTGTCGCGAAAAGGGGAAGCTTTACAAGCAATTCAGCGAGCACCTTGCGTGCACAAGAGAAAAGAGGGAGAGGGGGAAAACAAGGACTTTAGAGGGTTGAACGAACAACTGCAAGTCTACAAACAGCTGCTCACCGGGTGCCGGGCGCGACAACAAGGGGCTGAGATAACGTGCGAACTTGCAAAAGGTTGTTCAACGCCCGACACTATATCGAAGCCCCATCCAGCCCTGTGCCACCCGAGGGGTTCCAAGGGGCTGAGATGGCTGACGTTTTGGTGAGCGGAGGCGGACTGCGAAAAGTAGCCCGTGGCACACGAAAACGGAGTTGTTTTGGGCTGTTTTGCTCGGTTCGGTGAGCGGTCGCTTTGTAGCGTTGCAACTTGTTCAAACTTACATTTTTACAAGCAAAATGACTCAAAACCAAGGCAAAACATGCTGCCAAACATCTGTACATGTAGATGAGAGCGACGAATGGTTCGTTGAACGGAGTTGTTGCGGGTGCGCGATGACCTTTCGTAACAAGCCGCTCCGATCATACCTCTGCATGATCAAGTCCCCCCCCCCACCCCACGTTTTTGCGATACCATAGCATTTGCTCCTTGAATCTATAGCCATTCTTGTCGTCGTGTTGTTCACCGAAGTGAAACTCCCAATACCTCCTGATCATACCTCCATATGATCTAGTCCCTCGCAGAACTAGTTTCATGTGTATCGCATTGCCACGAACTGTTCCACTACGATCCGCTGCACCATGTCGCCTCCTGGTGACATCTCTATTGCATTTTGATCCTTGTGGGATGAACTCGGATTATGATCCCTCTATGTGTGGCCTCTGTCAACACATCGCAAGACCTCTTCTATCTTCGATTGTATTCACTTCTTTGGCAATCAACTTCGTCCACCCGCTCTCGGGTCATACCCAGACGAAGCATCACTATAGAATAGTCCATCGCCTAGAAGCTCCTAAAGTCCACCGACATTGCACCATTGTCTAGATCCTGGGCCTCTGCCCCCACCAGCACAATCTCCGCCATGCATCGCCTTCTTCATGACAACTTGAATGGTAGCATTATGGTATATTCTTCAAAAGTACTCGCCTCCGCGTCCTCTTGCTCTATGCCAAAGCCTTCTGAACCCAACTTTGCCTTCACAAGTTGAGTCCCCTTAGTTCCTCCGTCAAATGCTTCTCCGAGATAAGATGCATGTGCCTAGAAGCTCCCTTCATCTTTGGCACTATGCAGGATGAGTCTACTCCATCAAAATGGTGGACCCATGGAACGACATGATCCCGCTCTTGACTTTTGTCCAAGGAAAACTTCGTGCCTCCGCTCCATGTTCCATCTTATATTCCAGCTCCTTTCATGCGGCTTGGGTATTTCACCAAGTTACAACCAAGTTGTTCCACTCCTCAACTTGCATTTAGTTGATGGTGGCCCTCGTGCCCATCATTCCACAGGTCAGCCCTCCGTTGAGTCTGATCTCCATATCGACTCCAACTGTACCTTCATCTTGTGTCGCCTTGAGTCGCTCCACCACTTGATCTTGCAATACATCCATCAATGCATTACCTCTTACGAGATCATGCGATAACTCCTCGCCACTCGCTCGGTCTGTTGAGTTTTGTGGGGTTGTTATCTTAAGGTACTCCTCAACATATGTGGTCTGTTGCACATGATTCTCCCTCTAGAGAACCAGGACTTATCCCTCCAAGTTATCTGTCCCGTTGGAGCAACTTCTCTCTTCACATCCTTCCCTCTAGAAGTTTTAGAGACCATCATCTCCTTGGACTACTCCGCCTTATTGAACAAACTGTGCATTATTTTGCCCCCACAAATGCACTTGCTAGATTGGGACTCCTCGCCAATATAGCCCCCGCTGCACCTCTCAAGGCCTAGCAACATGCTGAACTCACTGCGCACTTCAGCCTCATACGGATATATCTTTCTCATGTCGAATAGAAAGTTTCAATGCTCCATGACGCCGAGTCTCGGTTGCCTTGGGATGGCCACGAACATTCTATCTTTCGCATACAAGCCCCTGCATGAGTACTGAATTCTTCGAGTTAACAATTCCCCTCACCTCTGTGAGCTTTGCATAACACTTTTGGTCGCTGAACAGCCCATTCCACCTTTCATGGTCTCATCCTTTACCAAGCGCCTCGCTTGCCTTGAGCACCATTAAGTATGGTTGCCAACGTCGAGCCGTAGCTCGAACTCAGCCATCCCAACCTTTATGCGCTGCGTATTCTTCCCAGCTTGCTTGTCCTCGTGGTGCCTCTTACGCGAAGGGTTGGTTATTCCTCTGAATGTCAATCTCAGATGCTCGCTCCTCTAAGCAACTCATTTTCACTACATCTCCATACTCGTTTCCCTCAAACAGTCGCGCATCCTGGCTGCTCTCAACGTGGCTCCGCTAGGTCCCCCACATTTGCATATCAAGTGTTTCTATGGGTGCTTGTTTCGCTCTAATACCATATGTCACGCACTTAGCTGGTTTTGCCTAAGTCGTGCGGCACCCTTACGTGTCCTTTGCAAAAGTCAACCTCCCCAAAACCTCCTATGGTCCCTTAGGACCTACAAAAGAAAAAATGGGTTAGAGAAAGCGTCTCACTTGGGATCCACAAGCAATTATTTCAGTAAACACTTCATAGCCAATGTAAATTATAAACAAACTTCACAAGTTCTGAACGATCGCACAAACAAAGGGTCCAAAATGGTCCACTACAAACTGAAATCCCCACAAGTACCCACATAACACAACCTTCGTTTGCAAGCCTAGGACGACCACCAAAACCAAAGAAAATGAGACTGCTAAACCTACTGTTGGCCCTTTACCTGTGCAAAATATGAACAAAAACGAAAGACACAGATATACATGAGCATTACATCAAACACCCCGTTTATAGTTTTGTCCGTAATAATGCGAGGCCCCTTGCTTCACTCATTGTCCGCCGCTTGTCGCTCGCTCGTGCAGCCAAAAATGGCCAGTTTTGACCTTTTTTGAGCCGTTTTTGTGTGATACGACACCACCCGAGAGGTTCCAGAGTGCTAAGACGGTTAACGTTTCATGCCACTCGTCGCGGTCGCCACAGCACGTAAAAATGGCCCAAAAACAGGCCAAAACTGACCATTTTTTGTCACGTTATTTGTTACAAGATCTAGTTAATAGTACATATGAAATATGTTAATTTAAGAAGAACCATACTTGGAGCGCAAAAGAAAGCATAAGGTTGGTGGCATGGCCACTACTGTATAGGTCATCCAACACCTCAATTTTCAAATCATCCATCCGAGTAGCAACCGGAGCCATTTAAGGTCCAAATCTAGAGAAAGCATGAAATAAAGCAATTCCCAGGATATTTTCCTTGCAATGCTTTGCAACTATGCCAACAATGAGTTTTTAATTAATTTATGGAAGTTGTAAAATTCTTCAGAGCTAGGTTTCTAAATCATTTCAATAAACTAGATCTACCAATGGAGTTAAAAACTACTGGACTTACTATTCTATTAAATTGAATTTGATTGTAGATCAGAATCCTGTAAATGCTAATAATTCATAGAATAAAGCTAAATTTTGATTATACATAAAACGTTGAACTGACAACAAAATGGATTGAGCAAGATTTTTATCATTAAAAACATAAAATATACTCAAAAGAAAAATCAGGGGATTTGACAAGTATAATGTAGATTAAAGATGAAAAGTTGAAAGCTCTCCAATTCAAAAACCAAAGTAAGCTGAAAAAGAAATCTAAGAGTCTAAGACAACTGCAATGCTAAATTTTAAATACAGGTGGTTCTAAAGACAAGCCACAAACAAATATATGAGTTGATGTGGATAAGAGAAAGGACACTTTTTTGCCAACTGATCCTCTCACTACATGTAGACATTGTCCAACACCAACAACATAGATGGATATATCCCTCTGACACATCATCAATGTTAGCTGTTAAAGTCAATCTATTCCTTCACCATATGCCTTAGCCATGTCCATAAAAGTGGCTCGTAACCCCAAAGGCACCAACCAAAGCACCTTAAGTGTGCTGCTCACTTTGGCTACCATCTCTTTTGTATGGTCAACCTTAACTTTCTAAGAGGACCTCCTAGGTAAACTCGAAAATGCTAATACTCTGTGAGTCACCTACCTCGCTCTTCCTAACATATATGTAATGAGGGACCCTGTTGGGCCCATCTCTGATGCTCTTTGTACTTACAGGTCAAGCCTCTTGTTGACATTACTCTTCCCAACTCCACTTGTTTGATCAAGCAAGACCAGGGCCAGGTCTGTTCGTCAATCTATCATTGGTAGGAAGACCAAAATCCTTTACATGACATATTAAGAATCAACACTTCAACTATGCCTAGGCTCTTCATGACATTCGACAATGATGTGACCAAAAATAGATTCCAAAGGTATGCTGAAATTTACAGCAAGTAAAAGCTTCGCTTTTGAAGGCTCCTCAATCACCAAACAATTATCACATTAGCTCATGACAATGCATTAGAGACTTTTATATTCATGTGCAGACCTATACACTACTTTTATATTTGAATCAAGTTTTATCATACCCTAACATATTGCTCGGTACAGGCGGTATGTACTAGTCTGATAGGAGATCAGAGTGATACATCGGTACGCTCCAATGTACTATATGTCAATATACTCAATAGAGCTCAGTACATACCAAACCGACGGCTAGTCAATACACCGGTACAGACCGGTAAGATGAATCATGATTTGAATATTACAAAGAATAAAAGATGGCTATATCAGCAACATGCATTGTGAGGTTATTCAAGAAGTGAACTCGGAAGTAGAAAAGTTATATAAAAGAATTTATTTTCTAGATCCATTAAACATAGCTTGTGAAGTCTCACCTGGCCAAGAACCACCATTGTGGTAGCTCCAACGAGTGTTTTTTGGATCACAACCAGTTATGACTCGCCACTCATGATTTTCCAGAGCTGGATAACAAACTTTTAAGGGCATCTCTCCAACCAATTCTGTCCAGCGTGCTTCAAGAAGATCCATAATCGCAGCAGACTGATTGGGAGTTGCCAAAGATGATAAAATTGCAATGCAATTGCCTAAGCAGAACCAACGGAAGTCCATTCTAGCAGGACTGACATTTCCAATGAAGTAACCACCACGATTTGGGACAAAATCAATAGCCAATCTGGGAGAGAGTCAGGCATTACATTGAACTTGTTTACTGCAGTATGAGAATATTCCTCTGTCTTATAACGATATATGCATTAAGCTGGCGAAAGTCAAGCCAAAGTAACTCCGCAAGTGATAGCTCAATGCATGAAGGCGTTTAGTTATAAGCTCCCTTCCTCCGCAAGTGATAGCTCAATGCATGAAGGCGTTTAGTTATAAGCTCAACGACATCCTTGCCCTTGTCATCTTGTTTAACAAATTTAAGGCACACCTTAAAGCCATAAAAAATAATGCTTGTATTTCAATAGGATAACCATAGATGCCCTGTAATATGGTTACCACTTAACTAAATCAGCAAACTGAGTAACTTATGAAGCAACAAGAGAAAATTATCATTTTCTCAGTGAAATCATGTAGTCAGTTGCAGTTCTTGCTAAAAGAAGCCTCACAAACAATTTGAATTTCCAATGTTACAAAGAGAGCCATGAAATATTGAACTTATAACAAAAGGAGAATATGCACATTTGACATCACACCAAATGATAAAATGCAACTTCCATATATTTCATCTTTAAACTTACGAAAGTGTTGTTAAGCTTATTCTTGAATTGCTAATTGTTCATTTTTTTCAGTAATGTTAACATTGAAACTACCAGCTCTCTTTATGATGGAGAGTCAAGATGCATAAAAGCAATATGACTTCCATATGCTGAAGATGAACCACCTACTGTTTCTGTTAACCATTGTGTTCATAGTGCCAGTCTGCCAGAAATGTGAATCTGGAGCATTATCAGAGGATGTTTCTGATGCTAAATATTGATATTCTTCAATGTTCCCACAGCCTAACACATTAGATATAAATGTATTTAAGTGATGAATGACAACTAGGTATAGCTTGGTGAAGAAGTGTAAAAAAATTGCTATCCAGGTTCATAGAAAAAGATAAAAGTAAAATAGTACTGTTTTTACCTAAAACAGCAAAATCGATTAGTTCAGTCCTAACATTCAGAAGATGGGTGACGATGCTAGGAAACACTTTTTTTAGTTTTCTAAGCCAACCTAAAGGACTCTAGCTCTGTTTTGCAAAAGAGTGAAACATGAATTGTTAAAATGAAATGATACTCAACAACAGCCACATAAAGAAAAAGGCAAAACAGCAGATGGAGATAAGAGATATCTTTAAAGACAGAAGAGAAGCCAAATAGAGCAGTAAAAGCTGCCCAAGAAACCAGTATTACTTTATACTGATGTTCAGTTGACAACATTTTTTAAAATTGAAAAGCACAATGCTGAATGCCTTTTTCTTTATTACTATCTTAGTGTCAATGTGATTCTAGAGTGATCCTTATCTAACATGATGGAGATTTCCTTAAACATAGGATCAAGCTTCAAGACTTAAATGACACCCAAGCCAGCAGGCAGCTAGTAAGGCAAACAGGATTTTCCTTATCGAGAATCAAAGGTTTAAGCATGAAATTTTCAGAAATATAGTTGAGTTGTTGTCTATTTAGTAGTCAATGACTTTATGTTGTTACATACTGTGCAGCAAGAGTTTGTATTAAGACAATTGCAGGAGATATTTTGATTGCATAATATCTTTTCCTTCTTTCAGAAATTCAAACACAATCTTGCTTTCGCAGGTCAGAAACCTTGCAAAATGGTTTTTCTTTAAATTTCCAACATTCTGGTAGGATGATTCATTCATAGCACATGCATGCTCCTGATTTGAATTTCTGATAATAAATCAACGAGCACGACAGTTTAGATAATTTCAAATCACAAACTTCCCATTTGGTGGATCACATATGGGCCATATATTGCTTCTCCAATCAACACAAGTAAAAAACAGAAAAAGGATGTACGGCAATCATACTATTTGTCAAGCTATCAAAATTTCTTTCCTTGTTTTACCACAAGTCTCATTCTAAATTTAATAAGGTTCTTCGGATACAAAAATTGTTTAATCTAATTTTGTACTTGTAAATTCAACAAAGCCATCAGTAGGTAAGTCCAAAGCCATCTAACAATCCCCCTTTCTCAGTCACAATTAGTCATTGTTTCTTTATTTTAGTCTCAGGTGAACCTTGCGAACCTTTCTAATATATAGTTAAATTATGTGGCTTTTTGTAGTCAGCTAACATACATACCAACCATATGCTAATGAGCTGGTGAACCAAGTTAATCATACTCAAGTCCAGCAAAGGATGCATGTAAAAGATATCAAGTCAAAAGCAGTGAAAAATTACCATACGACGGTCAATCATACAGCATCCATCAGCACAAAGCAGTGTTGGGAATGTGTCAAACCCTTCTGAGAGGCACAATGACAGAATAAGGCGTATCCCCTGCTGACAATCAGGGGTGTCAGCCAAGGATGAGTCTCCTGTAGCCCTTGTGTAAGCACGAAGCAATATTATCCACCAAAAGCCAGAATCTACGGGGGCAACTCTTCCAATGGCACTTTCTCCAAAGTCAGCAATTAAAGTTTCCGTATTCCGGATGGGATCCTGGAAAACCTTGAAACTTGCTGGCATGACACCTGCTCCAAGCTGAAAGCGGTCAATCTTCTTTTCCCATGATTGAAGTCGAAGTGTTTTCGTGAGGAAGTTTCTAACTATTTCAGGCTCTCTACCCATCAGAAATGCCAAGGCACTTGGGACAAAGTCTCTCACAAATACCTGAGAAATTAAAATAATTTGAATAGCCAGTACCACTGGACCTGTAATGCTACCACATATTGCACCGTATTAAGATGTATCTTCTAGGAGAAGCGTTCATGCCGTGCAGCACCAAATCAGTCTAATACAAAAGCACTGTACTACATCATATGGACATGTTTACAATAACCTATCCACTACATTAAAACTTTAGAACAATACATAAATCATATGCAGAACAATTACCAGTACCCCCTAAAATGTCAATGGGTCAGTTGATTTTAACTCACCATAAACAGCTAAAATTGTTTGCATATACGAGCAATTTATAAAGATGAAAAGGATGATCCGCGAAACAGAAAGCAGTGCATGTTAGCTACTATACATCCATGAAACCCTGTGTTGGTCCATCATTCTAGCTTCTAGAGTTAATCACTTATGTTTCTAAGAATATCTAAAGTAAATACTCACAGATCAGTATACCACTTATGTTTATAAGAATATATAAAGAAAATACTCGACAGATCAGTATACCCCTGAGAAAAAAATTCTTAGCAAGACATTGTCAATTAGCATTGAATTAAGGAACTGACTATTATATATTGCCAGGGCAACTGAAGATCAAAAAGGAATGCCAATTTAGATTCAAGAGTTCACATATTTTGGTTTGGAGGCAGAAAAAAATTCTAAAAAGAACACTATTAACAGAAGTGAACACCTGATTATAGTTAAGTGCTTCTTCTGAAGGGTCCATTGCAGCAATCGTACCAACCGGACGTCCCCGAAAGTGAACCAATGAGCGCCTCAGAGCTTCCCAAGCTTCAGCTTGTAGATGAGAACTGATGGAAGCCTTTGGAGAATTCACATTTGACCTCCAAGAAGGTGAGTAAGCATTCTCTAGGTGTTCCGTGATTTTCAAGTGATCAAGGTTCTTTAAAGTATGACGAGGGGATGCACTGGCCATGGATAGCTCAAATAATGCCTTAACTTCACAGGACCTGTGGCGATCAATGTTATGGTTCCTAGGCCTAATTTCTAGCTTTGAGAAATCAAATTCCTGGATTTTCAATGGAGTTAACTCCCTGGCTTTTGTACCACTATTCTCAGTATCATCCTCTGGATCCACGGTAACGGAAGGCATAACTGAAAGTTGACAAAGATGGTTCGAAATTAGTTGATGTGTCAAGCAATCTGCACTGATCAAGTCGAACAAGGTAGATGAGGTAAGATATACATCCAGTGCAAAAAAGCAAGAATTAGAGCACCAATAATTGTATCAGAAGAACATAGGCAAAGTCTAGGTGTCCCAGACTGAGAGATTTCTTGAGGAATTGATAAACCACCAAAGATAAAATTAAATCACAAACTTCTTTAAGGGACAAGGGCCCCCACAAGCAACAACATCGCAATTAAACTTCTGAAACACAACTCCAAACTTAGTCAACTAATTGTTTGCAGTTACATAATGCATTCTGCCTGAGTGATCAGGACTGGACATCCAACACTAATTTTATGACCAAGAGCAGTACCCAAATAGAGGTTTAAAGGAGAAGGGTACAGATGCCAAAAAGAGAGAGATTCCTCCATAGAGATCAATCTAAATCGATCAGATCTAACATTGCAAAAGAAACAGATACTCCAATAACCAAACGACCATTAAATTTGGATTTCACTTATAGTCAATTTGACTTGTTGAGATTCTTGCATGGCATTTGTATGGATAACATACCATGTTCATGTTAGTATGCATATGGACCTTTCATTAGCATTTACAACCCTTCAATGTGCATGTAATCATGTCTCCTCATTCCTCCTTTTAATCTTTACTTCGTATTTACAGTTTGGATATATCCTTCATTTCTCAGTTTGAATTCTAAACATTGCACATTTAGATATGACCAATTTTATCTATGTTTTTTCAGGTATTATCTCTTTGCTTCATTAGCTTATCTAAATTCAAAGAAAAAATAGCAACACAGATGAAACTTAATTTGTTAACAGAAAAAGGATAGAAAGATAACATATATCCATATTTTCAGCAATCTGCCTCAAATAACCATATTTTCAGTAATCTGACCATATTCCACTAAAAAGGATGATCCATGGTTAAATGTAGAAGCTTAAACAATAATATACTTGACAATTATAACAAAATTCCACAACACTCAATATTACTTAGAAAATCAAAACAATATCTAACAACAAAACTGGTAGAGACAGACAATCACCAACTCTGTTTATGATCTGACTGAAATAGAGTGCTGAAAAAACCCTATCCTTTCTATCACTTACTAGGTGCAATCATAGCTCAAGAAACTATGTAAACTCTCTAAGAAAGATCACTCATCTTTAATGAGATTGTATAGAATACATTCAAGACAAAAAGAAAATTCAGATCAATCAAATACAAGTGAAATACACAATTAACCCCTATAACTATGTTAAAAGAAAGTTGAAACCAGAGCACGATACAAACGTGAAATATCAGTGAACTACATTCCCAAAATTCAAATTGTTACAGCGATACCAACTCACATCCGTTTTGCTTACAGATAGATCGACAACATAAGTTTCAGGCATTATGGCGGAGTTATCAGAATTGGCCATCCCAACAACTACATTAGTTTCGCGAGAATTCATACCACGATAGTGATACATTTAGAATCAAATGATCATTTATTCACATTAGAATCAACTGATCCAAAGCACTTGTATCCCATATTAAAAATGTTTTTTAACCCAATGACCATAGCGTATTTGGACTTCAATGAAAGAGGATAAATATAAGGTGAAGCTAGGGATTTAAAATGCTTTTTCTGAGTCTTTATCTTTTCTTGTTTAGTTCCGCAGATCCTAATTTGTTCTATCTCTATAGATCTTCCACTTTGATCGATCTGCATTTCTAATGATTGTACATTTGTATGCTTTATCGATCCCCAACAATAAAGTATCAGTAAAACCAATATACGCCCTTATTCCCAATCTTTGGCAGAAAGTAATCATACAAATCTCTACAGAAGGATTACATGCCAACAGTTTCATAATCGCATTAAAGAAGTCGACCATAGCAAACTCAACACGACGTTCAGGGAAAGATTTCCACTTTTAGCTGCTGCATTGGGATGCCAAAACATCGAGATTCCCACAAATAGGAACTTTCTCGACCTCGAATGGTTTGCTTCGGAAGATGGCAAACAAACGAGAAGCAGAACCAGATCGATCGAGGAACAAGGAAACAAACCCTCACATGCAACCACACGAAAAATCACACGAGTGGAAAACCCGAAGATGCAATCAAGAAGACAAGATAGAAACGGGAGCAAGATCGGGCGTTCGGACCCATTCGTCTGTTGTCCAATCGAGAGAAGAAGTGGAATGGAAGCTGATGGAGATCCGATCGAAGACTCCACTGCCTAACGACTTCGAGACAAACCCTAGCAAAGCGACGGGAGGGGGGAGGAGAGGAGTGGGAAACCGGAGTATGTCAGCTTTATATAGCGACCTCCGCGCCGGTTTGGAGCGCATCGAATGGAACCACTACGTTCGCCGGTAGACGAGGGGGCGTTAAAGCGTCGAGGGAACGCGGCGGCAACCAATACGTGACACTGTGACCGGGTGGCACCGGTGGATCTCGTGGGTTTTACTGGTCACAGCCGGTCAAGTAAATATTGCGTGCGTGTTCTCGCACAGCTTATTCCTCTGCGCGACCATCGTCACCGTCCTTGGTCCGGCAGATCAGATTGGGCGTGACTCTTAGAGCACTGTGGACGGCGATGCGACGGGCTGAAATGGACGTGCGGCTGCATGAAGGACACGTACGAAACGAGAGGACTGCGCGCCTTCCGCCACGGGAAAGACATGAAGATTCCATCGGAACCGTTCGTTTCATCATGGATTTCGATCTCGATCGTTCGTTCGTTTAAATAAGAAGTACGTGATGATATAGTATTAATTTGATCAAAACAAACGAATGGCTGAGATCGAAAATTTAGATGGAATGGACGGTTCGATTGGACGCTTTATAGCTATTCGCTACCAACGACGGTTCGCCAACCCAGGAAGTGTGGGGCCGGCTTTTAGCCAATACTGTGTTTTGGTAGGACCCACCGTTTGGGTTTATTTCATGGGGTGTGCGAATATATTGTTTCTAATAGTATACTTGCCTTATAAATCTTAATTAAACTCAGTTAAATTAAAATTAAGATTATATAAAATATCTTTAATGTTTTCATCGTCATTAGAGTTTTGAAAGGTCATAATGTCCATTAGAGGATTCAAAACACTGCCTTAAAAGCCAAACAATAGTTAATTAAAGAAGATTAACTCAACTGGAATTTAAAAGGGTACATATAGTAATTGATTACATTATCTATTATCTTTCAATTTCTCATGCGATGTTACTGTTTACAATCTCATTTTAAAAAAATTTAATATTTTGAAATTATCTTTTTTTTAAATACACATGAATATCTTCTTCTTCTTCTTCATCCTTTTTTTTTTTTCCCTCTACCTCTTCATAGAAAAGTATTAAGAGGGTAGTGAGTAAGGTCTAATAATATAAAGTGATATTGAAGCATAAATTAAGGGTGATACGGAGCAAAAACTAGGTGGCTATGATTGATGACAAGGAGCATGACCTGCGAGAGTATCAACAGCGATATGATGCATAGGTTATGATCATAAGAGTTATGAGGAAGGAAAAATAAAATAAAATAAAATTTAGTTAGACTTAAAAAATAAAATATTTATTTTACTAAATTTTAATATATTATAAAAAATAAAGAGGTTGAGCCCTATATACTTTCCCATATACTAAGTAACAATCAACCAATTCTAAGCCCAACCAAAAGTAAACTTAGAAGGTTAGTTAGTGTATAGAGTAAAACCAAATTTGATTATATTTTAAAATAATTATTTAAAAAAAATTAAACTTTCTGATAATTATAATCCTTATTTTAATCTTTTAGTAGCTGATGAGGGAAATCTTTAGCCACTGGTTTAATACAAACACAAGAATTTAGTTGAGGAGTTGCTTTCAATTGATGTGCTTAAAACATAAATTTCATGTCATTCTTAATGTTTAAGATCCAATAAGTTTAGTATAATTGTTGTCATTCAAAGGATCATGAAATACATTATTCACAATGAACTATATATATTCTAGGAAATAAAATCCACCCCCTTAGTATTGACATAATTATGAGCCTAATGTATTTTTTATTATTTAATATAAGGATATTTCAAGATTGAAACTAAAATATGAGGTCAATCAATCCTTTAGCATATCAACTTGTCATTTAACACATTAACAAAACATCTTATTTATCTATGGTATTTAACCTTGACGCTTGATTCCCTAATTTAATATTCGATCTTTTAAGTCTAAATTCAATTCGCTTACTTGATATTCGATCTTCTGCCTCAATATTAGATTCTCCATTTTGATATTTTATTTAATTTTTAAAATTTATTAATTAATTTTATCATTAAAATATGAGAAAATAAAATTAAACTTAATTAATCATATTTATCGAAACATGTTAAATCGTCTAGATAATTATAAGGTCACATGGATAATTATAACTTAATTAAATAGAGTTTAAACATAAACAAGAAGATAGATATCCATATATAGTGGTGTATGGCATAAAATGTAATAGGTTTGAAATTATCAACTGATCCAAATATATAGATTATGATTTTCTATTTGTCTAATAATTTTATTTACTTTTGTTTTTATAAGTGGAAGCTTGATTTCTAATACTTGCTTGGCAGATCTTTCTTGTCACTTTTCTGCAAGCATTCATTCATGAAGTTAGGGAGAAACCATTAATTCTTAAAGATATTTGTCTTAACTCTTTAAACTCTTCAATTATTATAACTATAAAAGCAAAAATTTGGATCTAGAGATCATAATTTTTTATTATTCTTTAATCACTTATTTCTTTATCATTTTTTCAATAATAGAAATGATATTTGAGAAATAGTTAAAAATAAATTCAAAAATATATATTATTATAATATTTCAAACTTAACTGGTAAAGATTGTAAACAAATATCTCTTACTTTGTTTCCACCATCAAATGCTTTTTGAAGTATTTTGTAAGTTTTTTAATATCTTTATTAGAATAATAATCTGGAGAACATTATATCATCAATCTATATTAAATTTTGAAGAAAGCTTTCTTCTCTTTCTTCCTTTAATCTTTCAACTGTTTCTGCCTTTTTTTCTTAATTCAGTTCAACAAATTTATTTTTTATAAACTCTCATAAATCTAGAGAGCCTAAAGGAACATTTATATGATACAACATAATAATTCTTCATCAATCTAGTGATAATATGATTGAGAAAGAGAAGGAAACCATTATACAACTTGGGTTTGATAAACTAGGGTTAGTCTACAACTCAAGGTTGAAAGAAACAATCAAGGAATATAAAAATCACAATCTTGGGATTTGTCTCTCCCATAAAAGCATGTTTCACATCCAATTCTTATTCTGAATCTTTTCTTTCCATGTGTAATTTTATTTTGTTTTTTAATAATCAAGTTAAACCTAGTTTTAATTTTCTATTCTAACAATTAGCACCAAACAATCTCAAAGGATGAGAAATAGCTTAAGAAGCATATCATTCTCATCCTCATCTTTCTCTTTCAATGTCTAACTTGATATTGCCAGCTTCCATTAATCAAACCATGCTAAAAGACTAGCATGCAGAGCTTACTTGTACAGATATCATTTCCTACCTACTTGGAATCCTTCAGGATAGCATTTGATTGATTGGAAGTACATGTTTTACTTTTTTTTTTGCTTTGATGGTAGCAAATGAATGGACTTGTTCATATTTCCTACAATGAGGTGTACTACATTATTAGCTGTCCCCCAAGTGAGGATAAAAGTTGACCTACAGTTCTTGTAGCCTTGTAGGCATGTTGCGTTGACTTACTGAAAGTCTAAATCCTGTATTCTATAATGTTATCTGAAACAGGACATGTGAACTATGAAACAATGATGATGTTCCATCCCCCTAGTTATATAGTTTTAGTAGATCCTGTTGCAGTTCTGTTGCATAGTTCTTGCATGCTCTCATGAAAGATATTGTCATCATCATCATCATTATTATTATTTAATCCAAGAACCTATAAAAATATCAAGTTTTATCCATAATTATCAGAATTGGAGCGGCCATTGACACAATTAAATTTCATTCTCAATTGAATTGATAATCAATTAGCTGAACTACAAATGGTTTCTACAATATAGTGAAAGAGAATGATAGGAATTTAATAGACACATTCAGAGACTAAAAAGTAACAAATATATTCAAATTTGGTTTCCTTTCATCCTTATAATAAAAAAATAAATAATTTTGAAAAAAATGTGTATTTGTTAATAAATTAAGAGTTGATAATATTTCAATCTCTTTAAAGATCAAACAATTTAATTGATAAATTAAACTGATTGAGGGTTCAATTTTTTTGATTTTTTCTTTGATCCGACCAGTCGGATTCGAGGTTTTATGATAGGAATTTGAGTTATTTCCTTCGTGGAAATGATAAAAAGTTTTTTTTTGCTTAACTTGATCTTCTGATGAGCTTTTACTTTGAGACATGGATATATGGAGTGAGTGACATCTTTCAAGGTTGGATCCTCCACCACCCCATTCAAATGAATTATATTCCATATCCATATGATCTTAATTTCTCATGCCAATGATCATACACCATTTGCTGTACTGGTATTGGTTGCACCTATTAACAATGCCCATTGCATGTCAGTGCTCTCAACAGGCAGCATGTGAATGTGGAACTCCAAGATAGATGCCAAGCCTCTACTGTCGGATATAGATGCAAACAAAACCCTCTAAACCATGCATGCATGCATGCATTCATGGAAGAGGACAACTGCTAGCATTGAGTGGCTTTTATTGCCATGACCACTTCGAACGCTTAGAGGGGAAGCAAACCAACATATCACTGTGGCACTCAAGGCCTTGTGCTGGGGATCATCAGCATGGTCTTCTTCTCCTGGAAAGGGTTCACAGGAGTACAAAGGAAATCATTGGCCCTTGTCTTCCTCCTCCCTCCACCATCAGTCACACTCTCATTATCTTGTTTATATTGTGAAAGCAAATGTTTGTTCAATAATAAATATCTTTATTGTTTGGCCAACAATTTGAATTATTAGGAGAGGACTCAATATGGATTGGATTCTAATGACAAGCTAGATTCGATTTGGAGGTTTAAGTTCAAATATTAATCATATACTTGAATTAGTCCATAATTCTTGGTTGAAAGAGTCCATTTGGAGGTTTATAGGTTAGACATATCATCCATGCTGAAGATAATAGGAAAATATACTAGTAACTTGGACTTTAACAACTTATATCTTCAATCCTATCACATATTCTACAGGTTTGGATCATAATAATACCGACTTATTATTGACTAACTAAAAATAAATAAATGAATATACTATGAGTAAATCAGATTGAATATTTTATACCAATGGTTCGGATCTATATTTAAAATTAATGAATTAATTATCTCATCGAGATTGATTTTATCAATTGAGTAGGTCAGATCTATATTTTAAAATTAAAATTTTACTATGAGTAAAATTAATGAATTAATTATCAGTTTGATTGTAGGAGGTAGAGAGTAGGAAATTGACATCCCTTGTTGGAACATAGAAAAGCTCATCACTTGAGGTGAAGAAGAACATAGGCAAATAGGGTCCCCACCCCTCTCCCATTTTTCTAAGGTCTAAAACTAGCATCTTTCTTCCTAACATTCAAGCAAATCTTCGTCCTGTGTTGACAAATGAAGTGGCTAAGCACATAAAATATCACCTGCACTAACTAGGAACATAAAAGCCAAAGTGGATCCGTGTCCTTCCAGATAAGAAGACAAGAGTAAGCCAAGAAATTCTATGTTTGAGATGATAGGCATCTGGACTGAGACATTGAGCCTATTTAAGACTCTGGTGAAGAATTACTAATTGCCTTCGAAGTATCAACTCATAAAGAATTAAATTCGCTGGTCGAAAATCTTCAGGACTTAATTTGGTCTTTTCAGTCCACTCCAAAAGAAATTATGCACAAAGGAATGTATTTTCTCTTCTTTGATGGTTGCCAGGATTTCTTGTTGTATTGAGGAACATGTACGCAAAGAATAAGAAAGAAAATGACTAAAGAACTACAATGAGATTTATGGTAGGAATGCAATCATCATCATCAACAACCACAAACAACTCCTCATCTGCTGCCGTGTGTGTGAGGGGTCGTCATGTCTCCATCGATTATTTGGTTTTCCCTCACGTGAACACAGTTCTCCCATCTCCCCTCCTCTCCTTATCCACACACCTCTCTCTCTCTCTCTCTCCATCGGGATCCTCTTTCTATGGTGCTCGATGGTGCACGCTTCATCTCCCCCCGAGCTTGCACTGGTGCAATGCACAACCACACCTGTCCCTCCAAGTGTCCCTCTGATGGGAACATCGGCTCAGGTTTTTATTTCATCACAAAACAAACAAACAACGGGATAATACATCGTGGTGCACTCGAGAACAAAGAACCTTTTTCTACACATCAAGATGGGAGATTAACGAGAGGAGGAGGAATAAGAACAAGAGGAAGAAAAGGGTTACCGACAGAAGGAGACAAGACTTCCTGTTGGGTGATTCCAACTTTAATCTGACCCCACGGTCTGAGGTCAAAAAAGTCAACCACCGGAACAGAAGGTGAGGAGGGCATGTCACCGGTGGGACCCACTTCTACAACCAAAGCAGTTAAAAAAGCTGAACAGGAGGGGCATCGATGACCGACGTGAGCATAAGAAAGAGGAAAGAGAGAAATAAAATTTAGAATGGCCTCCGGAACGAGGGTCGGTCAACGTGTACCGGAGGGAGTTGTGGGGGGGAGGCGGGGCCGAGGTCAACGGGCGATGTCCACTTTGGGTGGGTGCCCTAACTGCTCCACTCCCCAACTCAGCTTCGCTGCGGCTCCTTCATGCATCGGCACGTAATCCTGCATGAGACCAGCATTCTCAGCGTCGATCTTAAAGCGGAAGGAGCGATCAACTCCGTACCTCGAGCTTGGACAACAGCTCGTGGGCAGTGTGTGCAGAGATGATGATGTGGCGAGCGGCGGGCGCGATGAATCCCTCGTCCACAGCCTTGTCGACGAAGGAGAGCAACGAGTTGTAGTAGTCGTCAACGTTCAGCAATCCCACCTGCCACAGCCACAGATGATGGAGTGAGAAGAAAGAGATGGTGATTGAAAGGTTAGAATCAGTACAGTTGATGTATTAAGTATACAGGCTTGTCGTGGATCCCGAGCTGAGCCCAAGTAATCACTTCCAGGAGTTCTTCCAGGGTTCCATAGCCACCTAAGCATGGTTGAGAGTTCGATGCTAAAGGCTATGCAGTGTATCGATCTACAAAACGTACGTACTTGCGTTGCTAAAAGTACATACAAAGTTATGCTGTAATGTTTACCGGGCAAAGCTATAAAGGCATCGGCTTGGCGGGCCATCTCGGCCTTCCTTTGGTGCATTCCTGAGACAGCTCTCACCTCTCCTACAGGCTCTCCTGTGATCTGCAGATCCCAGGAGTTGAAGTCGGGTCATGCTCTCGTAGGGGTCAATAAGAACCCCTGATCTAAGTGTCGAAATTGTAAGATAAAAATCCTGATGCTGAGCTTAATACTTCCAAAGAAGAAGCAAGGAATAAGAAACAGGCAGACATACCTCTCTAGGCATTAGAGTCCTGGGAATAACTCTGCAACATATCCAAATAACATGAGTACATGAGAGAGAGAGAGAGAGAGAGAGAGAGAGAGAGAGAGAGACCCCAGGACATGACGACCGCCATCATGAACAGCTTGGGAGACGAGACCCATGAGGCCAACGCTTCCCCCACCATACACCAAGTCTATGTTCCTTTGGACCTGCAAAAACAGAGCATTCGTCCTCACATCAGAGTCCAACGACTTCTACCATAGTGCAGGGTAAAGATGTCAAGGAAAACGAAGCCGAAGAGGAGATGGGTCTGAATCAATTCTACAAATCCTACAGGCGACGAGCTGATTACAACACGATGGAAGACTAACCAATTCATGCCCGAGCTGGGTAGCTGCAAGCTGGTAGCTGGCCTTCTTCCCGGGGCTGCTGCCACAGAAGACACACACCCTTCTGAACCGCGAGGCAGATGACCTCTTGGCCACCGCAGCCTGTGCCTCTGTTTCCATCAAATCAACAACACCAGAAAGAACTCAGAGACGAAACTTTGTGTTCCTTTTTTGGGGGAAGACGAGTGCAGCTTTGCTTGCCAGCCTCAGCAAGATGAGTGCTTTCTCCCCTTCCTCCACTGCTTGCTCCTTTTTAAAGAGTTAAAGAGCAGTCAGGGGCACAGAAAGAGGAGATAGGCTTGTGGGGGCCTCTGATGCCTGCACAGTAACGTAGAATTAATACATACAAACGAGTGTGTATTGAACAAACACTATTTTATTGACAAACATCACATGGTGTTTTAAGGATAATAATAGTGTGTCTAATCGCATCTGTTTCCCTCTACACCCACATACACACAAAATTAGGATGTCTATTTGCCAATCTAGATATAACTTTGTGGAATGATAGATATAGTGTGGTCCTCTTCATGGTTTGAGGCATTAAAATTCTTCCTCTTTGTCCATTTCATGTTGCAAAGTGTAAACTCAAGAAGGCCTAATAATGAATTAAGTTAAAACACATGGTAAGACTTCAAGCTTAATGTATAACTGCTAATTAGAGATTAATTACTAGAGGTAAATTCATCAAGCCATAGTACCTGATTCCAAGATTCCTTTTCATCAAGTATTAATCACTTGGCATCATCTCTATTAATTACTTTTCATTTCGTGACCACTCTCTATCTCCTAATAAGTTTGCTAAACTTTAACATCTTCTCTTAGTCAATTTATACATGTAAATTTTGTGTGTGTGATGCATGCATGCTACAAACCAAACAAAATTTCCTTTGCCCAAGCACAACATGGAACGATCAGACTTGTTACCTTGCGCCATGGTTTCTATCTTCCACATGAAAACAACACCCATGTTCTCCTCATTGCAAGTTTTCGGTGGTCAAAGCTGAGGAATCTAAAGACCTTTCTCCAAGGGTTCACCGGTCACTCTTTTCCCCGACTTTTTGACACCTCGCAGTGATCGCTTCGAGCATAAGAGGGGAGCCGGGCCCAAAGAGAATGCCACATACCATCCATCTTCCCTTTTCCTTGCCTCCTTCCGCTTCCCACTGCTGTGCCCTACCAGAAGGGAGTGGGGATCTGCAGCTGGGTTGTAGGGGAACAGCCAGGCACATCAAATAAGCTGTCCTTGGGAGTACTGCATTTTTGTTTCCCTATTCTGGTGGAAGCAGCAGCAGCAGCAGCTTGAAAGATGAATCGATTACGTTACTACTGATTGCAGGAGAGAGCAACATGTATGGCGATAGAAGGATTCCACTTGAATGTGTTCTGTTGTGGGAAAACAGGCCTTGGAAGAAGTTCAAAATATGAGGAACATGAACTTGACTTGGAATCTGTAAAACAAGGTAAGATTAGCTTCCTTCAGGCGACAGGGACAAGAAAATTGAAGTTTTCTTTCTTTCTTTCTTTCTTTTGCTGAGATTTGTTTGGTGGTGTGGAATGTTGAATCAACTCTGTTGTTAATTTAGGATAGGTGTACAAACTCAAGCACTTCCACTTTATGGACCAATCATCCATGATTATTTAAACTTCAATTCTATCTATAATTATGCAGGAATTACCCTATCATTTTTTCAAGAAATAAAGTATAAATTGAACAAACTAATAAGATTTCATCAAAAAAATTGAAATGAAAAAAATCACTTTCAATGAGAACATGTATTTTTAACCCAAAGGTAACTAATATCCTTTTTTTAACGGCAAACCATTCTACATCTTGGCACTCTCATTCTTGTCTACATATATGGGCTCCTGATGAATCTTAAGCTGAACTTTTCCAAGGATAACTTTGCTCACGATCAGATAATACACACCTTTTATGTTTCATACCCTCCTAAGGAGTACTGAAGAGTCTAATGAACAATTATTGCACTGCCTCATTTGTATCCTTTTATTTTTCTGTGATGTCAATGGTAGTCAAACATTTGAACCCCAAGAACAAGCAACCTCCTTCCCCACACGGCAAGTCTCTCTCTTGTTGCTCCTTAATTCTTGTCATCGCTGCGTACCTCGTGAGATCACAGCTAACCTTTCCCACCTCAAGTAGCTCCATCAATCAATGTCAGCATGGTTGATGTATGCAATGAAGACAACAAACTAGTCTAAGTTTTCATTTCTGCGGTACACATGTACACTCTATGTAGTTGTTTCTTGGTTCAAAGTCTAAAATAAGGCGTTTACGCTATTTATGGATGACCATCACTTTGGAGTTTTCTAAGAGTAGATAGAGACTCAGATGCACATCCACTCGATCCGTGAAAGAAATATCAAGCAATTACTTACAGAGTCCATTTTCTTAGTTCCTATCAGTGATGCAAGTAACAGGCAATTTTCTTTTCTTGAGCCGAAGCTATTATAAGCTTTTACTATTACTATTCAAGCACTAAGTCATCAGACTGTTTACTTCTAGAGAGTCCCCCAACCTATTTCATATTGTTCTGCAAACATTCAAAGCACCAGAAATGAATGTTCAAACTCATCTTTCAATTTGGTCTTTTTTTTTTTAAAGTTCTGTTCTAAGAAAAGGATGGTTTCCTATCTAGTCATTTGGGAAATGCATCAACACATTTAGTCTACCATCTTACTGTCTTGCTAGACTTACGAATGAATTCGGTGTTTCTTTAATCAGAAGAAAACACCCAATCCAACTTATTGTCCTTCTCGTCTTGCTTTTGCTTTTGTGATGGAAATCCTTCCAATACAAATTGATGGTTTGTTGAACTATTAGAAATATTATATGGAGATGTTGACATAAAGTGTTAAACATGGGCCGCATTCATTTTAAAATCTCATGACAGAGTTGTTAGGCAGAGGTGAATTTATTCTCTCTAGATGGATTTGCAACAAAAAGAGTTACACATATCACTCTACGTTGATGTGATTGTGACATCCTATTACCCATCATATCAAAGAATATTAGGCAGAACGAAGACATGAAAAAATAATAATAATAAGCATCAAAAGCCGACACAAATTAGTAAACACCACGAAAAGAATTCTTTTGATAGTTTTACAATATTTGCATTTGGAAGATAAGTTGAAGAACTCTTATAATTCACATCTGAAATTTGTCTATGAGCAGTTAATCTTCTGGTGCATTTATTTAATGAGTAGTCGCTCAGTTCAGTTTGGTTTAGCTACAAATGAAGGAGGACTTGTTCATATGCTGATATAACAATCAATGAACTACTATATTTATAAAGTGAAAATAGATTTTGGATAAGAACAGTTCTGTGAATTTTCTATAAAGGCTAAAAAAAACCTAATATGACTTTTGATCGTCAATGATGACATTTTAATTCACTTGTTTGTGGACAGCTATATCCAGAACTAAAACTTGACTCGATTTAAAACCAGAAGCTTGATCTAGCTATGTAAATGCAAGAAACATGGATGCCAATGACTAATGTGGGTCAAAATTGAGAAGAAAGGATTACTGTTCCACAGCATTTCAGAAAGACTAAGCTCAGATGTTTCTTCAGAAAAGGCTTTATCTTTATCATACTACTTTGACTAAATGGTAAAAAGAATCAACATTATGTCATCATGTTGGCAGGTCTCCACGTCGAACCATTCCTTCGTGCATTGGCTTCGAACCACTGCTAATTGATCGAGTGCCACTTTACATGTGTTGGGACTGTGTTGGACCATTGCATTTCTTGATATTGCAGGTGGTCTTTCACATGCGAGATTTGTCCTTAATATGGGCTACAGGAATCCTTGTTACGTATCTGATGACATCTTGAGCTTTCATTCTAACCACAGAAAGTGCTCGGACCAAAGAAGGAAGGTTCGTGAAGGAATGAAGCATTCATATGCATGCTTGCAGGAAGTCCACTGGAGAAAATAATGAAACTGAGAGAGAAAGATATAGGATGGTAGGTGCCTCCTGTGAAGTGGTTGTTGACTGGAAGTGCAGGAATCGTGGAAGAAACCTCTCCGGATAAGGGAATGGAATGTCTGTCGTAATCCGGTCACTGGAATTTGGCAGTGGTGGTAATCCTCCTCATCTAGCTAGAATGGTGATCTGTGGTCGATTTGAGTAAATGCTAGCTAATCCTTCAAATCGTTTTGTTTATAGGTCTGTAAGGTATTACTATTAAATAAAAATTAAACTTGTTAAAAGACGGGTTTGAAAGCTCTCTCATCAACACAGAGTAAAAATCCAATAGTAGTTCATTGTTTTATGGCTTATGAAGATAAAAATCCAAACACTAGAGATAGGGATGATCATAAAGATAAAGATTTCATGGCTTATGAAGATAAAAATCCAATAGTAAATTTAATAGGTTACCCACAATAAAAGTCTATGAATGTAGTCATCCAAACACATAAATGTGATTTCTCACGATCAAATAGAGATATAGTGAGTAAAGAAAAAATTTAAAGTCCTATCGAGAAGAAGAAGAAATAAAGTTCTATTTATCTCTTGCATAAAAAATCTGTGTCTCTAGTCATCCAACTACATGAATGTGATTTTTCATGATCAAATAGATATATAGTGAGTAAAGAAAAAAATTAAAGTCTTATCAAGAAGAAGAAGAAGAAGAAATAGTTCTATTTATCTCTTGCATCAAAAATCTCTATCTCTAGTCATCCAAATACATGAATGTGATTTTTCATGATCAAATAGAGATATAGTGAGTAAAGAAAAAAAAAAAGTCTTATCAAGAAGAAGAAGAAGAAATAAAGCTCTATTTTTCTCTTTCATCAAAATTCTGTCTCTCTATTTTCTTTTCCTATCGATTATTGTGTTTAGTCTTGACCTCTGTTTATATGGATTCCTCAAATTTTTTTTTCCTTGTTTGTTTCTCTTGTTTTTTTTTTTTTCTTGCTGTGTACATTGAAGGAACATATGATATGAATTTGGTTAAGCAGTATCAACAGGAAAAGCTTGATCATCTCATGCGATCACAGATTAAGAAGGAAGTGTTATTAAATCATAACTAGCTTTTTTTTTTCATTTTCTCCTTTCCTATATATATTAATGTTAATATAAATGAAAAAAAACTTCGTTAATCAAAACAACTGCAATTTAATTTCAGAGTTCTCAGACAACAATCTTTATACATTGAGCTCCCGCTAGTAATGATACATATATGAGGCAAATCGAACGTGCAAGTCGCTCTTGTACGTCGATCATGTTAATGATATTATTGAAATGAACTATTGCTTGTGGGATTGTTGGGAAGTATTAATAGGCTACGTAGTCACGAGATTGCGCACAGAGGATATGCAGATCAAGAGAACTACAACTATGTAGCTACGCATATGGCCATGTACGAACGAACACTTAAGAAAAAAGAACTGACCTTTTCACAAACACCTGGACGACGACCCGGGATGAGATAAACAAACCGTTCCCGACGAACTCGTGCGATTCGGAGGAGATGAACTCCACATGGGATCATAAAGATGGAAGATACGCAATTCGACGCCGTTTCGCGGCTCCTGACACAAAATGCACACCAAGAAGATGCATTGGGCTGCAAACAAGAACACGAAAGACCGAAGACGAAGCCGAGAAATGATACCCTGGGGTTTAGTCGAGATCTGGGGATCTGCGCCAGCCCGAGATCGATCGCGCGCGGGGGTTTCCGCTCCCTGAGATCATGGGAGGGCCCTCCGCGCCCGCGATGAGGCCCGGTCCAAATAGCTCGATCCACTATTGAGAGGCACAGTAGTTATTCTCAGAAAGAAATCATAGTGTTCTAACTATTTGTGGTTATTTTTTTTTTTCAAAAATTATAAAAAAATTCATTATATCGCATAATTCTTACACATGTCATATGTGCACTGACCAATCAAGATGTCACAACAGAGATTATTTATGATTAAGTTACATGAGATGTCTCGGCAGAGACTATTTTGTGGTTAAGCTACATGAATCTTTCTCTGGACGGAAGAGGAGTTTGGATTAATTATGTTGTTGATTAGCTTGTTTCTTACGTAACAAACCAGAATGGATTATTAGGATTGTTATTATCTTTTGCAAAGAATAAATAATAATAAAGAAGAAGAAGAAGAAGAAGAAGAAGAAGAAGAAGAAGAAGAAGAAGCATTTTATCGGTGGGTAGAATCATACGACGGCGAGAGTCAAAAATTCACACAAAAATTCAAAACATATTAATTATTATCGCATCCAATGTGCCAACAAAGTTGCGCTCCTGGAAATGCATCACACACCATCGTCAAAACGCACCGGTCGTACGGATGAGTAAAACATTCGGAAGAAGATAACAAAGGCGGAACGTACGATATGCGTATCGACTACGTCCAAATACGACGAAAAGATGGAAAAAGGTTGGCGCCGTAATGGATCAGCGCAAGGAGGCAGAGGGTGGGAAACACGGTGAGCTCCAGTACAAGTGGAAGCAGGTCCCTTGTGGTCGTCGGCTGCCCACCGTAGATCTGGAGGAAGATGTTGCAGGTGAACGACACCATGAGAGCCAGCAGGGCCATGGTAAAAGAAAGGATGGCAAAGAAGTACTTGACGGGGATGGCCCGACGGAACTGCCGCTGGGAGTAAGGTGAGATGACGAGGGATAAGAACAGCACCAGCGAGGTGACGGCGCAGGACAAGCCGATGACGTAGGCGTGGGAGAAGACCTTGAAGGCAGGCATGTCGTAGTAAACTGGGTTGCCGGTCTTGGGGTCCTTCTCGCCGGGGATGGAGAAGCTGGATGCGAAAACCACGGCTGCCAGAAGGCCGGAACATGTCT
>CM017198.1:21431605-21791605 GCA_004837865.1 Musa balbisiana
GGATAGAGATCCACTAGTCTACGAGGCTTGGGTAATTGGATGAAAATTCAATACTCAATAGGATAGGATCCATTACGATTAAGTTAACTAAGGGCCTCTATAAATAGGAGAGAACTAAAGGCCCATAAGCTAGAGGTTTTCTTGATTGCCACCTCCTATTCTTCTCTCTCCTTCTCCTCCTTAGACAGTAGGTGTAGAGTTTTGAGTAGCGATTTGAGATGCGTTGTCGTATCCCTACTGTGTGGATCACTATTAGAGAGGAGGGCACTTGACCTCCTTCATCCTCTCCTACAAATCTACAAGGATTCGGGAATATATGATCTCCCTAGGTAAAATACATCTATCTCACACGTGGATTTAAGTTTCGCGGGTTTATGCATAATAATCTTCGCACAACAACGAACACCTTTTTGGAAAATTTGGGGTTTTTGTTTTTTTTTCTTCCGCTACGCATATGATGTCGGCCCAAGATTTTCCAACAACCATCTCATCATATCACTAGTGATGTACTAGGCTACTACACCATAGTCCCCAAACGATGCAAGGGAATCCAATCCATTGGACTAATTTGTCCTCAATTATCGTGTACTTATAGTTCCTCATCCATCTAATATCCCAAAGACTGTATACTAGGCATAGTACTATCAGACCCATACAGTTTCTACTCGAGTCTCGCACTAATCGGATTCTCCCGGAGAATTCTTTCTCTCTCAATCCGAATGACCATAGCTAGAAATTTGTCTAAGCAAGAACACATGAGATATTCCTCTCATGACAAAATCTCTACACTAAGGAGTGAGTTCGAGGCATTGAAAATGAAGGAGATAAAATCCATTTCAAACTACATCATAAGAGTCTTAGTCATTAAATCAACTAAAAGGAAATGATGAGATATTAAAAGACAATCGAATAGTGAAGAAAACTCTAAGATCCTTGATGCAAAATTCAACTATATTATGATGATCATTCAAGAATAAAAATTTTTTGAAGTCATGACTATTAATGAGTTTATGAGATTAAGCTCATGAATAAAGAATATAAAAGAATAAACAAGAACAAATAAAATAAGTTCTTCAAAGTAATCTTTCCATCAAAGATAATAATAATAATAATAAACCTAAAGAGGTTAGTCGTGGCTATGGTAAAGGCTATTGTAGTAGCCAAGAGTAAATATAGCATAATAAAGGTGATAAGAATACCCCAAAAGATAAGGTGAAAGAGGAGATTTCTCAAGAGGAAGAATGTATAACAAACCCAAAGTTCGTCGTTATACTTATAACAAGATTGATCATTATTCATCAGAATGTTAGTATAATGATTCTAACTAAGTTGATGAGAAGGCTAACTATAGCAAAAATGATTAAAAAATAAAAAAGAAAAGATGATTCTATCTCACTAGTATACTTATAACAACATTGTTATACTTATAAAAACATTTATATAATGACAAATCCAAAGTTCGTTGTTATATTTATAATAAGATTGGTCATTTTTCATAAGAATGTTGGTATAATGATTTTAATCAAGTTGACAAGAAGATTAACTATATGAAAAATGATGAAAAAAAAGATAATTTTATCTTATTGCTAGCACAAGAAATGAGATATTTATAATAAAGACCTTTGATATTTGAATAGGAGAACAAACAATCATGTGTGAGAAAAAGCACATGTTTATGGAGCTAGATAAAGAGGTCAATAGATAAGTTTCTTTTCAAAACTTTTCAAACGTGGAAGTGAAGAGAAAATATAAAATCCTTATTCAAGTAAAAAATAAAAATTAATATTTTATTTCTAATATCTACGATGTATCGATGAAGACAAACATCTTAAACGTTAGACAACTTTCGAAGAAATGATATAATACACACATGAGGAATAAAACTCTCACATTAATAAATAAAATACGTAGGGACTAAAAATAAGTTATTTATATTAAACATAAAATATGACGCATGCTTTTGGTATACTCTTTAAATCAATTTTGTGAAGCATATATTCTTGACAAGTGCCCAAGAAAGAGCTTTTCAATCATGCAAAGAAGTCTCTTGAGTTAATCAACATCAACATATGTGGACCAATATCTCCAACATCTTATAGTGAGTATTATTATTTCTAAAATATATTGATTATAAGAGGAAAGCATGGGTCTACTTCCTAAAAGAGAAATCAAAAGCTTCACGAAGTTCAAAATATAAGTAGGAAACTAAAGTGGTCACACCATCAACCTTCCTAGGAGAATTTACATCAAAAGGAGTTTGAAAGTGTTGGTGAAGCATGTGGTATTCAAATATCATTAATGATATATTATTCCCCTCAACAAAATAGAGAGAGAGAGAGAGAGAGAGAGAGAGAGAGAGAGAGAGAGAGAGAGAGAGAGAGAGAGAGAGAGAGAGAGAGAGAGAGTTCAACCATCCTCAATATAGTTAGGAGCATTCTACAAAACAAGAAGATACTCAAAAAGCTTTTGGATGAAGTTGTGGCTTGTGCGATCTCTTTACTCAATAGATGTCTAGCAATAAGTTTAGAAAACATAATACCATAAGAAGCTTGGAGTGGTAAAAAATCTAACATCTCTTTCTTGAAGATTTTTGGATACATAGCTTATACTCATGTTCTGAATAAACAAAAATAAAATTGAATATATCTTCATTGGATATAATACATGATTAAAACCTACAAGCTATTTGATCCTAAAGAACATAATGTGCATGTGAGTAGAGATATAGAGTTTCATCAAAAATGGAACACAGATATGAAGGAGTTGCAAAATAAAGGCAAAGACAAAATAATAAATGAAAAGCTTATACCACATCATATTCTATATCAAGTTCAACTTTGGAAGAAAATCCAATACCAAAAAAAACAAACAAGAAACATACAAGAATTATGTAAGGTGATAAATCATATTAATCATGTTTATCTTTATGCTCACGAAGAAGTTATTTCTTTTGAAGATGCAATCAAAGATTAAAAAAAAATAGAGAAAAAAATACATGAAAATATCAATGTCATAAAAAACAAAAATAAAACATATGATATCACAACATATCTAAAGGTCATGAACACATAGGAGTCTAATAAATTTTCAAAAGAAACAATAATACTCAAAAAAAAGTTAAAAATTATAAAGTAATATTAGTGGCAAAAGGATATAAGAAAAAAAAAAGGGATATTAACTAGGATGAGATATATACTCCCATTGTTCAAATGAAACCATGAGATTACTCATCTCTTTTTCATTCAAAATAAATAATAAAATTATTAATTAGATATGAAGTCTATATCTTTAAATAGTTTTCATGAAGATTAAATTTATATTGAATAAACTATTGGATCCATATTAAGAAAGATCATGAAAATAAGATTCCAATATTAAAAAAGATTTTATATAGCTTAAAACAAGCTTCAATGGCTTATAATACTAGAATTGAAATTATTCTAATGCTAATTAGTTTCATGCAGACGTCATATGTTTTAAGACTTCAAGAAAGCTATGACAAAAGAGTTTGGTATGATCGATATGAGATTGAAATTATATTTGTTTGGTATAGAAGTGAAACAAAGCTAAGAAGACATCTTCAGTATATAATTTTAACTAGCATATCGACAAAGTATGATGTCAGAATGATAAAGGCAAAAAATAGATTCGATTCTTTTAAGAGTTTGGTTAAAAGTTTAAGATATTTGACATATATAAGGTCAAATTTTAAACTTCTTGAATATTTTGAGAGAGATGGGAGAGGAGACATTATGATACAATATGAATGAAAAGCATAAAATAAATACAAATCAGATTGATAATAATTTGATTATCGTAACCTACATTCATTCTCGATTCCTCTTCACTGGAAGTCACTGGTTTCTACTATCGATCTTCTTTCAATGAACGAAGATCAACTATCCTTTTACAACTCTTTCTCTTTTTTACAAGCTCAGGAGAGAATCTTTACACATCTCTCTTTTACACTTAAACCTCACTTTTTCCTTTAAAAGAACTTCTAAATACTAGGAAGAGGTGACTCTATACTTCAAGAGAGATTACACACTTTTTCCCTCAATTATACTTTTCCCTTTCTACTCTTATTCTTACTTACCCAAGCATGAAAGAGTGGAGTATTTATAGACCCCAAATGACTTCAACAATGGAGCAAACAAATGTCTCATCCTGGATTTCTAGGGTACTGGCGGTACCACCGTCTACCAAACTGATAACTAACGGTACCATCGCTTGAAAATCTAATACTGGGCGATACCACCGCCCATTCTAACACTGACACTAGGTAGTACCACCGCTAAGTCTGGTGGTACCACCACCTAACACAGTTTGAGAGATTGTGTCTGGGCGGTACCACCACCTATTCTAACGATGTCATCACTTGACCCTTTTATGGGTGATCGAATGAGCCTTCTATTTGGCCCAAAACAGCCCCAACTCATGCTCAATAAGCCCTTATTTGGGTTAGTAGGATTACTCTCAAAACTAACTCAATTAGACCTAAACTAACTCGATCAGACACAATCGATTACAAGCGTGAATTCTATGTTGTCTGACATGTCATTGGTTCATCTGGCGTTTCATTCAATCCTTCGACACTTCATCTAATCCTTCGACGTATTGCCCAATCAGCATGTTCGCTAGTCATAGGTGTCATGTAAGCCAATCACGTGAGTGATGACACATGTGACATGACACGCAATCTTTTTACTTATTATTATTATTATTATTATTATTATTATTATGATATTCTCTCACTTTATATATATATATAATATTATATTATATATATAATATAATATTATATATATATTGTGATGTCCATGGATTTGTGCAATAAGAATCAGATCATGATGAGATCATGATAATGAGACTGATTCACCTTTAAACACAGACTCTAAATAATCCTACTCATAGGTTACTCAAGAGGGATATCAAGATAACTCGATAGACTGGTGTACTATATACCTGTCCATATGATGGAGGCAGCTGATATCATAGTTACTCGTATGGGGATACTAAGGATACAATGCAGATGCTCATTGGAGAATGAGTTCACTGATTGATCCGCTCATGGATGGTTGATGATACCTTACTATTAGACATCGATTATATAGTCTCAGTAGTATATCTGGTCCTTAGATTTGAGACACCAAGGATGTCATGTATGAGTACTCCACTCTTTGATATCGAACTTATATGTTTGAAAGTTTCAGATCTAGTACAATCGTTCATTGGGAGTGGTAGTCAACCTTACGAGGGGTATTGAGTATCGATAGAGGATCATCCACTCTCGGTATCATAAGAGGAATATCCTGTGTATTTTTGCTCAAACAAATCTTTGACCAAGGTCATTCGGATTGAGAGAGAAAGAGTTCTTCGGGAGAATCCGATTAGAGCAAGACTCGAGAAGAAACCTACTAGTAATATGTGCCCCAAGCCAATCACGTAAGTAATGGCACGTATGACTTGATACACAATCTTTTTGCTTATTATATTTTCGTATTTATCACTTTATATTGCTTATTGCATATATGCATATATATTGTGATTTCCTTGGATTTATGTAATGTGAATCGGATCGTAATGAGATCCTAATAATGAGATTGATTCGCCTTTAAACATAAATCCTAAATAATCTCGATCATAGGTTACTCGAGAGGGACATCGAGATAACCGGACAAACTAGTGTGTTGTATATCCATCCATATGATAGATGCAGTTGGTCTCATAGCTGCTCATGTGAGGACATTAGGGATACAATACAAGTGCTCATTGGAAAATGAGTTCATTGATTGATCCGCTTAGAGAATGCTGGATGGTTGATGATACCTTATTATCAAATAACGATTCCACAGTCTCAGTGTTGTATCTGGTCCTTAGATTTAAGACACCAAGGATATCCTATATGAGTACTTCACTTTTTGATACTGGACTTATAGGTTTCGATGTCCCAAATCTAGCACAACCGGTCTTCAGGAGTGGTAGTCAACCTTACAAGGGCTATTGAGTGTCAATAGAGGATCATCCACTCTCAATGTCATGAGAGGAATGTCTCATGTGTTCTTACTTAAACAAATCTCTGGCTAGGGTCATTTGGATTAAGAGAGAAAGAGTTCTCCGGGAGAATCTGATTAGAGCAAGACTCGAGTAGAAACCATATGGGTCTGACAACACCATGCTCGGTATACGATCTTTGGGATATTAGATGGACGAGGGACTATAGGTACATGGTAACTGAGAATAAACAAATCAAATGGATTGGATTCCCCTGTATCATCTGAGGACTACGGTATAGTGGCCTAGTATGTCCATAATCGATGAGTCGAGTGAATTATTATGGAGATAATAATTCATTGAGCCAGAAGGAGTTCTAACATGTATAACTCACGGCTAGCTTAATATTGGGCCTAGAGGGTCACATACATATGGTAGGCGTTACGATGAGTAGAGGTTCGGATATGAGATATCCACCGGAGCCCATATCTTATTGGATATCCAAAAAGCCCATGGATTATTGGATCTTATGGATGAGATCCAATAAGAGCCCATAAGAGATTATTGGATAGAAATCCACTAATCTAAGAGGCTTGGGTAGTTAGATGGAGATCCAAGACCTAATAGGGAAGGATTCATTAGGGTTAAGTTGATAGAGGACCTCTATAAATAGGAGGGATTCAGTGGTTCATAGGCCTTTTGCTTGCCTCTCCTATTCTCTTCCCCCTCTCCACCTTAGAATAGGCCTGGAGTTTTGAGGAGCGTTGTTGCAGCCTTACTATGTGGATCACCGCTAGAGAAGACGGCGCTTGATCTCTTTCACCCTCTCCTAGAGATCTGCAAGGATTCAAGGATATACGATCTCCCTATGTAACACAATCTTTACTATATGCAGTTTTAAGTTTTGCGAATTTTTGCGCATCAATTTTCGCACGACGACGAATAAATTTTTGGGGAATTTGGGATTTTATTTTCTGTTCTTCCGTTGCCCATGTGATGTCACCCCTAAGATTTCTCAACAGTGGTATCAGAGCCAGGTTGTTCGTGCGATAGATTGGTTTTGAACTACGTGTATTATGTTTTGGAGAAGCTTTTAGCGTCAAAATCGTCGACGCAAAAGTGAGAAAGGGCAGCAACTGTTGTTGCCCTTGCTACCCTCATAAATGACAGTGCTGCCATTTGCGTGCATGCAGCCACTACAGCGACGATCACAGGTTAGCAGCACAGGGCTGACGCATGCGAAGGCATAGCGCCTACTACAGCCGGCAAAGAGGGGGCCTGGCAGCCCGCGGGTGCCCCACCCACGGGCGCAGCCTACGGGCGACACAGTGCTCGCAAGAAAGGGGCATCACCCCTTCCTCGGCGGGGGCAGCGTGACCCACAAGGGTGCCTGTTCGCGAGGGCGCCCACCCGCAGGCGAGTCGCCTGTAGGCAGGGGCAGCGCCCCCGACCCCCGCGCCATAGGTCATCGATGATGGTAGGGTGGCGGCTGCGATGGCATATGGGACAGAGAGAAGGGCATTAGGGCTCTTTTGGGCAAAAAGATAATTTTACCCCTATGAATTTGAGAAATTACGGATCTGTCCTTTTGTCCAGCTTATGAAAATACCCCTCGGAATTTAGAAAATTCTTTGTATGTCTCTGATTTCAGAAAATATTAATTAATTAAAATATTTAATTGATTATTATTTTTATTATTATCTAGTAGTCCTAAATAATAATAATTTATGCATGTGATGTATGATATGTGGACGGATGATCATGGACCGTGTGATGTGTGCACTTGTGATTATTATTATTGGGGCTTGTGAGCCTTCATTTTATTTTTTGTTTTTTGTCGGTCCTACGTGCCTCTAATTAAGCTGTAATCACACGTGGAAGCGATAGTGGGACCCACGAGACGGACGATCGTGATGCATGGAGATGCGTCGAGATGTCGACGGAACCGACGAGAATGAGATGGACGATCAAAAGGCATGGAGATGCACCATTACACACATAGATCTTGATGTGAGTGATTAGGCCCACTAGCTCGAGCTTGATCACATTAGGTCGTGATTCATGATCATCTGGTGTGATTGCTTATACACCTACTAGATATGTATATATATTTACATGTGATGTAGATATATATTAAATATGTATATATGTGACATGTCATATTAGGAGACCAAATCAAAGAAACCCCTCTCTCGATAATATTAAGTCGGTAGACATGAGACAATTAAATTGACCCACGTGGCCTTCCATCATTATAGGTATGGATCGATTTCCGGTGTATGTTGAGTTGGTCAAGTCCCTCGAGGCTCACCTATATTGCGATTCGCTATCTTGCCTAAGACATAGAGATGTCACCGGTAACCTGAGTACATGATATGCTTGGTCGAGTCCCTTAAGGGTATATTATCGAATCAGATTCATCTTATAACGATGGTGTTGACTTAACCGAGTATCATGGTTGGTCAAGTCCCTCGAGACCATGGTGATTTAAAGGTCGAACAGGACGGGAATCATAAGGAGTTGTGCTCGACAAGAGTTGTCTATCTTTTGGGCTTAGTGTGATTGGTCGAGTCCCTCGAGGTTATACTAAGATGTTGATTACATCCTAATCCCCACTAGAAGTCTACTAGAGATTTCGTTTCACGTGTTAAGGGCGTCGCATGACTTGCCAGTAAAATAGTGGGAGCATCTTAAGATAGAAGTTCATATCTTAATTATTTATTTTTACAAAATCTACATGTTATTTATTTCTACTTCATCTTTATTTTTAGAAAATATCGCTTTCAATCCCTTACATGGCATATTTGATGTCAACTGCCTCACTAGTCCAAATTATATGGATTGGCTCCGCAACTTGAGAATTGTTCTCACGACCGAGAAAATCGCGTACGCCCTTGATACAGTGATGTCTACGCCCGAGGAAGGGGCAAGCGAGGATGAGATCGCTCATTACGTGAAGTACATTGATGACTCCACTCTTGCTTAGTGTTACATGTTGGGCTCTACGACTCCTGAGTTACAGTGACAACATGAAAAGATGGATGTCAGATCCATTCTCCTACATGTTTGTAAACTATTTGAGGAACAGGGAAGAACTCAACGATATGAGATATCCAAGAGTCTCTTCCACGCTAGGATGATTGAGGGGATACCGGTTCAGAACCATGTCCTAAAGATGATTGAGTGGATAGAGAAACTCACAAGTCTAGGAATGGTCCTAGAGGATAACTTTTGTGTGGACATTATGCTTCAGTTCCTATCAGATTCCTTTTCACAATTCATAATGAATTTTAATATGAACAAGCTTGAGGTGACTCTCCCAAAACTCCTCAATATGTTGAGAGAGATAGAGAATACTATTAAAAAGGAGAAGCCAGTTCTCTACACTAGTGAGACCAGAAAGAAAAGAAAGGCAGAAAAGTCCTTTAAGAAGGGCAAAGGCAAGGGCGGACCAGGTAAAGCAAAGGTTGAAAAACCCAGCAAAGGACAAAGGTCAGTGCTTCTACTATAGCAAAAATGGGCACTAGAAGAGGAACTACAAAAAGTACCTTTGAGAGAGGGCGAAATAGAAGCTTGGAAAAGCTTTAGTTACATTCATGATCAGTCTCCATTTGTCAGACTCTTATGATAATACATGGGTATTGGATACCGGTAGTGCTTATCATATTTGTAATTCATTGCAGGTTCTGGCAAGGCCTAGTAGATTGGCGAAAGACGAGATGGACCTCAAGATGAGCAATGGAGTAAAAGTTGCTATAGTAGTTATTGGCGAGGTCGCCCTACATCTGCCTGGTGGAGATATTATTGCATTAGATGCATGTTATTTTGTTCATTCTATTATCAAAAATATTATCTCCATTTTATGTTTGACAGTTAATGGATATAAAGTAGTTTTTGAGAATAATGGTTATTTAATATTATTAGATGATGAGATCATCATGAAAGGAACATTGCATAATGGTTTGTTTATGCTAGACACTACTCTACATATCATGAATGTAAGTGTGCCTAAGAGGAGACGAGATGAGATAAATAGTACATACCTATGGCACTGTAGGCTAGGTCACATCCATGAGGAAATGATTCAAAAGTTGCTAAAGGATGGATATCTAGATCTATTCGACTATGAGTCATATGTAACTTACGAGCCTTACCTTCGTGGAAAACTAACAAACTCTTCATTTAGTAGAACTTGAAAGAGAGCCACTGGGCTACTGGAACTCATACATATTGATGTATGTGGACCCATGTCAACTCATGTCATTGGTGGTTACTCCTACTTTATTACATTTATTGATGATTTCTCAAGGTATGGACATATGTACTTAATGAAGTACAAGTCCGAGGCCTTTGAGAAATTCAGAGAGTATAAGAATGAAATAGAGGACTAGACTAAAAAGAGTATTAAGACTCTTCGATCAGATCGAGGAGGTTAGTACTTAAGTACAGAGTTTACTCAGTTCCTCAAGGACCATGGGATATTAACCAAATGGACACCTCATTATATACCTTAGCTCAATGGTATGTCTGAAAAGAGGAATCGTACGTTGTTAGACATAGTACGGTCCATGATGAATTTCGTTGACCTACCCATCTCATTCTAGGGATATGCTATAGAGACCGCAGCTTATCTTCTGAACAAAGTTCCAACTAAGTTGGTAGCGTCTACACCATATGAGATATGGAAAGGGAAGAAGCTCGATCTTAAGATTGTTAAGATTTGGGGCTGCCCTGCCCATGTTAAAAGACATAACTCTGATAAGTTGAAATCAAGGACGGAGCGGTGCAAGTTCGTGAGATACCACAAGAAAACTTATGGGTATTATTTCTATCATCTCGAGGACCAAAAGGTCTTTATAGCTAAAAGAGCGATGTTTCTTAATAAGGAATACATTCTTGGTAGAGACAATGAGAGTATGATAGAGTTGAGTGAGGTTAGAGAACATAGCTCAAACACCACTCTACAGCCCGAGTTTGTTAAGGTAACTAACACACAAGTTCCAACTTTATGTAGGTTTGGTAGAGTATCCCATCCTCCTGAGAGATATATGGGACATATTAGAAGAGATAATGTTAAGGATATTGATTCTCAAACCTACGAGGAGGCTATTATGAGTATAGACTCCGGGAAGTGGCAAGAAGCCATAAATTCTAAGATGGATTCCACGTACTCCAACAAAGTTTGGAACCTAGTTGATGCGCTCGAGGGTATTGTACCCATCGATTGCAAGTGAATCTTTAAGAAAAAGATCGGAGTAGATGGAAAAGTAGAGACCTATAACACAAGGCTAGTGGCTAAGGGGTATCGTAAAAGGCAATGTGTTGACTATGATGAAACATTCTCACCCGTAGCAATGCTAAAATCCATCATAATTCTATTGGCTATTGCAGCACACTATGATTATGAGATCTGACAGATAGATGTGAAAACTGCATTCCTCAATGGGAATGCCTAGATAAGGTCTGCAGGTTGTTTAGATCTATTTATGGACTAAAGCAAGCTTCTCGAAGTTGGAACATAAGATTTGATGAGGCAATCAAATCTTATGACTTCGTTAAGAACGAAGATGAGCCTTGTGTGTACAGGAAGGTAAGTAGAAGCGTTATCACCTTTTTGGTATTAAATGTGGATGACATCCTGATAATTGGGAATGATATAGGAATGCTATCCACAGTAAAGGCTTGGTTATCTATACACTTCTCCATGAAGGACTTAGGGGAATCATCCTATATCTTGGGGATTCAGATCTACAGAGATAGATCCAAGATGATGCTTGGCTTGTCCTAGTCCAGGTACATAGACACCATTGTCAAAAGGTTTGGCATGAAAAATTCCAAGAGATGTCTTATATCGATAAGACATGAGATATCGCTTTCTAGGAGTATGTCCCCAAATACTCCTAAAGAAAGAGCGAACATAGATAGGATACTCTATACCTCAGTAATAGGGTCTATCATGTATGTTATGCTTTGTACCAAGCCTGATATAGCGCATGCTCTAAGTGTCACGAGCAAGTATTAGGCGGATCCAGGCTTAGAGCATTGGAAAGCAGTAAAATACATTCTTAAGTACTTGAGAAGGACTAAGGATCTTTTACTAATATATGGAGGTAATAGCCTCAGGGTTGAAGGCTACACGGACTCAAGTTTTCAGTCTGATATCGATGATAGCAAGTCAAATACAGGGTATGTACCTTGAATGGAGGGGTAGTGTGTTGGAATAGTTCCAAGCAAGATACTACTTCTGACTCGATCACAGAGGCGAAGTACATTGCTCCAGCAGAGGAAGCAAAGGAGAGAGTCTAGATGAAGAAGTTCATCACATATTTAGGAGTTGTGCAGGCAAGGAGGAGCCGATTCCCTTATATTATGACAACTACGGGGCGATTACTTAAATAAGGGAACTCGGGTCGCATCAGAAGTGTTCTGAGGAGGTTCCACCTTATTAGAGAGATCATGACCCGAGGAAATGTAGTAGTGGAAAGAGTTTCATCTGAAGATAATATTGCAGATCCACTGACAAAGTTATTATCTCAGATTGTCATTGAGCGTCACAGGGGTCTAATAAGGATCAAACACATAGGTGATTGGCTTTAGGTCAAGTGGGAATTGCTAGTAATATATGACTTGAAAGCCAATCACATGAATAATGGCACGTGTGACTTAACACAAAATCTTTTTGCTTATTATATTTTGACATTTATCACTTTATATTGCTTATTACATATATATATATATCTATATATATATATATATTATATATATATATATCTATATATATATATATAGATATATATATATATATAATATATATATATATATACATACATATATATATATATATGTATACATGTATATATATATATAGATATATATATATATACATACATATATATATATATATCTATATATATATATAATATATATATATATACATACATATATATATATATATTATATATATATAAATGTATATATATATATGTGTGTATATATATATATATATGTGTATATATATATATGTGTGTATATATATATATATATACATTTATATATATATAAATGTATACATGTATATATATATATATCTATATATATATATTATATATATATAAATGTATACATGTATATATATATATACATTTATATATATATATGTGTATATATATATATCTATATATATATATATATTATATATATATATATCTATATATATATATATAGATATATATATATATATAATATATATATATATATACATACATATATATATATATATACATACATATATATATAGATATATATATATATACATACATATATATATATATATCTATATATATATATAATATATATATATATACATACATATATATATATATATATACATATATATATAAATGTATATATATATATGTGTGTATATATATATATATATGTGTATATATATATATGTGTGTATATATATATATATATACATTTATATATATATAAATGTATACATGTATATATATATATAGATATATATATATATTATATATATATATATGTATACATGTATATATATATATATGTATACATGTATATATATATAAATGTATATATATATAATATATATATATACATTTATATATATATATACATATATATATTATATATATATATAGATATATATATATATATAAATGTATAATATATATATATAAATGTATACATATATATATATATAAATGTATACATATATATATATAAATGTATAATATATATATAATGTATACATATATATATATATATGTATACATATATATATATACATATATATATATGTATACATATATATATATTGTGATGTCCTTGGATCTATGTAATGAGAATCGAATCGTAATGAGATCATGATAATGAGATTGATTCGCCTTCAAACACAGATCCTAAATAATCTCGGTCATATGTTACTCGAGAGGGACATCGAGATAACTAGACAGACTGATGTGTTATATACATATATATATATATATATGTATACATGTATATATATATATGTATACATGTATATATATATATGTATACATATATATATAAATGTATACATATATATATAAATGTATACATATATATATAAATGTATACATATATATATATATATGTATACATGTATATATATATATGTATACATATATATATAAATGTATACATATATATATATATATATGTATACATATATATATATATATAAATGTATATATATATATAAATGTATACATATATATATATATGTATACATGTATATATATATATGTATACATATATATATATTATATATATATATGTATACATGTATATATATATATGTATACATATATATATAAATGTATATATATAAATGTATATATATATATGTATACATATATATATATATGTATACATGTATATATATATATATGTATACATGTATATATATAAATGTATACATATATATATATATATGTATACATGTATATATATATATGTATACATATATATATATTATATATATATATGTATACATGTATATATATATATGTATACATGTATATATATAAATGTATATATATATATATAAATGTATATATATATATATAAATGTATATATATATATGTATACATGTATATATATATATATATATGTATACATGTATATATATATATGTATACATATATATATATATATGTATACATATATATATATATAATGTAACATATATATATAAATGTATACATATATATATATATGTATACATATATTTATATAATATATATATGTATACATATATATATATTGTGATGTCCTTGGATCTATGTAATGAGAATCGAATCGTAATGAGATCATGATAATGAGATTGATTCGCCTTCAAACACAGATCCTAAATAATCTCGGTCATATGTTACTCGAGAGGGACATCGAGATAACTAGACAGACTGATGTGTTATATACCCGTCCATATGATGGATGTAGTTGGTCTCATAGCTGCTCGTGTGAGGACACTAGGGATACAATACAGGTGCTCATTGGAGAATGAGTTCATTGATTGATCCGCTTATAGAATGTTAGATAGATGATGATATCTTATTGTCAAACAGTGATTCCATATTCCTAGTGGTGTATTTGGTCCTTAGACTTAAGAGACCAATGATGTCCTATATGAGTGCTCCACTCTTTGATACTGGACTTATAGGTTTGGATGTCCCAGATCTAGCACAGTCGGTCTTCAGGAGTGGTAGTCAACCTTACGAGGGCTATTGAGTATTGAAAGAGGATCATCCACTCTTGGTGTCATGAGAGGAATGTCTCATGTATTCTTGCTCAAACAAATCCCTATATAGGGTCATTCGGATTGAGAGAGAAAGAGTTCTCCAAGAGAATCCGATTAGAGTGAGACTTGAGTAGATGGATCTGACAGCACCACAACCGATATACAACCTTTAGGATATTAGATAGATGAGGGACTATAGGTACACAGTAATTGAGGATAGATAGGTCCAATGGATTGGATTTTCCTATATCATCTGGAGACTGCAGCGTAGTGGCTTAGTACGTCCATAGTCGATGAATCAAGTGAATTATTATGGAGATAATAATTCACTAAGCCAGAAGAAGTTTTGACAGGCATGATTCACGGTCAGCTCGATATTGAGCCTAGAGGGTCACACACATATGGTAGGCATTGCGATGAGTAGAGGTTCAGATATGAGATATCCGTCAGAGCCCCTATCTTATTGGATATCTAATAAGCCCCTAAATTATTGGATCTTATGGATGAGATCCAATAAGAGCCTATAAGAGATTATTAGATATAGATTCACTAATCTAAGAGGCTTGGGTAGTTGGATGGAGATCCAATACCCAATAAGGAAGGATCCATTTGGGTTAAGTTGATAGGGGACCTCTATAAATAGGAGGGATTCAATGGTTCATAGGCTAGAGCCTTTTGCTTGTCTCTCCAATTCTCCTCCCCCTCTCTACCTCAGAGCAGGCCTAGAGTTTTGAGGAGCGTCGTTGCAGTCTTGTTGTGTGGATCACCGTTAGAGATGAGGGTGCTTGACCTCCTTCACCCTCTCCTAGAGATCTGCAAGGATTCAGGGATATACGATCTTCCTATGTAACACAATTTTTACTATACGTAGTTTTAAGTTTCGCAAATTTTTTAGCACCAATCTTCGCACGACGACGAACAAATCTTTAGGGAATTAGGGATTTTGTTTTCTGTTCTTCTATTGTGCATATGATGTCCCCCCTAAGATTTCCCAACAAAATTATATAGGCTTAATAGCACCATGCACAGTATACGGTCTCTGGGATATTAGATGAATGAGGAACTATATCTCTAGGATATTAGATGAATGAGGAACTATATCTCTAGGATATTAGATGAATGAGGAACTATATCTCTAGGATATTAGATGAATGAGGAACTATATCTCTAGGATATTAGATGAATGAGGAACTATATCTCTAGGATATTAGATGAATGAGGAACTATATCTCTAGGATATTAGATGAATGAGGAACTATATCTCTAGGATATTAGATGAATGAGGAACTATATCTCTAGGATATTAGATGAATGAGGAACTATATCTCTAGGATATTAGATGAATGAGGAACTATATCTCTAGGATATTAGATGAATGAGGAACTATATCTCTAGGATATTAGATGAATGAGGAACTATATCTCTAGGATATTAGATGAATGAGGAACTATATCTCTAGGATATTAGATGAATGAGGAACTATATCTCTAGGATATTAGATGAATGAGGAACTATATCTCTAGGATATTAGATGAATGAGGAACTATATCTCTAGGATATTAGATGAATGAGGAACTATATCTCTAGGATATTAGATGAATGAGGAACTATATCTCTAGGATATTAGATGAATGAGGAACTATATCTCTAGGATATTAGATGAATGAGGAACTATATCTCTAGGATATTAGATGAATGAGGAACTATATCTCTAGGATATTAGATGAATGAGGAACTATATCTCTAGGATATTAGATGAATGAGGAACTATATCTCTAGGATATTAGATGAATGAGGAACTATATCTCTAGGATATTAGATGAATGAGGAACTATATCTCTAGGATATTAGATGAATGAGGAACTATATCTCTAGGATATTAGATGAATGAGGAACTATATCTCTAGGATATTAGATGAATGAGGAACTATATCTCTAGGATATTAGATGAATGAGGAACTATATGTACATGGTAACTGAGGATAGATAGGTCTAATGGATTGGATTCTCTTGTATCATCTGGGGATTATGACATAGTGGCCTAGTTTGTCAGTAATCGATGAGTCGAGTGAATTATTATAGAGATAATAATTCATAGAGACAGAAGGAGTTCTAATAGGTATGACTCATGGTTAGCTCAATATTGAGCCTAGAGGGTCACACACATATGGTAGGCATTGCGATGAGTAGAGGTTCAGATATGAGATATCCGTCAGAGCCCCTATCTTATTGGATATCTAATAAGCCCCTAAATTATTGGATCTTATGGATGAGATCCAATAAGAGCCTATAAGAGATTATTAGATATAGATTCACTAATCTAAGAGGCTTGGGTAGTTGGATGGAGATCCAATACCCAATAAGGAAGGATCCATTTGGGTTAAGTTGATAGGGGACCTCTATAAATAGGAGGGATTCAATGGTTCATAGGCTAGAGCCTTTTGCTTGTCTCTCCAATTCTCCTCCCCCTCTCTACCTCAGAGCAGGCCTAGAGTTTTGAGGAGCGTCGTTGCAGTCTTGTTGTGTGGATCACCGTTAGAGATGAGGGTGCTTGACCTCCTTCACCCTCTCCTAGAGATCTGCAAGGATTCAGGGATATACGATCTTCCTATGTAACACAATTTTTACTATACGTAGTTTTAAGTTTCGCAAATTTTTTAGCACCAATCTTCGCACGACGACGAACAAATCTTTAGGGAATTAGGGATTTTGTTTTCTGTTCTTCTATTGTGCATATGATGTCCCCCCTAAGATTTCCCAACAAAATTATATAGGCTTAATAGCACCATGCACAGTATACGGTCTCTGGGATATTAGATGAATGAGGAACTATATCTCTAGGATATTAGATGAATGAGGAACTATATGTACATGGTAACTGAGGATAGATAGGTCTAATGGATTGGATTCTCTTGTATCATCTGGGGATTATGACATAGTGGCCTAGTTTGTCAGTAATCGATGAGTCGAGTGAATTATTATAGAGATAATAATTCATAGAGACAGAAGGAGTTCTAATAGGTATGACTCATGGTTAGCTCAATATTGGGCCTAGAGGGTCACACATATGATAGACATTACGACGAGTAGAGGTTCAGATATGAGATATTCGCCAAAGCCCATATCTTATTAGATATCCAATAAGTCCCTGAATTATTGAATTCCATGGATGAGATCCAGTAAGAACTAATAAGAGACTATTAGGTAGAGACCCACTAATCTAAGAGGCTTGAGTATTTGGATGGAGATTTAGTACCCAATATGGTAGGATCCTTTAGGATTAAGTTAATTGGGGGCCTCTATAAATAGGAGGGAACTAAAGGCCCGTAGGCTAGGGCTTTCTTTTTGTCACATCCTATTCTCCTCTCCCCTTCTCCTCCTCAAATAGCAGGCATGGAGATTTGATGAGCGTCGTCGCAACCTTGCTGTGTGGATCAACGCTAGAGAAAAGAACGCTTGACCTCCTTCATCCTCTCATACAAATCTATAGGGATTTAGGGATATATGATCTTCCTAGGTAAAACACATTAATCTCACACGTGGAATTAAGTTTTATGGATTTTTGCGCACCAATCCACATATGACAATGAACACCATTTTTAAAAATTTTGGGGTTTTATTTTTTATTATTCCACTACGCATGTGATATCAACCTTAGATTTCCCTACAATGTTGACCTCCCGCAACTTTCGATCTCCTTGGCGTAATATCCGATCTTTTGGCCCGATACCCAAACTCATGATATGAAGTCCTTCGAGCACGTCGACTATTCCTTCGACTCGACGTCCAATCTTTTGACATGTTCTACTCCAACCCAACGTTTGATTCTTCATGCTTCAATTAATTTACCTTTTCTGATCGAAGATAGTCCTACGTCACTCAAACGCAGATTAGATCATAATTTTATCAATTGATTTTATCATCAAAATCTGAGATTCAACAATCTCCTTTTTTTTTTATGATGACAACCAATTGATGACATAATTTAAACTAAACTCCCTATCAATATACGATATTGAAATAAAGTATCATTCAAATAAATGATAACCTTCTAATCCAAGTTGAAACGATTTTAATTATAAATCACATCATATGCAATACATACATCATCATAATAAAATCATGAGTATTATATACATAATCATAATTTCAAAACATCAAAGTGGATTATATCATGCATGATTCAAATTTCAAATCATCATAACTTCTCCCCTTTTGTCATCAACAAAAAGGAGAAACGTACAACTAGCATATTTTTTAAACATGCAAGTTTATATCTCTCATTTTCACAGGCTTAGGAGAGAATATTTATACCTCTCTCTTTTACACTTAGACCTCACTTCTCCCTTTAGAAAAACTTCTAAATATTACGAAGAGGTGACTCTACACTTCAAGAGATATTACACACTTTTTTCCTCAAGTATACTTTCCCCTTTCTACTCTTATTCTTACTTACCCAAGTAAGAAAGAGTGGGATATTTATAAACCCCAAATGACTTTAAAAATGGAGCCAAAAAAGGTTTTATTCTATGTTTCTGGAGTACTAGTGGTACCACCATCATTATTGGACAGTACCATAGTTTTTCAAACTAACAACTAGTGGTACCATCACTTGTCAATCTGACACTAAGCGGTACCACTATCCAGTTTGACACTGATACTGACACTGAGTAGTACCACCGCTTGACACAGTTTGAGAAACTATGTCTTGGTGGTACCACTACCTGTTCTGACGATGTCACCGCTTGACCCTTCTATCGATGATCAAATGGGTCTTCCACTTAGCCCAAAGTAGCCTCAACTCAGGCCCAATGGGCCCTTATTTGAGTTAGTAGGATTACTCCCAAAACTAACTCAATTATACCTAAACTAATTCGATTTAGACACAATCGATTACAAGCGTGAGTCCTATGTTGTCTGGCATGTCATTGGTTCATCCGACGATTTGTCTGATCCTTCGGCGTATTGCTCAACCGGCATATTGACCTCCCACAACTTCCGATCTCCTTGATGTAATATCCTATCCTTCTGCTCGATGCTCGAACTCATAGCACAAAGTCCTTCCGACATGTTGACCATTCCTCTGGCCCTTCGTCCAATCTTCTAACATGTTCTACTCTAGCATTCTTCTTGCTTCAATCGATTTATCTTTTCTAATTGATGATAGTCCTACGTCACTTAAACACAAACTAGAACATAACTTCATCAATTGATTTTATCATCGAAATTCGAGATTCAATAATTTATATATACAAACGATAATCAATTATGATATTCTCAACTTTTGAAGCCTAATGATATTCTCAGCCTAATGTATGTGCTGTATTATATGATTAAAGCTTTCCAGAGAAGATATATAACAAACAAGAAGAAACATAAATTTACTTCAACAACAAATCTATGATTGTACTAGCAAAAAATTTGGTGCATCATCAAAAAAACAAACGCATTGCCTTAAAATTTCATTTTATTCGAAAGCATATAAAAATAAATAAAATTAAACTCATTACTCAAGATTAAGTAACTATACTTAAAGTTTATCTATTTACTAAGTTCAAGTTATTTCTTGGCATAATAAATGAAACAAAAATTAATTTTAAAGGAGAATATTAAAATTAAATTAAATTTAGTTATAGATTATCTCCGATGATGGTTTTAAGATTTTGGCATCATGAGTAGTGCATATATCTTCTAAAAGGATAAAAAAAAAAATATCATTACAAGAAGATAAGATCCTTCTGGAAGATATTATAATAACTTAAAAGTTAATATATCTAGGATATTATCAAAATAACTTATGAGGAGCTAGAAAGATCATATCTCCTATTAATATATAATATAAGAGGAGATCATTATGGTGCTAAATCTAAACAAAAGGCAATAAAACTAGACTTTTTTTTTTCTCCATCGTTCTTATTCCACCGCTCCACCGTAATTCTAACAATCTACCGTTCTTTTTCCAAATAAGAGTAGAGAAGCGCTTACAATCATAGAGGTGGGATTCAAGGGGACCAAGTGGCGTTTGGCTTCGGAATAACTCGGGGATGGTCACCATCAGCTGAAACGAGGTGACGGCGTCAACATTCCTCGCGAAGTTCAGCACTGGTGCTCGTCTTGCAATCTCTTTCGCAATCTCTGCATCCCATGTTGAGACTTGGCCTCAAACAACGACGACAGCAACTATGATGCATTTCATCCATGCGTATTGGAATCTTTTAAATGAGGGGGCTCCAAATTTAATATAATTACCCGGCTCATTACCCATGATGGCACAGTGCAGGATGTTGTCGCCGCCCTCCTTCCGAGCGAACAGGTTGCTACCGGCATTTAACAGGCAGAAGAACATCTCCCTGTTCCCGCAGAGCACCGCCTTATACAGCGGTGTCTCCTCAATATGGTTCCGTGACTCGAGGAGTTCACGCTGCTTGGTGAACAACGCCGTGGCCACTTGGCAGTCACCCACGGCGGCAGCGACATGAAGAGCCGTGTCGCCGTTGCAGTTATACGCCTTGAGTTGATCCATCGCCAGGTCACTGATAAGCCTCACGGCGAGGCGGGTCTTCCTGCAAGCGATCACCACGCTGAGCAAAGGGTCGTTCATGAGGTTGACGGGTTCCTTCTTCTGGCTTTCCATCCGCAGTTCATCATACTTCTCTCGTCGGATGAGGGACATCAGCTTGCGAGAGTGTCTCAAGTCGAGATCATGAGGTGGCCCCTCTTTGTTTATAGGTTGCATGGCGATGCTCTCGTATGGATTAGCCATAGCCACACAGTCTTCTTTCCTTTGCCCTACTACTCCCTCCGTCTATATATATATATATATATATAGAGAGAGAGAGAGAGAGAGAGAGAGAGAGAGAGAGAGAGAGTTGCGATTTTTATTCCCATCAACCGACACACGCCGCCTCCTCCTCCGTTTCAGCTTTACTTGTTGTCGGGGGAGAGTGTCGGATTCTGTCAGGCCTTTCCTTCATTAGTTCACTAGTAAATGAATAAGATCGGACACTTTCTTCAAAACCAAAGGCATCAAAAGTATATAAAAGATAAAGTCACGTGTCCCACAAACACTTCTCTTTTAACTATATAAGATTGATAACTTTGATCGAGGTTTCAACTCTATCAATGCAGACACGTGTATATGTAGTTTATGCCGATCAAGAGAACTACAATTAATTACATGCCGAAAACGAACTGACCTTTTCACGAACACCTGGACGACGACACGGGATGAAGCAAACAAATCATTCCCGGTTGAACTCCGACGACGATGATGAAAAGATCCATTTGCGATTGGGATCGTAAAGAAACCTTGTACGTTCGGATCAAACAGGCTCCGCTGCTCATGTTCACCAAGATGATGCATTCAGCTGCAAACAAGAACACGAAAGCCCCAAGACACAGCCCTGAAATGATACCGAGGGGTTTGGCCGAGATCTGGGGATCTGCGCCAGCCTGAGGTCGATCGCGCGAGGGTGTTTGGGCTGCTTAACCGCGAATCTCATCGGAGGGCCCACTTCGCCCGAAAATGGGTGACCCAATAATAAGGCTCCTTTTCTTTTATCTTTTTCATCATATTTATATACCTATAAACTCGATATACTCATATGGATTAAGGGATATTAGTTAACAAGTCATTATTTGTCATCATAGAGGACTCATGATGAATTAATTATCAATTTTGGATGAATCCATATGATTTTATCCTTTTTTTTGCCCAAAATAAAAAAAAATCATACAGCTCATTCAAAATGAAAAATTCTCTCGCACCAATAATAAGATTTATCAATTGGTATTAGAGAAAGCCCAATTCATTTATTAGGACAACCTAATCTCATATCATTTGGTAAATCTTTAACTTTTTTTTTGTTATCTTTTTCATCATATTTATATACCTATAAACTCGATATACTCAATATGGATTAAGGGATATTAGTTAACAAGTCATTATTTGTCATCATAGAGGACTCATGATGAATTAATTATCAATTTTGGATGAATCCATATGATTTTATCCTTTTTTTTTGCCCAAAATAAAAAAAAAATCATACAGCTCATTCAAAATGAAAAATTCTCTCGCACCAATAATAAGGCTCCTTTTCTTTTATCTTTTTCATCATATTTATATACCTATAAACTCGATATACTCAATATGGATTAAGGGATATTAGTTAACAAGTCATTATTTGTCATCATAGAGGACTCATGATGAATTAATTATCAATTTTGGATGAATCCATATGATTTTATCCTTTTTTTTTGCCCAAAATAAAAAAAAAATCATACAGCTCATTCAAAATGAAAAATTCTCTCGCACCAATAATAAGGCTCCTTTTCTTTTATCTTTTTCATCATATTTATATACCTATAAACTCGATATACTCAATATGGATTAAGGGATATTAGTTAACAAGTCATTATTTGTCATCATAGAGGACTCATGATGAATTAATTATCAATTTTGGATGAATCCATATGATTTTATCCTTTTTTTTTGCCCAAAATAAAAAAAAAATCATACAGCTCATTCAAAATGAAAAATTCTCTCGCACCAATAATAAGGCTCCTTTTCTTTTATCTTTTTCATCATATTTATATACCTATAAACTCGATATACTCAATATGGATTAAGGGATATTAGTTAACAAGTCATTATTTGTCATCATAGAGGACTCATGATGAATTAATTATCAATTTTGGATGAATCCATATGATTTTATCCTTTTTTTTTGCCCAAAATAAAAAAAAAAATCATACAGCTCATTCAAAATGAAAAATTCTCTCGCACCAATAATAAGGCTCCTTTTCTTTTATCTTTTTCATCATATTTATATACCTATAAACTCGATATACTCAATATGGATTAAGGGATATTAGTTAACAAGTCATTATTTGTCATCATAGAGGACTCATGATGAATTAATTATCAATTTTGGATGAATCCATATGATTTTATCCTTTTTTTTTGCCCAAAATAAAAAAAAAATCATACAGCTCATTCAAAATGAAAAATTCTCTCGCACCAATAATAAGGCTCCTTTTCTTTTATCTTTTTCATCATATTTATATACCTATAAACTCGATATACTCAATATGGATTAAGGGATATTAGTTAACAAGTCATTATTTGTCATCATAGAGGACTCATGATGAATTAATTATCAATTTTGGATGAATCCATATGATTTTATCCTTTTTTTTTGCCCAAAATAAAAAAAAAATCATACAGCTCATTCAAAATGAAAAATTCTCTCGCACCAATAATAAGGCTCCTTTTCTTTTATCTTTTTCATCATATTTATATACCTATAAACTCGATATACTCAATATGGATTAAGGGATATTAGTCACCATAATAAGATTTATCAATTGGTATTAGAGAAAGCCCAATTCATTTATTAGGACACTAATCTCATATCATTTGGTGAAAAGATGATTATATATAAAAAAAAAGGATGGAAAGTGATTACTATTATATTAAATCTTTAACTTTTTTTTTGTTTATCTCTAAAAAAATTAAATATCTAATGGTATACATCACTAGTGACTAAATTTCAGATCATTAACAAAAAAAATATTTAATGCATCAAATGTCTAGTGAAATTGTATGTATATAATCAATCAGATTAAAAATTTAAGATCGAACTAAGTCCGCCAAAATATTAGATGAACCAAACATGTCAAACATTTGGCGGTGTTATACTTTATTAGAACATGAGCAAGATCATGATCGGTATCTTCTGCTGTAAATAATAATCTCCATACTTGGGTGCACACATCAGTTGCGATCCATTCATGAACTTAGCATGATTCAGAGGCAAGCAGCACCTCACATGTCCATTATGGTTGATCACATGGTGTCAAGGCCCTCCTCATCATTTTGTGGTGGATGGCCACACATTGGCTTGCAGATTGACAGACACAATGCACCTAATTCCATTAAGCACAATATGATCATGTCAGGACTTCAAATCCCATTAAGCACTTTTAGGAAGGTCAGTCATGCATCACAAAGTGTCTTAGCATGGAAAAAGAGAAAGGTGGTGTCAGTGTCTCCTTATGATTCAAGCAAGGGATCAACCTGTCTGGTCCCTTGAGGATAAAACAGTATAAGTTTATATATTTTGTGATCATAATAATTGATAATTGATAAGTTTCTGAACTGAAATGTTTAAATCTAAATTAATGATAATAGGCTCATTTAATTTTATTTTTTTCTTTCACATTTATATGTCATATTCTTTGTTGAGACAATATTATGTCATATTCTAATATTAGGTTTATTTCAATATTATTTATTATAACACGAAAATGTTAAAATGCTTAATTTGTATGACTCTTGTGATCCTATAAATCAAGCGAATTCTCTTACATTAAATTGGGGTATCATATGTTTAAATTTAAGATGTTTTGAAGATAAATAGGTCATATTATACTATATTGATCAAAATTATAGCATGAATAACTCATCATTAATCATAAACTATCAATCTCATGTTTCCTTCCTTCTTCTCCACTATCTAAATCATTTTAAAAGACTCTTAATCAACTTGCTAATGCATAACTACTCTGATGTTGAGTTTCTAGCCCAGCCATGATTGTCCTTCTCAAGTCAGAGGAAGAAAGGCCATGGCAGTCACCATTCTTCCAACCTGTGCCTCTCCCCCACAGTGCCTCCTTTGTCTCATTGCACTTGTTCTATTTTGCCCTATAGGAATCATAGACCTTAAAGGGAAGGAGCTTATGTTATTATGATGTGAATAACTCAAGTGTTTCTTAGGACTTATCCAAGAATTATATATATATATATATATATATATATATATATATATAGTAATTGGCATCAAGATAGAGCTAGTATCATAGATAAATTTTTTATAGGGAAGAGGCCCTATAATGAGTTATTAGAGAAGATATTTTTGATTTATATGATTATATAAAATATTTTAGTTTGACTAACAAATTTTCTTGAGATATGATAATGGTAAGAAGATTTCAATTATCAATGAATTCGATCCAGGCCTTTTTTTTTTTGTTAGTATCATTTGTATAATTGGATAGAGTATCGAATCCACTAGCTTGAGACCTAAAAAAATATATTACAAGTGTCTGACAAAATTCTTGATGAAATATTTAGTTAATATAAAGTTTTTACATCAATAACTAATTTAGATTAGACAATAAATAATGATATATGATGGGATAAGTGGTGTCATGTTCTTAGCCATAATATATTTGAGAATTTTTTATAGTGTGATAGAGAGTTATAAAATTAAATTATGTCCAAAAGAATCAAAAATATAATTATGTCTAATAGAATCAAAAATATAATTATGAATATCAGTCATATCAACCTGCTAACCATGGAAGTGCTGGTCATATCAGTCAATCAATCATTTAGTACATAATTTCCCACCCCTGCACATATTCTAATCATCGATGACACCCATTCATTAGGTGGCGAAGGTCACCTCACCTCACCAAGACAACAATTTGGCACGGTGAGAGACCAGAACACAACAGCACAAAGAATACAAGTCTTCCCTCATCACCACCGTCTCCAACCACCACCATCCCATCTCCTCCATCCCCACCTTCGCTCTTTCTTCCCACCGCAGCAGAGAGAGAGAGAGAGAGAGAGAGAGAGAGAAGCGGAGGTGTTAATGGTGGAGGGGAGAAGGGCTTCGATCCTCACCCACCCCTTCGCTGCTCTCATACTGATGGTTCTCACCTCCTTCTTCCCGGTCGCCACCACCGCTAACCGACAGCGCCACCAACATAGCCACCCCGATGACCAACATGAGAGAAAGAAGACGACCACGAAGAAGAAGAAGAAGAAGAAGCCACCGCCATCTCCCCCTACCGAGACACAGCTGCCTCCATCCTCCTCCTCGTCCTGGGAGCAGTTCAAGGGCCTGCTAAGCTGCCGGATCACCGCCGCGTCCCGCGTCCACGACCCCGCATCGACCGCCGGGAAGCTCGGCCGCGCGGCCTGCGGGCCGTCCATCTGCGCCCTCCGCGACGTCGTCGTCCACCGCTCGGACACCGACCCCAACTCGGACGCCGGCTCCACCTCCCAGCGTGAGACCGCGCCGCTGGCTCCGGCAGCCCGGCCCGCCCGGCACCTTCCCCCACCGGTTTCGTCCCTCAGTTGCGGCAGCTACTACTCCAGGGGCGGAATGCAGCTGCCCAAGCTTGCAGGGTGCTACGAGTGCCACGCAGTCTCCATCGATCCCTCCTCAAGGTGCTCATTTCCTGCTCAGCTGTGAGGCAGACTTAGATGAGGACTCCATCACCGATTCATAGTGTTGGTGTACGCAGGAGGTATCCGAGGCCGAGGACGACGCTGTGCTCGTGTTCCGAGTGCGGCGAGGTGTTCACCAAGCCCGAGACACTGGAGCTGCATCAGGCTGTGCGCCATGCAGGTACTTTCTTATAGATTGGTTTGAGAGGAAGAAGGATGATACTGTCACGTACAATACAAACACCATCAGCTCCTCAATTTCCATCTTTTTCCTCTCAATACAGACATATATATATATATATATATATATATATATATATATATATATATATATATATATAGATCAAAATTGGAGTTAAATGAAGATTATACGTATAATTGGAATGATTCGTGCATGTTTCTTCGTCAAACGTACGTATATTTCTTGTAATTGCGTACGGCGCAGTGTCGGAGTTGGGGGCGGAGGATTCGGCGCGCAACGTAGTGGAGATAATCTTTAAGTCCAGCTGGCAGAAGAAGGACCGTCCGATCTGCAAGATCGAGCGGATCCTAAAGGTCCACAACGCCCCCAGCGCCGTCGCCCCCTTCGAGGACTACCGCGCCGCCGTCAAGTTCCGCCGCCGCCACCACCCCTCCCGCTGCGCGGCCGACGGGAACGAGCTTCTCCGCTTCCACTGCACCTCCCTCGCCTGCGCCCTCGGCGCCCGGGGCTCCACCTCCCTCTGCTCCGGCTCGAGCTCCAGCGCCCCCTGCGGCGTCTGCACCATAATCCGCCACGGCTTCGGTGGGGCGCACCACCCCCGCGGCGTGCGCACCACCGCCAGCAGCGGCCGCGCGCACGACGCCATCGGCGGGGGGGAACGGCGGGCGATGCTGGTCTGCCGGGTCATCGCCGGGCGCGTCCGGCGGCCGTGCGACGAAGAGGAGGATGAGGATGAGGATGCGTACGACTCTGTGGCGGTCGGGGACAGCGGCAGGAATCTTGAGGAGCTGCTGGTGGCCAATCCGACAGCCATCCTACCTTGCTTCGTCGTCATCTACCGGGCCCTCCTCGATTAGCGTCATCTGCCAAAGATACAGTCTTCTCTCCCTCTTCTACTCGAGGATACAAAACGACAAGTTTGGCTTCAACATCTTGGTGTTTGCATGGAGAAAGACAAGGGTATGTCACGCTCCCCAGGGCTGTTACCTTCTCAACCTGCTACTATTTGCTGCTACATAAAGATTCTTCCTGTCTTCCTGCTCTTTCAGTCTTTCTTGAAGGATCTGCCTTCATCTATATCTCTGCCGAGTTCAGAGCCATCACCTTCTCAAGCTACTACTATTTGGCTGCTACATAATGATTCTTCTTTATTTTATATGTATGCTTAAATAGAGATGGGTGACATTGCAAAGCTTCCTCAATGCTTCTCAAATACTGTTATTTACTGGCACTAATCATTGTGCAATGATGAAGAAAAAGAAACAGCTACCATTATTATTATAGCTTCACCAAGATCGCAGGATTCCAATGAGAAAATCACAACATCGAATGAATCAAAACTAATAAGCTTAAACTGTAACACTCCTAATTAAAGTAAAAATAAATTGATTTATAAGGAACATATGGGTTTAAACATTTGAGACTTGTAGTTTAGTTAATGGATGAATTATTTCATTAGATTGAGTGGTGACAAATGGTATCCAACATCGATACAGTGAGGAGTCCAAATAAATAATAATTATTATGACGAGTCCTAATGAATCGTGAGAGATCAAATGAAACAAAATGTATATACATAAAATTGCTTGGAGATGACTATGATGGCATAAAATTCATGAAAACAAACTATATTTTTATGTAAACCAACCAATGTAAATATCATTATAAAAAGGAATCAGAATAAACAAGCTCTTCTCTGAGGGAGGAGAGGCAATTTGCCATCTTCAATCCTCCTTCAATTGCTATATTGTTTCTTCCATCTAACTCAGTGATAAACTAATGTATATCGTTTTGCTGCAGCTTGAATCTACTGGCAAAGAAAGAAGTAGCTCAGGCTATTTGACGCTCCAATGTGAGGATTTTATATACATTCTATCTAGTGAATTATTGTTATGTAACTAAACCGTATCTTTTTATGGATATCAAGAATAATAATCCATATATATATATATATATAATAACAAAAAATCCTTCTAAATTAAACCGGCTTAACCAAACCAGCCGAATCTACTCTGACCTGGACCGACCCGGTTCGGTGCGGCCACGACCGGCTTTTCTCGGCCAAGCCCGAAAGCACTGCGGCGTACTCTAATCTCCTGTCTTGAGGAGAAAGAAACCGAGACCAAAAGGCTTCCCTTCCCTCTGTCTCTCTCTGTCTCTCATCAACGGCGACATGGCTCTCCGCCGCGATTGGGTATACGAGAACAACGGAGGGTGCGCACCGCCTCCCGGTCTCCACCTCCTTTGAAATCCCTAACATGTATGTTCTAATCTCTCGTTTCCTTTTGCTCCAGGACGTGCGTCGCGATCGCGGGATCGGACTACTGCGTCATCGCCGCCGACACCAGGCTCTCCGTCGGCTACAGCATCTACACCCGCGACTACTCCAAGATCTGCAAGCTGTACGGTGGAATGCCCTGTGTTACCTTCGGTTGTTGGAGTTCCCGGCCTGGGATCTGAATCCATGCTTATAAGCTGTTTGTTGTTTTGTCTGTTCGTTGGGGGTGCAGAGCGGACAAGTGCGTGATGGCGTCGTCGGGCTTCCAGGGTGATCTGAAGGCTTTGCAGAAGAACCTGGCCGCGAGGCACTTGGTAAAAGAGCGATTTTTTATTACATCGTTCCATTTGATAGTTAGATCATGTGTATGTCCATGTTCCTTTGGTGCTATATTTCTAATTTATGTGCTTATTGTGTTTTGGTGCTCATGCTTGTCGATAAGGAAACCGCCTTCAACAATGACTTGTGTTATCTCAGATCTTTAATCAATTACCTCAATCATAGAAGCAATTTACAGTCTTTAACAAGTCCATTGCTGCAAAAGAATCTTTAGATCAAAACTGAACTTAAACTTTCAGCATTACGTTTTCAAACAGCTGCAAATAGAGAAATGGAAGTATGAAAGTAAGCAAACAAGACAGAAAAGAGGGGAGGACTAAAAAGAATGAAGCCTTCAACTAAGTTTGCTTCATAGTATTCTGTGGAAGTTTTTCATCAGATGGGAAGCTACTAACTAATATAACTACCACCCTAACAAATAGTAGATGCTCATCTTCGAGCATAGTCAGAGTTCGATCCAAAAAGAAGGTAAGATTTAAATAACCTTTGTTGGACCTCAAAAATAAGAAAAGCAATTACTTGTTTGTACAAATAGCTGCTATTACAACAAGTAATAAGAAATTTACATGATCAAAATGGAAATAGTAGAATAAAAATTAAGAATGAGTAAGTGAGACAGGAATTTTAAAAACTGGTGTCTTATTATCCTTCCTATCTATTCTTGGATTACACCCAGATTTGCTGATGATACAAAAGAAACTACTAGGGACACAATACTAAGTAGTAATTTCATATGGATATATCCTCAATGATCAAATCCAATACAATGCATTGCACATGCTCTTAGATGGTTGCCAACCAGCTGATAAGACATCTTCTAGAACTTTGATTTATGTCTAGTATTTTTTAACACAAATAGAAGATCTAGAATTGTAGCAAGATCTGTAGTTATAATGGAAGAGTTGAATTTTAGAGAAGATTTATCAACTTGTTTCAAAGTGCAAACTTTGTATATACATGACATAGACCATAATTAGGAAAAACTTCTTTTCTGTAACGTACATTATTGTCATAACCAAAATCTTTTACGGTTTTTTTATCATCCAGGAGATGCACAGGGTTGTATGTAATACAAGTGCAAGTGCATTAACTTTGCATTAATTCTGGTTAGACTTTCCATCATCACTTATTAAAAACATACAAAATCCTGCTAAGCTATCATCTAAATGATTTTTCCCGATGTACTTCTCTATATTGTTATTCCCTTGATAAGGTGTCCATTCTTGGAAGGTTCTTGTATGTTGAATGGAACATATTTCCTTCTGTATTGATCTTTTATTTTGTGCCAGGAAACTAACTGGATAACCTTCTTGTGACGTTTTTAGACATAACTCTAACCACATGATGCATCTCTATAAGTTTTACACTAGAACACTACATGTGCACATTCAGATAGTTATGGATACCAGGAATTTCATATATTATAAAGCTAATCCAAAACCAAAATTATCAAGCATAAATCCTTTCATTATTTGAAAAAATAAAGTCAACTTGAAGATTGTCAAATTTTCTTGTGATTCTTGGAAATCTGGACATGAAATTGAAAACTCATCACGAATATTGTTTCTTGATCGTGGATCATAAATACGTAAGTTCTAGACAATGATGTACCTAACATCTTACAATTTATATCTCCGGGATATTTAATGATCTCATGTTTTTTCAACTATTGGTCTTCAAGTCTCTATAGGGTAAAATAACATTAACTTTCACACCAGAACTAATTGTAACAAGCAAGTAATTTTGATGTTGGTTATTGCACAGCTGCAGGCTTTAAACTGTGTCTCCAATTAGATTCTGAATATGAATAACAGTGTGGTGTAGTTTAGTTCATAAGTATGGAAATACTTAACCTCTCAATGCGTAATAATCTTTAGTGGTAATCAATTTTTTGGACCTGTTCTACAGGCATCTCTGCGATTCTTTATTTAAATTATTACACTATTGAGACAAGCATGGTCTATAAGTTTTATGGTGAAAGTAGGCTGTTAGTTATTGAGATAAAGTATAGGCCATATCTCTCTTGTTCTATTGGCTGAGTATAAGATGGTGGGTGTCATCAACATTTGAGATGTGCAGTGCTTTTTCTTACATTATAATAGTAAAGATGCCTTCACCTTTAGGTATATGCCATCTAAATGCTTCCCCTGAAGATGCAGGGTGGACTTCAACACACATAATTCATGAGTTAAGTTGGTATGATGGCTCTGTCCTTCCCATGGCAGCTTTGAGGTAGTCTTGTTTTGACTTAAATGACCACACATCTTATTACTTGAAATCATAGGAGTTCGTGGGTCATGTACAGTTTGTTGCAGTAAAATAGAAAGGAAGACAACACACTTAAAGCTATAGTGAGTGACTGAGCGTACTTTGGAGGACTTAAATGGTTAACAGCTGCAAAAACTTCCTCATTGCTGATATGAGTGATCTTTTGTGTTTGTTTGAGAACTTTGAAATCACATACTAATGAATTCTGATATCTGATGCTATTTAATCAAGATAATTGGGGCTAAGTATGATTAGGATTGTATTTGTCAGGAGAAAGATGAAATAGGCAAAGATTCCAAAACATTTTCTTTTACCAAAGTACTGCACGAGTTAATATATACATGGCAAAAGGACGCGAACCCCAGAAATTTGTAAATAGGATAGTGGTTGCAGTTTGAATTCACATCATCCACCTAATATTTTTAAAAAATGGTGTGGTGTTTTGAAAGGTGAAGGTCAGAAAAAAGTATGTTAGAACACTCTAAAACAAGGAATTGATTTTGGACTATGATATATGGTATAAGGTTAAACTGTCAAATTACCTTCTTAATGTGGAAATCTGTTTTTACCCACACCAGTATACAATTATTTTGTATGTTGGCATCTCTGGCTAGAAAATTTCTGTATTAGAATTAGTTGGGAATATAATATGTTTCTACAGCGTGATCGATAAAATTACTTGCTGATGTTTCTAATGCTGCAGATCTATCAACATCAGCACAACAAACAGATGAGCTGCCCTGCCATGGCTCAGCTCCTGTCCAATACACTTTACTACAAGCGATTCTTCCCGTAATACACTTTCAACATCCTAGGTGGACTCGACAGTGATGGTACAAATTCTCATGGATGCATAGCCCAAACTACAGCTCTTATCAAATGTACTTGAACATATTAGAATGTGATCATTGGACTGATTTTTGGTTCAGGAAAGGGTTGTGTTTTCACATATGATGCTGTTGGATCATATGAGAGAGTTGGGTACAGTGCCCAAGGCACCGGTGCAGGACTCATCATACCTGTTTTAGACAACCAGCTGAAATCTCCCAGTCCTCTATTATTGCCTGCCAAGGTCTACCCATTTTGCTTGATAAAATTGTTTTAGAGGTCTCATTACAAGAATCCTCGTTAGCGGTATAACCATTGCATAATTGAGCAGGATGCAGTCACACCTTTGTTGGAATCAGAGGCAGTTGATTTGGTGAAGGATGTGTTCGCATCAGCAACTGAAAGGGATATATATACTGTATGTATTTTTTCAACTCGATAGGGTCAAGAGTTTGTTTTCCTAGCAATTACAGGTCCAACATATCCATCCCAGTGTCATTCTTTTTTTCGTTGATGGTACTTTTGCAGGGAGATAAAGTAGAAATTGTTGTTATAAATGCATCGGGTATCCGACAAGAGTTAATGGAGCTGAGGAAGGACTGACCACTGGATTGGGAAAGGGGAGCTCGAACATTTTGTGCACCGTGGGATTTATAGCTAATCTTCGCTTAGCTTTTGACTCTACTTGGAAACCAGTGTGTTGTGTTTGTTTGCTTCCAGAACTGGAAATTTGGATGTCTTTGTGGATTCAAAGATTATTGGTTATTTACATTAGAAAGTTTTTTTTTCTGATTTTGCCTGGGCATGACTTTTAACTTAATGATCAAAGAAAAATTGTTTTATGATCGAAGAAAGGAAGAGGTGTTAGGATGATGGATAACAATGAAAGACCAGGATACAGAAATATTAGAATATAATCTTGCACGTAATTCTGGGAATCACATCTCAAGATTATCTTATGATAAACTATATATATGCTAAATTTAAATGCATAGGGATAAATGTGAAATCACTGACCGATACATATGCAATTTGAGGTTTTTACGTATACTTTAATATAGTGCATATAGTCTTGGAAATATTAAGATCCTTCAGATTGTAGAGACATGTTAGTTGTTAGTACTTGATTCGAAAAATATTTTTCATCAATTGGGGTTCAACAAGTGGCCCAATAGCTCAAAAACGATAAAATAAATCACTAAATGGAAGATATCCTTCAGGGCATTCCCTGTTCGCATGATATTTTCTTAATCACTCACTATTACGGTCTCCAAGTTATTTTTAGTAGATAAACTAGTTTTATATATCTTATCACACAGATCGTAAATCAAACAATCTTGCCATTGCATCGAGGCTCACTCTTACTAGTCTCGAAAATACTTTTTCAATAAAAAGTCAATTTTATATGTCAATAAAACCACTGAACTTCATAAAATGTTGCCATTAGTCTCCATATAGCTAAACATTTCCCATGATTTCATGACAAGAGCATGTTTCGAGTGTAAATCTACTCAGTCCAATAAGTACCAATGCAGTACTGGTTAGTAGCAACCCTCTTTCTACACCTTTCGAGCAAGATTAGTGTTCACGTCTGCTTACCAGCATGAGGAACTGCAAGCAAATAAATGGAACTACTAAAGCACTGCAAGTGATGTTCTGGGTCAGCTGGAAACCTTCTGTTTGTTAATCTTTTTTGGCATAATGAAATCATCGTCGTCGTCTGCTTCTGAATCACTAGCCTTCTGCTTCTTAGGGATCTTAGTCACAGTTTTGGAGATTGTTTTTGGAACTTTCTTAACTGTGGCAGTCGATGTTTTCTTGACAGAAGCTACCTTCACCGGCGAGCTGAGCTTCTGTTGCTGGGCCTTCTTTAGCTTCTTCTCATAGACCTTCTTAGCTTCATTTAATGGAAGCAAACCCCATTCCATCATCCTAGGAAAAAAGGCAACATTTAAGTCAATAAGCAGAATGTTTTAGCCAGTAACATGACCAAAGGAAGCATAAGCCAAATGCCATGTTAGCCACCAAAGATTTGGAGACAATGCAACCATTGACAGGTTTTTTCTTTTTCATTACGGTATCAGCAACCATAAGCGAGATGGTCAACTATAGCAATGACCGCATTAGTATGTAAGCATGAAGAAAAGTGCAAACTGTCACAGTAGTTCATAATTTTTCCTTCTGAAATTACTATGCTTATAATAGTTATGAAGACAAGAACTCGGTAGTTACGCTGGCGAGCTTCTTAAGAACATTTGGGTTTGGTGCCAGAATGCTCAAATTCATATATCACTCTTGTAATCTAATAACATTCATTTACAAATAATCATCAATTCTAGCACAGATGATACAAAGAACTCCTAGTGTTAAATATCCAATAGCTACAAAAATAGTAGCATGTCATAGGTAAAATGAGCCCCAAAAAAAAATATGACAAGGGGGAAAGACAAATCATCTTACACAATTCAAGCTCTAAGTATGAACCATCAATGGATATTCATCCTGCTGTTCCATCAATTCATATGAAGGAAGCAATAGGAGGGGTCTATAAATAAATGCATTCCAGGAAAAAAAAGTAAAACTGCATGTAATTAGAACAATCATTACTTCAGAATCTAACTCGATAGGTAGACAGATACTTATCATAACATACGATGATCACATATTTCTTCAGCAATTAACTTAGCTTAAGAAGAATATTCTGAACGTAAAAATGTAAACAACTAAGACAATACTATGGATCTTTTGCGACCATTGAGCTCTGATGAGAGCAAAATTGTTAGCTAGACTAAGAGACATCAAACTTTTGTTTTATTGTTTCTGATAAAATGAACTTAGATCCTTCTATACCTCTTCTGATACAACTAATCCTAATTGCTTCACCTCAATGCATCAGCACATCTATAGCTATCGTTTAAAAGATGCATACCACCTTAAACTAAGGTCAGGTATTAATGCTCATACCAAAATTTTATCAAACCAATACGTATCAACCAACATGACATGCTGCATCAGAGTTGTATTAATGCTCATACCGAAATTTTATCAGACCAGTAAGCATGCGACATCAGAGTCATGGGCAGAACATGGCAACAGAAGGAGGATGTTTATATTGTAAAGCTAGCAAGTTTCACCTATAAGACTACAACAACAGCAAACCAGAGTATAAAATTTGTTTGGAAAGATGAGAAAGCTTAAGATGCAACAAGCATGTGTTTTTATCAATATGAGATCAAATACATTAGGTTTAACATTCATTTGTATTATCAATAAAATCATAAAACAAATAGTAAATTCCTTATATCTTCATACAGCTAAAGAAAAGAAGAAAAAAGCACTGTTTTATGCAAGAGCAAAAGAAGAGGAAGAACACCAGAATGCAGCCATTTCGCTCTCTGGAACCTGATCGTAGAGCGTCTCATAGAAAATCCTCAATGGATCTCTCTGAAACATCAAAAGACATGCAACAAGCAAAATTATCCTCAACGAGAAAACCTAACATAAGTATGCGGAAGAGCGTTCAGAGTGCTTCTTTCTAGGGAGAAGAAGAACCCAAATCAAAACCACAGCCAAAGAAAGCCAAAACCGAAACGCACCGGAATAAAAGCCGAAAACCTTGAAATCCTCATCTTCTGAATCATCCGCTTCTCTTTTCTTTGTTTTGGAGGGCTTCCCACTGCTCTTCCCCTCTTCCCTCTTCTTGACCTTCAAACACATTTCACCCCATAAGCACCTATAGAACAGCTAAAGAAAAGAAGAAAAAAGCACTGTTTTATGCAAGAGCAAAAGAAGAGGAAGAACACCAGAATGCAGCCATTTCGCTCTCTGGAACCTGATCGTAGAGCGTCTCATAGAAAATCCTCAATGGATCTCTCTGAAACATCAAAAGACATGCAACAAGCAAAATTATCCTCAACGAGAAAACCTAACATAAGTATGCGGAAGAGCGTTCAGAGTGCTTCTTTCTAGGGAGAAGAAGAACATACTTCCTCCGGTGGGTCGTGTTTCTGCCCCGGCAAATCATAAACCTTTTTCTCCCTCTTTTCCTTCCTGGCAGCAACAGCAGCAACGGAAGCCTTACCCTTCTTCCCGATCACCTTCTCCTCCCCAATCCTCTTCTTCTTCTTCTTCATCTGTTTCTTCTTGTCCTTCAACAAGAAGAAGAAGAACCCAAATCAAAACCACAGCCAAAGAAAGCCAAAACCGAAACGCACCGGAATAAAAGCCGAAAACCTTGAAATCCTCATCTTCTGAATCATCCGCTTCTCTTTTCTTTGTTTTGGAGGGCTTCCCACTGCTCTTCCCCTCTTCCCTCTTCTTGACCTTCAAACACATTTCACCCCATAAGCACCTATAGAACAGCTAAAGAAAAGCTCTTTCAGCAGAAAAATTACATTTTGATCCTCGTCTCCGTCCTCTTCTTCTTTTTTGACCTTAGAAGAGGGGCTTTTGAATTTCTTGAACTTGGATTTGGAGAGGGAGAGGGGCAGGTTGTCTTCCTCGTCCTCGTCCTCGTCGTCTTCGCCATTGCCCGGATCTTCTTTCTTCGCGGCTTTCGCCTTGGAGACGACGGAGAGGGGAACGTCGTCTTCGTCGTATTCTTCATCCGCTTCCGCCTTCACGGGCTTCCCCTTTCTCTCCGCCATCGTTGGAGAGCGAGGAGAGGAAAGCAACGAGAGGGTTTACGCCTTTTACGGGACGGAGAGGGGAGAGAGAGAGAGTTCGAAATCTGAAGTAGTGATGACCTCCTCATCCGTTGGATCTAAATCGAACGGTTAGACATGGAGACGGCGAACGGACACGCTTTGATTGGGTCTTGGCTCAGCCACTGAGCTCACGGCGCCGTCGAAAGTGCGACAGTTGTACTTTTTGATTCGGACTCATGGTCTTAAAGACAGGTCACCATGGACGATTTGGGGATAACAAGACATCGATTTTCTAAATCCTTTCATCACATTATTTGAACTTAAGAATAATAATTAACCCAAACAGTGAATATAATTAGTTTTTGTTACAGCCCGAGAGAGTCATATATCGACTCATAATTTGGCTAAGAGAAGCTTCAAATATTTTTATATATGGTTTTGATCCAACTTTAACGGGCGAGAAAAAAATAAATCATTATATTTTATTTTATAATAATAATAATATTTTTTAGTATTACATTTTTTTATCCTTCTTGTCGAAAAAAAATATTATTGATATTTTGGTCAACCCGATATGATCTAGACCCTTGTACATAGAAATATTCAAGATATCTTCGATGCGAAAATACTATGCTTTCGAGGTGAAAATATCATGCTCCATAGGTAAAAATATTGTATTCTTAAGGTGCTGTTGAATCTCAAATTTTGATGATGAAACCAATTGATAGAATTTATGATTTAATCTACATTTTGAGTGATGCACGACTAACTTCGATCAGAAAAGATAAATCAATTAAGCCAGAAGGAATCGAACATTGGGTCAAAGTGGAACATGCAATGAGATTGGACGTCGTGTCACGAACGGTCGTCGCGCACCTGCAACAACTTCGTTTAACGAACCGTTCATCGCTTTTGTTTATATGTATAGATGCTTGGCAGCATGTTTTGCCTTGGCTTTATATTCTTTTCCTTATAAAAAATGTAAGTTCGAACATGTTGCAACGCTACAGTGCGATCGCTCACTACACCGAGCAAAACAATCCAAAATGACTTTGTTTTCACGTGCCACGGGCTGTTTTCTATAGCCCACTACTGCAAGTGAAACGTCAGCCATCTCAGCACCCTAGAACCACCCGGGTGCACCATGGGGGATGGGGCTTCGGTATAGTGTCGGGCGTTGAACAATCTTTCACAAGTTCGCACGTTAACTTGACGGGAACTTGTCTTCGCGCTCGACATCCGATGAGCAAATGTTTGTGGACTTGCAACTGTTCATTCAACCTTCCAAAGTCTTTGTTTTCCTCCTTTCTCTCTTTTCTCTTGTGCACACAAGGTACTCGTTGAATTGCTTGTAAAACTTCCTCTTTCATGAGATGTCGGGACTTCTCCGTCGCTCATTCTTCGAATTAATCAACTTTCTCTTTTATAGGTCCTTCAGGACCTGAGTGAGGTTACAAATTGGCTGACTCTTTGTAGATGCGTATCGTAAGGGTGCGTCACGACTTAGGTAATCCCAGCTAAGTCCGAGAAGTTGGCACAAGGGTGCTTTGCGACTTAGGCAACTTAAGTTAAATTTACGTCTTTACCGTAAGGGTGCCTCACGACTTAGGCTGTTCCAGCTAAGTTTATGACAGTCGAGCCAGAGGATCGGTCAACATATCAGTATAAGGCTTCATGTCGTGAGTTTGGGCATCAAGCCAAATGATCAGACATTGTGCCAAGGAGATCGGAAGTTGCAAGAGTCAACATGCTGATCGGGTAATACGTCAAAGGAGATGACGATGCGCTGAAGGATCAGACGAAGCGTTGGATGAACCAATGACATACCGAATAATATAGGATTCATGCTTGTAACTATGTGTCTAGATCGAGTTAGTTTAGGTCTAATTGAGTCGGTATTGGGGTGAAACAATGCCAACTCAATTAGGGGCCAATTGGGCCTGAATCAGGGTTGAATTAGGCATGTTGTTTGGCTCATTCAATATCCTATAATAGGGTCTGGCGATGGTACCACATAAACACAGTCTTCAAGACTATGTCAGGCGGTGATATTGCCCAATGTCAAAGGGTACTAGCGGTGGTACTACCCAGTGTCAGTGTTGTAGGTGGTAGTACCGCCCAACATAGGTGATGGTACCGCTAGGACCCGAGAAACCCAAGATGAGACCTTTTTTTGCTCCAATTTTGAAGTCATTTGAGATATATAAATACCCCAGCTATTTATACATGGAAGAGCATAAAATTGAGTTAAAAAATGGGAAAATAACACTTAAGAAAAAAATTGGAAACTCTCTCAGGATTTAGAGTCTCTTCCTCCTAGAGTCAGAAGTTTTCTAAGGGAGGAGTGAGGTCTACAAGAGAGATTGTAAAGGTTCTCTCCTAAGCCTATCAAAATGAGAAAGGGTGTAAAAGAGTAGTTGATCTTCGCTCAGTGAAGGAAGATCAGTAGTGAAAGTCGGTGGCCTTGAGTGAAGAGGAATTGAGAGTGGATGTAAGTCACGACGATCGAACCACTATAAATTTACTTATGAGGAGTTTTATGTCATTATCACTTGAGCTTTCGCTCGAGTGGTCTTCTTTTGTTCTTAGTGCCAAGTCCTTCCTATTCTTTGGAAGGTTGTTCTTATGTTCATCAAAGGTCTTGCACGTTATTTCATAGGTCCTCAAAGAACCAATAAGTTCTTCAAGTGAAAACTTGTTTAAGTCTTTTGCCTCTTATATTGTCTTTACTTTCGGATCCCAACTTTTTGGAAGGGATCGTTCTTGTATAATCTTAGCAGGGATGAGAGGGATATTTATAGGCCCCAAATGGATTCAAACTTAGAGCCTAAAAGGTTCTCTCCTAAGCCTATCAAAATGAGAAAGGGTGTAAAAGAGTAGTTGATCTTCGCTCAGTGAAGGAAGATCAGTAGTGAAAGTCGGTGGCCTTGAGTGAAGAGGAATTGAGAGTGGATGTAAGTCACGACGATCGAACCACTATAAATTTACTTATGAGGAGTTTTATGTCATTATCACTTGAGCTTTCGCTCGAGTGGTCTTCTTTTGTTCTTAGTGCCAAGTCCTTCCTATTCTTTGGAAGGTTGTTCTTATGTTCATCAAAGGTCTTGCACGTTATTTCATAGGTCCTCAAAGAACCAATAAGTTCTTCAAGTGAAAACTTGTTTAAGTCTTTTGCCTCTTATATTGTCTTTACTTTCGGATCCCAACTTTTGGGTCACTGAATGAGCCTTTCTCTTGGCCCAAAATAGCCCCAATTCAGCCAAAATCGTGCGTAGTTTCGTAAATAGGATTAAATTCATTTTTATCTAAGGCACAAAATAAAGCATTCATAGCTTTCATTTAAAGAAAAAATTTCTCTCTAAATCATTTCATTCGTTCATTGGATTACATGACTTTTGAAAACCATTTTCAATGATATTCCATAAGTCAAAGTTCAAAGAAAGCAAGAAAACTCTCGTTCGAGTTTTTCTAATAGGTATAATTTATCCCATTGAACATAGTAGGACGAATGATAGAGTGACCCTCTTGAAATCCGTTAAAAGTCATTTCTCTTAGGTGTTAAACCAAATAAGAAAAATGTGGCTCTGATACCAACTGTTAGGTTTCGAGTTGACACTAAGAGGGGGGGGGGGGGGTGAATTAGTACTTACGGTAAAAATCATATTGGTTCTGAAAATCTTCATTTCGATAAAACATATGTCAGAAATATGTGAGTTTAATTTAAAAACTCATTCGTAAGCATAGTGAAAGCAGTAAGGAAGTAAGGTAGTTTGCAGTAAAGGTAAATAGTTATAGTAGTTTGGTCATCGTGACCTACATCCACTCCTGATTTCTCTTCACTCGAGGCTACCGGCTTCCACTACCGATCTTCTTTCAATGAGTAAAGATCAACTATCTGTATAACTCGATTCTTCTTTTGATAAGTTTAGGAGAGAACCTTTACACTCCCACTACCTCCTCTCTTAAAATTTACCAATACTTAGAGATTTAGAGGAGTTCTCCTAAGATTACAATATCATTTTCCTTTCTTTTTGCTCTCAGTTCTTGTATAATCTTAGCAGGGATGAGAGGGATATTTATAGGCCCCAAATGGATTCAAACTTAGAGCCTAAAAGTGTCTCATCCCCGATTTTCAGGGTACTAGTGGTACCACCGCCTGCAACACTGACACTGGGTGGTATCATCGCCGAGTCTGGTGGTACTATCGCTTGACACAGTATGAGAGAGTGTGTCTAAGCGGTACCACCACCAAGATTGGCAGTACCGTCACCTGACATTGGGTGGTACCACCGTCTAGTATGACGGTACTATCGCCTGACATTGTCTTGGAGATTGTGTCTCAGAGATTAAGCCACTAGTAGTGCCACTGCTTGACCCAACTTTTGGGTCACTGAATGAGCCTTTCTCTTGGCCCAAAATAGCCCCAATTCAGGCCCAATTAGCCCCTAATTGAGTTGGCATAATTATATTCTAAACTAACCCAATTAAGACCTAACCTAACTCAATTTAGATAAATTATTATAAAGCACAAAATATTTGTTGTCTGGCATGTCATTGGTTCTTCCGGCGCTTCGTTTGATCCTTCAGCGCATCATTCTCTCCTTCGGCGTATTGCCCAATCGGCATATTGACTCTTGTAACTTCTTATATACAATGTTCGATTCTTTGGCCCGATGCTCGAATTCATGGCACGAAGCCTTCTGCCGACACGTCGACTGATCCTCCGGCCCGATATCCAATTTTCTGATATGTTCAACTCCGACCCAACATCTAATTCCTCATGCTTTAATCAATTTGCCTCTCCTGATCGAAGCTAGTCCTGCGTCACTCAAAATGCAGATTAGATCACAACATTATCAATTGGTTTCATCATCAAAATCCAAGATTCAACAAAACCAAGCAAAACCATTGGAAACATGTACACCTATTTTACGTTTGTCGTCAATGGCTTAAAAGCTCTTAGTAAATATTTTTCGAATCTTGAATTTGATAATAAAGTTTTACGATCTCTTTCTAAAAATTGGGATTCGAAAGTAACTGCAATACAAGAGATAAAAGACTTAAACAAATTTCCACTTGAAGAACTTATCAAGTCTTTAATGATATATGAAATGAGTTATATGGCACAAAATGAATATGAGAACTGCCTTATAAAGAATAAAAAGGATTTGACACTTTGAACACTAAAATACTATTTGAGTGATAACTCAAGTGATGATGATGACTTTGAACTTTTCATTATAAAATTTAAAAGTTTATAAAATAATACTTAAAAATTAAAAATGAACTTAAAAAGAAGAGTTTGTCAAAGAAGAAGAAACTCAAGGTAACTACGGACAAATTGAGTACCTCCGAAGACGAGGAGCAAACCAACAAAGATAAAGTAGTGAACAATGCCTTGGTGGCTCTCGACGATGAGGTAAATGACTCACCTAAAACCCCTTTACTTTACTATGAAATTACTTGATGCTTTTCGTGAGTTATTTTTAAATTAGTTAGTAAAAATACAAAAAATACAAAAATATCATGCTTCTTTTTCTAGTGATTTTGAAAAAAAAAATAAAAAATAAAAATTTGAGTATGAAAATTGCATGTTAACTCCTAGCACTAAACATGAAAAGTTAGATTCACTTAAAAAATGAAAAATGTATTACTACAACAAACAAAATAATTTTGATTGAAAATACCTTATGTTAAATGAAATCATGCTTGATGTTTTAATAATGTAATGATGTAATAAAAATGTTAAAAGGTTTGGTATCATGCTTGATGATTTTATATTATGCATGAGGATTTGAAGTAATGATGATTTGAAATCATATGTTTTAAAATTATGTGTTACACTTTTTTATCTTGATTATTTTTGTGATAAATCTTGCTTTTTCAGTTTTTAATGACGATGCATGTTTTGTTTGGGATAAAAAAATAAGGGCATACTCGTATGAAATCAATCACATGAATTGAAACAACTAAAGTGATTGTGAATGTGAAAGTGATTGTGATAAGGGCATTCTCTATCTTATCAATCACATGAATTGAAACAACTAAATCAATCACAATCACTTTCAAAAAATAAGGGCATTCTCTATCTTATCGATTTTCAATAAAAAATTGATAAATTTATTTATGTCATTTTGAATCTCTTGAAAGTGATTGTGATGATTTGATGATTTGAATTTGGATGAGTTTCATCTAATCATGATTTATAACTTGAGATTTATTCTATATGAATCGAGATCTTTTATCTTCTATATTTTTTTTTGCTATCTATTATCCAAATGAATCATGATTGGTATCATTGTTGTGTTTCTTCTTATCCTTTACTAAAGAGAAATTTTTTTTCTAATTGAATCATGATTTTTCAAAATTATAATTTTTTTATGATTCATAATGAATTGAGAAATACTATACATGAATCGAGATCCTTTATATGTTCTCTCATGACTCCTTTTGCTATAGGAATGTCTTTATCTATATGATGATCTTGAATTCTCAATATTCAATACTTAAGATTTTATAAATCAAAATCTTTGATCTCTTAAGGTTTCTTTTTATTATTTACTAAAAGGGAGATTTGTCAAAATAAATCATGTATGTTGGTATTCATGACTTAATCATTTATGATCTTTGATATTATATCTTTCATACATGATTCCTTTGTATTTATGGCTTGTACGTCTTGTAATGATTGAAATATTTTACACTATTGTATCCTTCCCTTCCTTTTAACAATAACAAAGGGGGAGAGAAAATTACTATATTATTATCTCAAGAAAAGCAAATTGCTAGCTTGCAAAGAAAGTCAAAACTTGCAGGCTTGCACATCTCAAAGGAGAAAGTCTTGCGAACTTGCACATCACAAAACTTAGCAAATAAGGTACTAGCTTGCATATTATAAAGAGAAGCAAAAAGTTGCTATCTCAAGAGAAGTAAAAACTTTACTAAACTTCACATTCTAAAAATTGTTAGTTTGTGCATTGTAAAGAAAGCAAAAATTGCTAGCTTGAACATTGCAAATGGAGTAAAAATTGCTAGCTTGCAGTTCTCAAAAGAGAAGAAAGAACACACTAGCTTGCATGTTCTAAAGTGATGAAAAATTTGCTAAAAAGCTAAGCTTTCATATCTCTAAAACTGAATAGTTGCACTTCTCCTTTTTGTTGATGACAAAGAGGGAGATGATATGATGAAATGATGATTATACATGGTAAGATGTAATATACTTTGATATTTTAATACCATAATGATTTAAAATACTTATGATAATGATGCATGCAATGCAATGATATGCATATAATGTGTTGCGTATGATTATGATTATAATTGCTTTGACTTTAATTCAAGGTTCCATCAATATGACATATTGATAGGGAAAGTTTTGTTTAAACTCCATCATCAATTAGTTATTATCATAAAAAAGGGGGAGATTATTGAATCTTGGATTCTGATGATGAAACCAATTAATAGAATTTACGATCTAATCTACATTACGAGTGATGTAAGACTAACTTTGATCATAAAAGGTAAATCAATTAAAGCAGGAGGAATCATTCATTGGGCCAGAGTGGAACATGTCAAGAGATTAGACATCGGGCTGGAGGATCGATCGAGATATTAGTAAAAGGCTTTGTGCTATGAGTTCGGGCATCGAGTTAAAGGATTGGACATTGCACCAAAAGGATCTAACGTTGTAGGAGTTAACATGTCGATTGGGCAATATATCAAAAGAGATGATGATGCGTCGAAGGATCAAACGAAGCGTCGGATGAACCAATGACATATCGAATAATATAGGAATCATACTTGTAATTATGTGTCTAGATCAAGTTAGTTGAGGTCTAATTGAGTCGGTATTAGGGTGAAATAATACTAACGTAATTATGGGCCAATTAAGCCTAAATCAGGGCTGAATTAGGTATATTATTTGGCCCATTCAGTGTCCTATAGTAGGGTCTGGCGGTGGTACCGCCCAAACACAGTCTTCAAAACTATATCAAATGGTGGTACCACCAGACTGGGTAGTGGTACCGCCTAATTTTAAAGGGTACTGGCAGTGGTATCGCCAGACTAGGCGATGGTACTACCCAGCGTCAATGCTGCAAGTGGTGGTACCGCTAGGACTCAAAAAACCCAGGATGAAATTGAGGTCTATAAATACCCCAGCTATTCCTACATAGAAAAGCATGAAATTGAGTTAAAAAATGGGGAAAGAATACTTGAGAAAAAAATTAAAAACTCTCTTAGGATTTAGAGTCTCTTCCTCCTAGAGTTAGAAGTTTTCTAAGGGATGAGTGAAGTCTAAAAGAGAGGTTGTAAATGTTCTCTCCTGAGCTTTTCAAAAGTAGAAAAAGTGTAAAAGGGTAGTTGATCTTTGCTCATTGAAGGAAAATCAATAGTAGAAGTCGGTGGCCTCGAGTGAAGAAGAATCAGAAGTGGATATAGGTCATGACGATCAAATCATTATAAATTTGGTTTGCATTTACTTTGAGCTTTTTATTTTCATTGTAAACTAATTTACTTATTCACTATGCTTACGAAAGTTGACATTTTTCCGATACAGATTTCATGGAACAAAGTTTTTAAATTGACGTAAGTTTTACGAAAGCACTAATTCACCCCCCCCCCCCCCCCTCTTAGTGCCAACTTGGTCCTAACAGTTGGTATCAGAGTCATGTTTTTTTTCATTTAGTTTAACACTCAAGAGAAATGACTCTTTTCGACTTTCAAGAGGGTCACTCTATCATTCGTCCTATTATATTAAACTACACTCATTAGAAAACTCATATGAGAGTTTTCTTGCTTTCATTGAACTTCGATTTATGGAATATCATTGAAAACGGATTTCAAAAGTCTTCTCTTCCAATAAACGATTGGAATGATTTAGAGAAGAAAACTTTCTCTTTGAATGCCAAAGCTATGAATGCTTTGTTTTGTACTTTAGATAAAAATGAATTCAATCAAGTTTCTATTTGTGAAATGGCTTATAAGATTTGGCACACTCTTGAAATCACACATGAAGGCACTAGAAGAGTTAATGATTCAAAGATTAATCTTTTGATGCATGCTTTTAAATTATTTCATATGAAACCAAGTGAAACCATTGGAGACATGTACACATGTTTTACGGATATCGTCAATGGTTTAAAAGCTCTTGGCAAATATTTTTTGAATCTTGAACTTATTAATAAAGTTTTACGATCTCTTTCTAAAATTGGGATTCGAAAGTAACTGCAATATAAGAGGCAAAAGACTTAAACAAGTTACCACTTGAAGAACTTATCGGGTCTTTAGTTACCTATGAAATGAGTTATATAGCACAAAATGAATATGAGAACTACCTTCCAAAGAATATGAAAGATTTGACACTTCGAACAATAGAATATCATTTGAGTGATAACTCAAGTAATGATGATGATGACTTTGAACTTCTCACTATAAAATTTAAAAAGTTCATGAAATAACAATTAAAGAATAAAAATGAACTTAAAACGGATAAAATAACTTGCTATGAATGCAAGAAGCCAGGGTATTCCAAAGATGAGTATATAAAACCGAAGAAGAAGTTGTCAAAGAAGAAAGAAGCGCTCAAGGACGAATCGAATACATCCGAAGATGAGGAGTGGCCTTTCACAATGAGATATGTAACTCACCTGAAATGTATTTACCTTGTCATAAAATGACTTAGTGCTTTCATGCTTTAATGAATTATTTTTAAATATGTATATATATTTTATCATGACAATTACATATTTTATGATAAAGGAATAAAATGTTAAAATTAAATGTAATGCTTTTACACCAAATATGATTAAATGTATGTATATTTTAAGACGCAATAATGTGTGTCTTGATGATTTCTATATTGCTTTTCGATTTTAAATATAATACATGGTTTTAAAATAAAAACTTGGGCATGCTTATATGAAATCAATTACATGAATTGAAACAACTAAAAAAGAAAAAATTGAAAACTTCTAAATATCTATCTTATTAAGTTTTCATCATAGAGATCCTTAATGATGAATCTATTTTTGTTATTTATGAATCTCTTAAAAGTGATTTTGATGATTTATATGAATTTAATCCAAATCTTTCACTTGATACTTGAGATTTTTTTAAATCAAGATCTTTGTTCTCCTATGATTCTATTTGCTATGTATCAAAGAGAAGCTTTATTGAAATCGTGATCTTGATTTCTTGAAATTGTAACTTGAAATTTAAAAAAAATCAAAATCTTTGATCTCCTAAGAATTATTTTTATTATTTATTAAAAAGAAGATTTGTCAAAGTGAATCATGTCTTTTGGAATTCACGAATTGATCTTTTTTAATCCTTTATATTAATATCTTTTATGATTCCTTTGTATCTATGTATGTATATCTCTTGTTAAGATTAGAACATTGATATAAAAGAAAAATTTTATACTGTTGTATTCTTCCCTTCTTTTTGACACTGATAAAAGGGGAGAAAGTATTGCTAGTTTGCACATTTCAAGGAGAAAAACTTGCTTTGAAGCAAAATTGCTAGCTTGCACTTCTCTAAAGAGAATAAAGAACTTGCTATCTTGAATATTACCAAGAATTTCTAGCTTGCAATCTCAATAGAAAAAAAAGTGCTATCTTGTCTATCTCAAGAAGCAAAACTTACAAACTTTCATATCTCAATAAAGAAGTTAAATTTGTAAACTTGCACAACTTAAAATTGTTGCTAGCTTGTATGTTGTAAAACTTGCATATCTCAAAAATTTACTAGATGCGCTTCTCTTTTTTGTTAATGACAATGGGGGAGAAGTAATGATGATGATTTGACTCATGTGTGGTATGATGTATTTTTATATTTTGAAACATTGCATGATTCTTTAAATTTAAAGGTTCTATCAATATGGCATATTGATAGGGGGAGTTAAGGTTAGCTTTGTCATCAATTAGTTGTCATCATCAAAAAGGGAGAGATTATTAAATCTCAAATTTTGATGATGAAACCAATTGATAATATTATGATTTAATCTGCGTTTTGAGTGATGTAGGACTAGCTTCGATCAGGAGAGGCAAATTGATTAAAGTACAAAGAATAAGAAGTTGGGCCAGAATTGAACATGTCAAAAGATTGGATGTCACACTAGAGGAATGGTCGACATGTCGGCAGAAGGCTTTATGCCGTGAGTTCAAGTATCGAGCTGAAAGATCAAATATTATGCCAAGGTGATCAGAAGTTGCGGGTGTCAACATGCCGATTAGGTAATATGTCGAAGGAGAGGACGATGCGTCAAAGGATCGGATGAAGCACTGGAAGAACCAATGATATGCCGGACAACAAATGATTCGTGCTTTGTAATAATTTATCTAGATCAAGTTTGATTATGTCATAATTGAGTTGATTTCGAGTATAACCATTTCAACTTAATTATAGGCCCATTAGGCCTAAGTTAGGACTATTCTGGACTAAGTAGATGGCTCATTCGGTCACCCAAGGTTATGTGGAATCACTCATGAGCTAAAAGAATTGAGAGCACACTTTTCTATGCTATTAGGCGATGGTACCGCCTAGTATTAGTATGTCAAGTGGTGGTTAAGATGTGTAATGGATGTAAAGCAAGTTAAGAGGTTTGCAATAAAGTAAATTGCTCAAATATAGAAATGCAAACCAAAGAAGAACATGTCAATTTTATAATGGTTCGGTCGTCGTGACCTACATCCACTATACCGATTCCTCTTCCGTCGAGGCCACCGGCATCCACTATTGATCTTCATTTATAGGCGAAGATCAACCTCCTTCTTACAGCTCTTTCTCCTTTTACCGAGTTTAGGAGATAACCCTTACACCCCCACTCACTCCTCTCTCAAACTATTCTAACACTTAGAACTTTGAGAGGAGTTTCACACAAGATTACAACTGAGTTTCTTTCCTTTTTACTCTCAATACTTGTGTATTTTAACCAGAGATGAGAGGGGTATTTATAGGCTTCAAGTTGATTCAAATTTGGAGCCTAAAAACATCTCATCCCGGGTTTCCCGGGCATGGGCGGTACCACCGCTAGTGTCAGTATGACACTAACACTGCACTGGGCATTGGTACTACCAGACTATCGCCCAGACTAGCGGTACCACTGCCTGTAGCCTCTCGGGGGTTGTGTCTGGGTGATACCACCGCCTAGATCGACGGTACCACCGCCTGACATAGTCTTGAAGACTGTGCCACGACGGTGCCACTTCTTGGGTTACTGTTTGGGCCTCTCATTGGGCCCAACACAGTCCTTACATGAACCCAACTGGCCCCTAATTGGGTTGGCCCAAATCCAAACCCAATTACGTGCTAACTATGATTTCTAAGACATATTCTAAGCTAAACAAGTCCGTAAGTCTAGTTTCTTCCGGCGATCTTCCGACAAACTTTCGACGATCTCTCGACAATGTTCCGGCGGACTCTCGGCAAGCTCTTGAACTTCACAATGATCTTCTTGGCAAGTTCCGACGAGCTTCTTCCGGCAAGCTCCTCGACTTCTCGACTGGTTCCTGTAGAACTTCCGACGAACATATGGACTTCCGACAGACTCTCGAACTCCCAACGAAATCGCGTTCTTGACTCCGGGACTTCATTTTACTTTATGCCTTACTATCATAGTTAATCTTACACATATAAAAATACACTTCGATCTAGACAGTTAATACTAAGCATTAATCATGTTGTCCGGCATGTCATTGGTCCCGCATCGTCCTCTCTTACGGCCTATTACCCAATCAGCTAGTTGACTCCGCAACTCCGATATCCTTGGCACAATATCCACTCTTCTTGGCCCGATGCTCGAATCCATGGCCCGAAGCCTTCTATCGATACGTCGACCGATCATCCGGCTCAACATCCAATCTTCTGATATGTTCCACCGGCCCAACATGATTCTTCTTGCTTTAATTGTCTTATCCTGATCGAAGCATCCTATGTCACTCAAAATGTAAATCAATTCATAAACACTTATCAATTGGTTTTATCATCAAAATCCAAGATTCAACACGTAACTATGCCAACTTGATTATAAGTCCATTGGACCTGAACCAGGGTTGAATTAGGCTTGTTGAAAGGCTAATTCAGTGACCTGGAGTTGGGCTAGGGGATAGTACCGCCCAAGCAAGCGATGGTACCACTATAGCCTAGGTTCCTAGATTGTCAAGTGATAGTAGTACCCAAGCAAGTGGTGGCACTACCAAAGCCTAGGCTTTGTACAATAGTAGTACCACCCAACGCAAGTAGTAGTACCACTAGTACCTCGAAAGCCTAGGGATTTAAATTTTTGGCTTCATTTTTTGAAGTCATTTGAGGTCTATAAATACCCCACTCATGCTTGCTTAATGAAAAAAGAAAAAAAATATGAAAACCTTATTATTTGAAGTGTGTAAACTCTCTTGAAAAGTGTTGAGTCTCTTCCTCCCTAAGTTTAGAGGTCATTCTAAGGGAGGTGTGAGATTTTCTTATAAAAAAGATGTGTGAATGTTCTCTCCTAAGCTTGTGAAAATGAGAAAGAGTTGTGATAAGGGTAGTTGATCTTCATCCATTAAAAAGAAGATCGATAGTGAAAGCCGATGGCCTCGAGGGAAAAAAAATCGAGAATGGACAAAGGTTGGGATTACGAAACCACTATAAATCTAGTTTGTATTCCTTTTTATATTTTTCTAGTAATCAAGAGAGTCACTCTATCACTCGTCTTACTATGTTTAATGGGATAAACTGCATATATTAGAAAAAACAAATGTAGATTTTCTTACTTTGTATGGATTTTGATCTATGGAATGTTGTTGAGTTTAGTTTTCAAAATTCCTCTAATCCAAAAAATGAATGGAATGATCTTGAAAATAAAATATTTTCTTTAAATGCTAAAGCATGAATGCTTTATTTTATTCTTTAGACAAAAATAAGTTTAATTGTGTTTCAAAAATTGAATAAAACTGTATATGATATTTGGCACATACTTGAAGTTACTCATGAAGGCACAAATAGAGTAAAAGAATCTAGGATTAATCTTTTGATATATAGTTATGAATTATTTAGAATAAAACTGCATGAAACTATTCATGATATGTATATTCATTTTATGGATATTATCAATGGTTTGAAAACTCTTGGTAAATGTTATACTAATCTTGAATTGGTTAATAAAATTTTAAAATCTCTTCTAAAAAGTTGGGATCCAAATGTAACTGCAATTCAAGAAGCAAAGGACTTAAACAACTTTCCTCTTGAAGAACTCATAAGATTATTAATAACCTATGAAATGACTTGCAAGGTACATGATGCTAGTCATAAATACCTTACAAGTCAATCACGTGAGTGATGGCACATGTGACTTGACATACATTCTTTTTACTTATTATTATTATTTGACATTTTATCATTTTACATTGCTTGTTGCTTGAATATATTGTGATGTTCATGGATCTATGCAATGCGAATCGGATCATGATGAGATCACGATAATGAGAGTGATTCGCCTTTAAACACAGGTCCTAAATAATCCCGGTAATAAGTTACTCGAGAGGGACATCGAGATAATCAAATAGACTAGTGTGTTGTATACTCGTCCATATAATGGATGCAACTGGTCTCATAGCTACTCGTGTAGGGACACTAGGGATACAATACAGGTGCTTATTGGAGAATAAGTTCACTAATTGATCGCTTACGAAATGTTTGATGGTTGATGATGCCTTATTGTCAAACAGCGATTTCGTAGTCTAAGTGGTATATTTGGTCCTTAGACTTGAGATACCAACGATGTCCTATATGAGTACTTCACTCTTTGATATCAAACTTATAGGTTTGGAGGTTCCAGATCTATCACAACCGGTCATCGGGAGTAATAGCCAACCTTACGAGGATAACTAAGTATCGATAGAGGATCATCCGCTCTCGGTGTCACGAGAGGAATATCTCATGTGTTCTTGCTCAGACAAATCTCTGCCTAGGGTCATTCGGATTGAGAGGGAAAGAGTTCTCCGGGATAATCTAATTAGAGCGAGACTCGAGTAGAAATCTTATGGGTTTGACAGCACCATGCCTGATATACGGTCTCTAGGATATTAGATGGATGAGGGACTATAGGTATACGGTAATTGAAGATAAATATGTTTAATGGATTATATTTCCCTATTTCGTTTGGGGACTGTGGCATAGTGGCATAGTACGTTCGCAGTTAATGAGTCAAGTAAATTATTATGGAGATAATAATTTACTTAGTCAGAAGGAGTTCTGATAGATATGACTCACGCCCAACTCGATATTGGGCCCAGAGGGTCATACACATATGATAGGCATTGTGATGAGTAGATGTTCGGATATGATATATCTACCGGAGCCCTATCTTATGGGATATCTAATAAACCCCTTAATTATTGGATTATATGACTAGCAAAACCGTCCAAATAATAGGTAGGATATTGTACCTGGGACCAAAGAAGACCACTCGAGCAAAAACTTAAGTGATTAAAAATATATTATTACAACAAATATTTAAAAAATTAAAATTAAAAATAAATCATTAAACATAATTCTTGCTAACAAATGTTATGTATATAGAAATGAAGGAATCATCTTCGTGGAGTATGAACACTCAACAAAAGCTAACTATGTTTATAAAAGGACTCGTATTACATGTTCCCCCTAAAGTTAAATGTAACTTTTATGGAAGATATGGTCATTATACTTATATATGTTTATTTAAAAAATATCTCTTATAAATTAGTTTGGATTCCTAAATGAATCATAAATGATTTAATGTCAAAAGTCAAGAAAGGTAGATCTAACTATGAAGAACCCAAAGCAAACCCCTTCTTCGTGTAGATATGTCTCCAATTGAAAACTAGAGCAAGAGATGATATCTTGATACTGGATGCTCAAGGCATATGACTAAAAATTCAACACATTTCTTAAAGCTTACTAGCCAAGACAGAGAATATGTCACTTTTGGAGACAAGAACAAAGAAAAAATTATCGACAAAGAAAATATAGGTAACAAATCAAATCTTTTAATTAAAGATATTCGATTAGTAGAGAGCTTAAAACATAACTTATTAAGCATTAGTCAATTATGTGATAAAGGGATATAATATTAAATTTGAATCTAATACTTGTATTATAGAGATACCACATAAAAATAAATCTATAATTACCTTAAGAAGTAATAATGTGTATACTATTGATCTTGATAATTTTTATTATAAAACTTATTTTTTGGTCTTAAACGATGATGCATAGCTTTAGTATAATAGATTAGGTCATGGAAGTATGAAATTGATCTCATAAATTACAATTAAAGAACTTATAAGAGAAATGCCTAGAATTAAATTTGTCAAAGATAAAATTTATGATACGTGCTAATTAGATAAACAAATAAATGATAGCCTTAAACTTAAAAATCAAATAAGTACCTCTATATCGTTATAATTAATTCATATGGATTTATTTGGATCAATTGATATCACAAGTCTAGTAGGTAGTAAATATGCTTTTATGACTATTAATGATTATAGTAGATATACTTAGACATACTTCTTAACACATAAAAGTGATTATTTTAAATATTTTATAAAATTTTACAAACAAGTTTAAAATGAAAAAGGTTTTATAATTTCTTATATTCGTAATGATCATGGTGATAAATTTAAAAATTATAATTTTTAAGAATTTTGTGATTCAAATGGGTATGACCATAATTTCTCTACTCCAACAAATCCATAACAAAATGGAGTTATTGAGAAAAAAATTTGAGTTTATAAGAGATGACAAGAACCATGCTTAATGAACATAGCCTACTCAAATATTTTTGGGCCGAAGACATTAACATGACATGCTATGTCATTAATAGGGTTCTCATAAGACCACTACTATCTAAAACTATTTATGAATTGTGAAACAATAAAAGACCAAATATTTCATATTTTAAAGTTTTTATTGTAAATATTTTATTTTAAATAAAAATAATGTCTAAGGAAAATTTGATACAAAATCCAATGAAGGTATTTTTTTTATATTCCTTTGTTTTTAAAGCTTATTGAGTTTTCAATAAAAATATTAGTCATATGTGCTCTACAAGCCAATCACGTGAGTGATGACACGTGTGACATGACAAACAATCTTTTTGCTTATTATTATTACTATAATAATTTCTTACTTTATATTTCTTAATACATAAATATATTGTGATGTTCATGAATCTGTGCAATAAGACTTGGATCATGATGAGATCAAGACAATAATACTAATTCACCTCTAAATACATATCCGAAATAATCCTGATCATATGTTACTCGAGAGGGATATCGAGATAACCAGATATACTAGTTGTTAGGATCGGAGCGCCACTAAGAGGGGGGGGGGGGGGGGAATTAGTGCAGCGGATTAAAACGTCAGTTTTGGAAACTTTTTCGTACGATAAAAACCGAACTCGAAAGTGCTTAACTTGAAAGCGTGTTCGTAAAGGTGTGCAGCAAAAGTAATAAGGAAGTAAAGCACGTATGAAGGTTTGCAGTAAGGTAAATAGCAATAAGTAAATGTAAACCAGAGAACACGCCAATTTTAAAGTGGTTCAGTCAAAATGACCTACATCCACTTGCGAAGCCTTCTTCGATGAGGCTCCCAACTTCCACTAGCAAATCACTTTGAAGGGGAAGGACAAATACCCCTCTTACAACTTTTTACAAGTGGTTCACACTCTTACAAAGTTTCAACGAGAAAGAAGGAGGTGAACACTCAAGCAATTGAAAACAAGACTTGCTAAAGACTTTGCTAAGGCTTTTATCTCAATCTATTGCTTCTCAAAAGTTGTAAGAGGGGTATTTGTCCTTCTCCTTCAAAGTGATTTGCTAGTGGAAGTTGGAAGTGTTGAATCTCGGATTTTGATGATGAAACTAATTGATTGTGTTTAGATGTTTAACTGCATTTTGAGTGATGCAGGTCTACTCGATCAGGATTAGACAGTTGACGCAGGAGGAATTGACGTTGCGCCGGAGGAGATCACGTTAGGATATTGGACGGTAGAACGCTTCGGACGTCGGGCATCGGGCCAAGGAGAGCGGAATTGCACCAAGGATATCGGGGTTGCGGAGGTCAACCGTCGATTGGGCAACAACCCGCAAGAGTGGACGATGCACTGAAGAATCGAACGAAGCGCCAACCAATGACGTGCCGGGCAACAGAATGTCAATTCACGTTGTAATAATTATCTAGATCGGAGTAGAGTTTTGGCTTGTGTGTGCAGGATTAACTATAATAACGATGAAGACATAAAGCGAAATAAAGTGCTGGTGTCAAGTGCGAAGGATTCGTTGAGAGTTCGAGAGTTCGACGGAAGTCCGAATGTTCGTCGGGAATGCTGTCGGAACTAGCCGAGAATGAGTAGGGAGCTTGCCGATGGGTTTTCGAAAGCTCGCCGGAAGGTTCGTCGGAAGTTCGCGGAGCTCACCGAGAAAGATCGTCGCTTGCCGAAGAAGCTCATCGGAACTCGCCAAGATCAAATCGTGAAGTCTAGGAGCTTGCCGGGAGTCCGTATAATGGTTTCCGAGAGTTTCTCGGAAGATCGTCGGAAGTTCGCCGGAAGAAGTCTTGACTTGTGGACTTTGTAATAGCTTAGGAAATGTCTTTAAATTCGTAGTTAGCATGTTAATTAGGGTTAGGATTAGGTATTAATCTTATAACCCATATAGGGGCCAATTGGGCCCGAGTTCGGACTGGTTTGGGCCAAGTTAGGAGCCCAACCAGTGAGCTGAGAGAGACAGGCGGTGGCACCGCCCAGTACACTGTCAGTGTCAAAACTGACAGGCGGTGGCACCGCTAGCTTCGGGAATCGAAGAGAATTCAAATTTTGAAGTCCAAATTTGAATCCTCTTGAGGCCTATAAATACCCCTCTATTCTCAGCTGAGATAACAACTTTTAGAGAAGCAATAGAGTGAAAAAACGTCTTAGCAAAGCCTTAGCAAGTCTTACTTTCAAATTGCTTGAGTGTTCACCTCCTTCTTTCTCATTGAAACTTTGTAAGAGTGTGAATCACTTGTAAAAGGTTGTAAGAGGGGTATTTGTCCTTCCCCTTCAAAGTGATTTGCTAGTGGAAGTTGGGAGCCTTATCGAAGAAGGCTTCGCAAGTGGATGTAGGTCATTTTGACCGAACCACTTTAAATTTGGCGTGTTCTCTGGTTTGTATTTACTTATTGCACTTTACTTTACTGTAAATCTTTATAAGTGCTTTACTTCCTCATTACGTTTGCTGCACATATTTACGAACACGCTTTTAAGTTAAGCACTTCCGAGTTCGGTTTTTATCGTACGAAAAAGTTTTCAAAACCGACGTTTTAATCCGCTGCACTAATTCACCCCCCCCCCCCTCTTAGTGCCGCTCCGATCCTAACAATTGGTATCAGAGCCTGGTATTTCTCATTTTGGATTTACACTCGAGAGAAATGGCTCTTCATGGCTTTCAAGAGGGCTTTTCGGTTTTTCGTCCACCATTGTTTAACGGATTGGACTACACTTATTGGAAAACTCAAATGAGAGTTTTCTTGATTTCTATGAATTTGGATTTATGGAATATTGTTGAAAACGGTTTTCAACTTCCCTCTAAACCGATGAACGAATGGTCGGATTTGGAGAAGAAGTATTTTTCTTTAAACGCAAAGGCTATGAATGCCTTATTTTGCGCTTTGGACAAAAATGAGTTCAATCGGATTTCTATGTGCGAAACGGCTTTTGATATTTGGCGAACACTTGAAATCACGCATGAGGGAACTAGTAGAGTCAAAAACTCGAAAGTTAACATTTTATTGCATGATTTTGAGCTTTTTCGAATGCAACCAAGCGAGACTATAGACAACATGTACACTCGTTTCATGGATGTCGTCAATAATCTAAGAGTTCTTGGTAAATCTTTTTCAAATTTTGATCTCATAAGTAAGATCTTAAGATCCCTTCCAAAAATGTGGGATCCTAAAATAACCGTAATGCAAGAGACAAAAAATTTAAATGATTTTCCATTAGAAGAATTAATCGGGTCACTAATGACCTATGAAATGACACTTTTCGAACATTTTGAACCCGATGAGCACTTGAACCACCTTCCAAAGAATAGGAAGGATTTGGAACTCCGGACAAATGAATACCACTTGAGCGATGACTCAAGTGATGAGGACAATGATGAACTTGAACTTCGAACACTAAATCTTAATAAGTTCATTAAACAAAAATCTAAAATAAACAATGAACTTAAACGGAGGAAGAGGCCAAAGAAGAGGAAGGCAACCAAGGATGAATCAAGAACTTCCAAAGGTGAAACGGCGAATTGGGCTTTGACGGTCTTCGACTACAAGGTAAGTAACTCAACTCCCTTAATTTATTTTGAAATTCGTGATGCTTTTTATGAGGTATTTTCCTCTTTTATTAGTTAAGAATTAATTTTCTTGAAAATTGCATGTCTAATAATTTAATAATGAAAATGCAAAAATTAGGAATCATGCTTATGATTCTAGTAATTTTAAAAATAATCATGAAAATTACATGTTTATGATAAACAAAATGATTTTGATTAAAAATGCCTTATGAAATTATGCTATATGTGGTTAAGAAGTAATAATGTGTTTCATGTTGATTTTCATTGTTATTTCTCGATTTTGATTAAATGAAATCATGTTTTGAAGTAATGCATAATGATGTAATGAAAATATTAAATGCTTTGATACCATGATTGACGATTTTATGCATGAGATTTTAAAGTTATACATGATAATTTTTGTGATTTATGAATTATTGATATTTGCCGTAATGAAAGCTCTTTTTTGGTTTAAATGATGATAAATATTTTTCAAGAAAAAATAATGTGTATCTTGATGATTTCCAATTTTGATTGAAACCATGCTTGATGTCTTAATGAAAATATAAAGAAGTTTGATATCATGCTTAATGATGATGTATGGATCTTGTATCAAAAACTAAGCTTGAAAAGTTAGACTCACCTAACAAGAAAAATGCATGACTACAACAAACAAAATGATCTTGATGGAAAATACTTTATGAAATCAATTTTGATGATGCATAATGATGTAATTATGTAATGAAAATATTAAATATTTTGAAACCATGTCTTGATGTCATGCATAATGATCATGCTTAATAGATTTCGAAATTATGCATGATGATTCTTGAGACTTATGGATTATCGATTTTTACGGTAATGAAAATGGCTTTTTCGGTTTTTGAACATTGATGCATATTTTTTATTTGGCATAAATAAAATAAATCACATGAATAGAAACACTTTAAAAGGAAAATATATTATCATGGGAATTAAAATCATGAATCTATTTGTATCACTTTTGTGAATCTCTTAAAAATGATCTTGATTTCATGATTTAAATTTAAATGAGCTTTATCTTGATTTCTCAAAATTTGTAAATTGAGATTTCTTATGCTTAAGTCAAGATTTTATATGCTTGAATTGAAATCTTTTTCTCCTAAGGTTCTTTTACTAAAGAGAATATCTTTTTCGAAATTCATGACTTCAAATTTCTTTTGAATATCTTTTATTATTTGATCTCCTAAGATTTTCTTTTGATTATTTAAGAGGAGGTTTTTCAAAAGAAATCATGCCTTTTGGTATACACATATTCTAATCCTTCATGATATGATTTTTATGCAATTGCTTGTATTCATGAAAATATTCATCTCATCACCTAATTAATTCTTCTTGATATTCTTAATGTGATGAATGAAATTATGCATGAAATACAAATGAGAAGTTAATTATCATGCATGATAGGATATAATGAATATTGACATTTAGATACTATCATTTGAAAAAGTTATGATCATACATGGCAAGATGCAATTTGACAGATTAATACCATGATGATTTGAAATGTTTATGATTTGAAATGATGCATATGCTTTTTATTATGATGATGTATGTGATGTATTGCATATGCTGTGTATCATGAATGCTTTAAATGATAAATATTTGGTACCAACAATCATGAAGAGATTAATATTAAAATGTTGATTTAATATTCGGTATCATGAATACTTTATTATCATACATGAAAATAGTGATAAATATTTTGAAAATAATGTTTGAATCATGTTAGATGATTTTATATTTTGTGCATGATGAGTTATAGTGATGATTGAAATAATATGAATGATAAAACATGAGATTGTCTATAATGCAAATTTATTGATCTCATGATGTGTAAACTGAAATAATGATTGGAATATTGATGTAATTATAAATGATGATTTGATAATATACATAAAATACTCTTGATATTATTTTGATGCATACAAATGAAAAGTTTTGATCATGCATGGTAGGATATAATTTGACAAGTTGATACCATCATGATATGAAACATTTATGATTTACATGATGCATGCAATACATGTGCTTTCTAATTATGATGTGATGTATTGCATATGATGTAAATCATGATTTAAAATACTATGAGTTGTTGCTAAAATGATGTATTAGAAATGTTGATTTAATGTTTTGTGTCATGAATGCTCTAAATGATGAATGTTTGGTATCATGATCAAAATGTTTATTAATAGTTAAAAATTTTAGTATCATGTATGATATCCTCATAATGTTAATCGATTTAATCAATATCATGCATGAATGAAATATAAGGTTTTTGAAAATGTGCATATTCTAATTTGAAAATATAATGATGCACAAATAAGATTGATACTTACTTTTGTCATAATTGATGTAATTATAAATGATGATTTGATAATATACATAAAATACTCTTGATATTATTTTGATGCATACAAATGAAAAGTTTTGATCATGCATGGTAGGATATAATTTGACAAGTTGATACCATCATGATATGAAACATTTATGATTTACATGATGCATGCAATACATGTGCTTTCTAATTATGATGTGATGTATTGCATATGATGTAAATCATGATTTAAAATACTATGAGTTGTTGCTAAAATGATGTATTAGAAATGTTGATTTAATGTTTTGTGTCATGAATGCTCTAAATGATGAATGTTTGGTATCATGATCAAAATGTTTATTAATAGTTAAAAATTTTAGTATCATGTATGATATCCTCATAATGTTAATCGATTTAATCAATATCATGCATGAATGAAATATAAGGTTTTTGAAAATGTGCATATTCTAATTTGAAAATATAATGATGCACAAATAAGATTGATACTTACTTTTGTCATAATTGATGTAAAGTGTCTTCCCTTCCTTTTGACAATGACAAAGGGGGAGATAGCTAGTTTGCACAAGTCAAGAAGATGCAAAAACTTGATTACTAGCTTGCCTATCTTAAGTAGCAAAGATTGCTAACTTGCTTATTTCAAGAAGCAAAAGTTATCTTCTTGAACATCACTATCTTGCCTATCTCAATAAGCAAAACATGCTAACGTGCACATCTAGCAAACTTGTATATTTTAAGAAGCAAGGGTTGCTTTCTTGAACATCTCAAAACTGCTAGCTTGCATGTTCTAAAAATATTGTAAAATTTGCTAGCTTATATGTAGTAAAACTTGCATATCATAAAAGTTGCTAGCTTGTAGAGAAGCAAAGAATTGCTATCTCAAAAGAAGCAAAAATTATAAAACTTAGAAAACTTACAATATAATTGCTCTTGTCATGCTTTGTATAAAAAAATAGGTTGATATCCTTAAAAGCATCGCATTAAATTTTTTAGTATCGCAATGTATCACATGTATTGCAAATTGAAATTTTTGAGACTATTATCATATCATGTTTAACAATTGATGTCTTTCATGACATGATTTCTTTGCATTTTTGTCTTGTATGTATCATGTGATGATTGAAATATTGATTGATGCAAATTTATAATTTATGTAAAAGTCTAAATCATTGGTTCCTCTCCTTCTTTTCAGCAATGACATAGGGGGAGAAAGATTGCTAGCTCAAGGCAAATACTGGCTAGCTTGTACTCTTCCCTACTTTTCGACAAAAACAAATGAGAGAAAGCTTTTGCTAGTTAAAACATGCAAAAAAAAGCAAAGTGCAATCTTGCACAAGAAGCAAGTGTTGAATTGCCATGATTGAACTTAAGAATTTTACTATGCTTTTGTGCTTATATGTTGTGATGAAAATTTAGCTTCACGTTACAAAAACTTGAATATCTTTTAAAATAGCTAGAGCTACTTCTCCTTTTTGTTGATGACATAGGAGGAGAAGTATATTGATGACTTCATGCATTGAATTGAATATTTTATATATTTGCATGATGGTTTAAATGTTTTCCATAACATGTGATGAATGTTGCTTGGATTTGGGATAATCCAAGTATTCTATCAATGGCATATTGATAGGGGGAGTTTTTTAAACTCCGGGGAGTTAAGGTTAACTCCGGTAGTCATCAATTAGTTGTCATCATCAAAAAGGGGGAGATTGTTGAATCTCGGATTTTGATGATGAAACTAATTGATTGTGTTTAGATGTTTAACTGCATTTTGAGTGATGCAGGTCTACTCGATCAGGATTAGACAGTTGACGCAGGAGGAATTGACGTTGCGCCGGAGGAGATCACGTTAGGATATTGGACGGTAGAACGCTTCGGACGTCGGGCATCGGGCCAAGGAGAGCGGAATTGCACCAAGGATATCGGGGTTGCGGAGGTCAACCGTCGATTGGGCAACAACCCGTAAGAGTGGACGATGCACTGAAGAATTGGACGAAGCGCCAACCAATGATGTGCCGGGCAACAGAATGTCAATTCACGTTGTAATAATTGTCTAGATCGGAGTAGAGTTTTGGCTTGTGTGTGCAGAATTAACTATGATAACGATGAAGACATAAAGCGAAACAAAGTGCCGGAGTCAAGCGCGAAGGATTCGTTGGGAGTTCGAGAGTTCGACGAAAGTCCGAATGTTCGTCGGGAATGCTGTCGGAACTAGCCGAGAATGAGTAGGGAGCTTGCCGATGGGTTTTCGGAAGCTCGCCGGAAGGTTCGTCGGAAGTTCGCGGAGCTCACCGAGAAAGATCGTCGCTTGCCGAAGAAGCTCATCGGAACTTACCAAGATAAAATCGTGAAGTCTAGGAGCTTGCCGGGAGTCCGTAGAATGGTTTCCGAGAGTTTCTCGGAAGATCGCCGGAAGTTCGCCGGAAGAAGTCTTGACTTGTGGACTTTGTAATAGCTTAGGAAATGTCTTTAAATTCGTAGTTAGCATGTTAATTAGGATTAGGATTAGGTGTTAATCTTATAACCCATATAGGGGCCAATTGGGCCCGAGTTCGGACTGGTTTGAGCCAAGTTAGGAGCCCAACCAATGAGCTGAGAGAGCCAGGCGGTGGCACCGCCGGTCTGGGCGGTGGCACCGCCCAGTACACTGTCAGTGTCAAAACTGACAGGCGGTGGCACCGCTAGCTTCGGGAATCGAAGAGAATTCAAATTTTGGAGCCCAAATTTGAATCCTCTTGAGGCCTCTAAATACCCCTCTATTCTCAGCTGAGATAACAACTTTTAGAGAAGCAATAGAGTGAAAAAACGTCTTAGCAAAGCCTTAGCAAGTCTTACTTTCAAATTGCTTGAGTGTTCACCTCCTTCTTTCTCATTGAAACTTTGTAAGAGTGTGAACCACTTGTAAAAGGTTGTAAGAGGGGTATTTGTCCTTCCCCTTCAAAGTGATTTGCTAGTGGAAGTTAGGAGCCTCATCGAAGAAGGCTTCGCAAGTGGATGTAGGTCATTTTGACCGAACCACTTTAAATTTGGCATGTTCTCTGGTTTGCATTTACTTATTGCACTTTACCTTACTGCAAATCTTTATAAGTGCTTTACTTCCTCATTATGTTTGCTGCACATATTTACGAACACGCTTTTAAGTTAAGCACTTCCGAGTTCGCTTTTTATCGTATGAAAAAGTTTTCAAAACCGACGTTTTAATCCGCTGCACTAATTCACCCCCCCCCCCCCCCCCCCCCTCTTAGTGCCGCTCCGATCCTAACAGGGAGCCTCATCGAAGAACGCTTCGCAAGTGGATGTAGGTCATTTTGACCGAACCACTTTAAAATTGGCGTGTTCTCTGGTTTGCATTTACTTATTGCTATTTACCTTACTGCAAACCTTCATACGTGCTTTACTTCCTTATTACTTTTGCTGCACATCTTTACGAATACGCTTTCAAGTTAAGCACTTCCGAGTTTGGTTTTTATCGTACGAAAAAGTTTCCAAAACTAACATTTTAATCCGCTGCACTAATTCACCCCCCCCCCCCTCTTAGTGCCACTCCGATCCTAACAATTGGTATCAGAGCCCAGTATTTCTCATTTTGAATTTACACCCGAGAGAAACGGCGCTTCATGGCTTTCAAGAGGGCTTTTCGGTTGTTCGTCCACCGTTGTTTAACGGATTAGACTACACTTATTGGAAAGCTCGAATGAGAGTTTTCTTGATTTCTATGAACTTGGATTTATGGAATATTATTGAAAACGGTTTTCAACTTCCCTCTAAACCGATGAACGAATGGTCGGATTTTTAGAAGAAGTATTTTTCTTTAAACGCAAAGGCTATGAATGCCTTATTTTGCGCTTTGGACAAAAATGAGTTCAATCGGATTTCTATGTGCGAAACGGCTTTTGATATTTGGCAAACACTTGAAATCACGCATGAGGGAACTAGTAGAGTCAAAGACTCGAAAGTTAACATTTTATTGCATAATTTTGAGCATTTTCGAATGCAACCAAGCGAGACTATAGGCGACATGTACACCCGTTTCACGGATGTCGTCAATAATCTAAGATTTTTGGTAAATCTTTTTCGAATTTTGATCTCATAAGTAAGATCTTAAGATCCCTTCCAAAAAGGTTAGATCCTAAAATAACCGCAATACAAGAGACAAAAAATTTAAATAATTTTCCAAGAATTAATCGGGTCATTAATGACCTATGAAATGACACTTTTGGAACATTTTGAACCCGATGAGCACTTGAACCACCTTCCAAAGAATAGGAAGAATTTGGAACTCCGAACAAATGAATACCACTTGAGCGATGACTCAAGTGATGAGGATAATGATGAACTTGAACTTCGAACACTAAATCTTAATAAGTTTATTAAACAAAAATCTAAAATAAATAATGAACTTGAATGGAGGAAGAGGCCAAAGAAGAGGAAGACAACCAAGGATGAATCAAGAACTTCTAAGGGTGAAACGGCGAATTGGGCTTTGACGGGCTTCGACTACAAGGTAAGTAAATCAACTCCCTTAATTTATTTTGAAATTACTTGATGTTTTCCATGATGCGGTTTCTTTTTTTTTTGAATAATTATTTTTCATAAAAATTGCATGTTTTATGTTAATGAAATAAAAAGTTAGATATAAATCTAATGATTGTAAACCTAGTGAGATTAATCTTATGTATGTGCTTGAGAAGTAAGAATGTGCATTTTGATGATTATTTCCTTTGATGATCATTTTGATTATTTAAAAGGAGATTTGTCGAAATGATTCATGAATTAATCCTTCATTTGTTTATGAGATGGTTGAAATCTTTGTACCTTTGAATTCTTTCCCTTCTCCCTTCGATTTTTAAATTTATACATGTTATATGTTGAAGATTTGAAACCATGTTTTGATATCATGCATACCCAAGAAATGTTATTTTAACAAATTGAATGAATTGAAAATGAATGATGAATTTTCTCTTAAATATTACTTGTGATATTTTTTATGAATCATTATCTTAATTTCTCGATATTTGATATATGAAATTTTATAATGAATCAAGATTTTTCTTTAATCAATCTCCTAAGATTTTCTTTTGATTATTTATGAGGAGGTTCTTCAAAAAGAAATCATGCCTTTTGGTATACACATATTCTAATCCTTCATGATATTGATTTATTTGTAGAAAAATGAAAGGTATAGTTTTGAAATTCTATAATTTGAAAATATGAATATTGCTTTTCAATGAAGATGCCATGGCTTTTTGTATGAAAGGCTTGATATTTTTTATGTACATTATCTTTGTTTTTCAACATGATGTATGGTTTTGACATAAGAACAAAAATTGAGCATGCTATTATAAAATCAATCATATAAATTAAACTAAAGAAGTTTTAGGTATCTATAAGAATCATTCAAAATTATGTCAATGAAACCTTGCTTAATGTTGTAATGAAAATATTAAAGTTTTGATACCATGATATAACGATTTTATGCATAAAATTTTAAAGTAAGTTATACATGATGATTTTTGTGATTTATTGGTCTTAATGGTTTTATGACAAAATTCATTTTTCGATCCTAAACGTTGATGCATGTTTTTATTTGACATAAATGAAAAGGCATACTAACATGAAATCAATCACTTAAAATGAAACACTTAAAAAGGGAGGAAAATATATTATCAATGAAATCATGAATCTATTTATGTTATGAATTTTGTGAACCTTAAAAATGATTTTGATGATTTAAATTTGAAATGAGTTTTATCAAAATCATGATCTTGATTTCTTGGAATAACATGAGATTTCCTTTGATGATCATTTTGATTATTTAAAAGGAGATTTGTCGAAATGATTCATGAATTAATCCTTCATTTGTTTATGAGATGGTTGAAATCTTTGTACCTTTGAATTCTTTCCCTTCTCCCTTCGATTTTTAAATTTATACATGTTATATGTTGAAGATTTGAAACCATGTTTTGATATCATGCATACCCAAGAAATGTTATTTTAACAAATTGAATGAATTGAAAATGAATGATGAATTTTCTCTTAAATATTACTTGTGATATTTTTTATGAATCATTATCTTAATTTCTCGATATTTGATATATGAAATTTTATAATGAATCAAGATTTTTCTTTAATCAATCTCCTAAGATTTTCTTTTGATTATTTATGAGGAGGTTCTTCAAAAAGAAATCATGCCTTTTGGTATACACATATTCTAATCCTTCATGATATGATTTTTATGCAATTGCTTGGGTTCATGAAAATATTCATCTCATCACCCAATTAATTCTTCTTGATATTCATAATATGATGAAATAAAATTATGCATGAAATACAAATGAGAAGTTAATTATCATGCATGATAGGATGTAATGAACTTTGACATTTAAATACCATCATTTGAAAAGCTATGATCATGTTGCCAAAATAATGTATCATGAATGCTTGAATATCATGTATAATATGCTCATAATGATGATTGATTTATTTGTAGAAAAATGAAAGGTATAGTTTTGAAATTCTATAATTTGAAAATATGATGATGAATCTTGTGATTTACGTATTATTGATTTTTATCAAAATGAAAGTACCTTATTGATCTTTATTGTAATAAATCTTACACTTTCGGTTTTAAATATGATACATGTTTTTTATTTGGCATAAATGAAATAAAATCATATGAATTGAAACAACTAAAAAGAGGAAAATGTTTTTTTTAAAAAAAATATTTTTCTCTATCTTATTGATCTCATGATGTGCAGACTGAAATAATGATTGGAATATTGATGTAATTATAAATGATGATTTGATAATATGCATGAAATACTCTTGATATTATTTTGATGTATACAAATGAAATGTTTTGATCATGCATGGTAGGATATAATTTGACAAGTTGATACAATCATGATATGAAACATTTATGATTTACAATGATCCATGCAATACTTGTGCTTTTTAATTATGATGCGATGTATTGCATATGATATAAATCATGATTTAAAATACTATGAATTGTTGCTAAAATGATGTATTAGAAATGTTGATTTAATGTTTTGTGTCATGAATGCTCTAAATGATGAATGTTTGGTATCATGATCAAAATGTTTATAAATAGTTAAAAATTTTAGTATCATGTATGATATCCTCATAATGTTGATCGATTTATTCAATATCGTGCATGAATGAAATATAAGGTTTTTAAAAATGTGCATATTCTAATTTGAAAATATAATGATGCACAAATAAGATTGATACTTACCTTTGTCATAATTGATGTAAAGGGTCTTCCCTTCTTTTTGACAATGACAAAGGGGGAGATAGCTAATTTGCACAAGTCAAGAAGATACAAAAACTTGATTGCTAGCTTGCCTATCTTAAGTAGCAAAGATTGCTAACTTGCTTATTTCAAGAAGCAAAAGTTGTCTTCTTGAACATCACTATCTTGCCTATCTCAATAAGCAAAACATGCTAACGTGCACATCTAGCAAACTTGTATATTTTAAGAAGCAAGGGTTGCTTTCTTGAACATCTCAAAACTGCTAGCTTGCATGTTCTAAAAATATTGTAAAATTTGCTAGCTTGTATGTAGTAAAACTTGCATATAGTAAAAATTGCTTGCTTGTAGAGAAGTAAAGAATTGTTATCTCAAAAGAAGCAAAAATTGTAAAACTTAAAAAAATTGCAATATAATTGCTCTTGCCATGCTTTGTATCAAAAATAGGTTGATATCCTTAAAAGCATCGCATTAAATTTTTTAGTATCGCAAAGTATCACATGTATCGCAAATTGAAATTTTTGAAACTATTATCATATCATGTTTAACAATTGATGTCTTTCATGACATGATTTCTTTGCATTTTTGTCTTGTATGTATCATGTGATGATTGAAATATTGATTGATGCAAATTCATAATTTATGTAAAAGTCTAAATCATTGGTTCCTCTCCTTCTTTTCGGCAATGACATAGGGGGAGAAAGATTGCTAGCTCAAGGCAAATGTTGGCTAGCTTGTACTCTTCCCTACTTTTCGACAAAAACAAAGGAGAGAAAGCTTTTGCTTGTTAGAAAATGCAAAGAAAAGCAAAGTGCAATCTTGCACAAGAAGCAAGTGTTGTGTTGAATTACCATGATTGAACTTAAGACTCTTACTATGCTTTTGTGCTTATATGTTGTGATGAAAATCTAGCTTCACGTTATAAAAACTTGAATATCTTTTAAAATAGCTAGAGCTACTTCTCCTTTTTGTCGATGACATAGGGGGAGAAGTATATTGATGACTTCATGCATTGAATTGAATATTTTATATATTTGCATGATGGTTTAAATGTTTTTCCTAACATGTGATGAATGTTGCTTGGATTTGGGATAATCCAAGTGTTCTATCAATGGCATATTGATAGGGGGAGTTTGGTTAAACTCCGGGGAGTTAAGGTTAACTCCGGTAGTCATCAATTAGTTGTCATCATCAAAAAGGGGGAGATTGTTGAATCTCGGATTTTGATGATGAAACTAATTGATTGTGTTTAGATGTTTAACTGCATTTTGAGTGATGCAGGTCTACTCGATCAGGATTAGACAGTTGACGTAGGAGGAATTGACGTTGCGTCGGAGGAGATCACGTTAGGATATTGGACGGCAGAACGCTTCGGACGTCGGGCATCGGGCCAAGGAGAGAGGAATTGCACCAAGGATATCGGGGTTGCGGAGGTCAACCGCCGATTGGGTAACAAGCCGCAAGAGAGGACGATGCGCTGAAGAATCGGACGAAGCGCCAACCAATGACGTGCCGGGCAACAGAATGTCAATTCATGTTATAATAATTGTCTAGATCGGAGTAGCGTTTTGGCTTGTGTGTGCAGGATTAACTACGATAACGATGAAGACATAAAGTAAAATAAAGTGCCGGAGTCAAGCGCGAAGGATTCGTTGGGAGTTCGAGAGTTCAAGAGTTCGACGGAAGTCCAAAGGTTCGTCGGGAATGCTGTCGGAACTAGCCGAGAATGAGTAGGGAGCTTGCCGATGGGTTTTCGGAAGCTCGTCGGAAGGTTCGTCGGAAGTTCGCGGAGCTCACCGAGAAAGATCATAGCTTGCCAAAGAAGCTCGTCGAAACTCGCCAAGATCAAATCGTGAAGTTTCGGAGCTTGTTGGGAGTCCATAGAATGGTTTCCGAGAGTTTATCGGAAGACCGTCGGAAGACCGCCGGAAGTTCGCCGGAAGAAGTCTTGACTTACGGACTTTGTAATAGCTTAGGAAATGTCTTTAAATTCGTAGTTAGTGCATTAATTAGGGTTAGGATTAGGTGTTAATCTTATAACCCAAGTAGGGGCCAATTGGGCCCGAGTTCGGACTGGTTTGGGCCAAGTTTGGAGCCCAACCAGTAAGCTGAAATAATGTAGGCGGTGGCACCGCCAGACTGGGCGGTGGCACCGCCCAGGACCCGAAAGGTTGGGCGGTAGAACCGCCGGACTGGGCGGTGGCACCGCCCAGCACCCGAGCCAAGCGGTGGTACCGCCGGTCTGGGCGGTGGCACCGCCCAGCACCCGAAGAGCTAGGCGGTGGCACCGTTGGACTGGGCGGTGGCACCGCCCAGTACACTGTCAGTGACAGAACTGACAGGCGGTGGCACCGCCACTGACAGGCGGTGGCACCGCTAGCTTCGGGAACCGAAAAGAATTCAAATTTTGGAGCCCAAATTTGAATCCTCTTGAGGCCTATAAATACCCCTCAATTCTCAGCAGAGACAACAACTTTTTGAGAAGCAATAGAGTGAAAAAAAGTCTTAGCAAAGCCTTAGCAAGTCTTACTTTCAAATTGCTTGAGTGTTCACCTCCCTTTCTTTCTTGCTGAAATTTTGTAAGAGTGTGAACCACTTGTAAAGGTTGTAAGAGGAGTATTTGTCCTTCTCCTTCAAAGTGATTTGCTAGTGGAAGTTGGGAGCCTCATCAAAGAAGGCTTCGCAAGTGGATGTAGGTCATTTTGACCGAACCACTTTAAAATTGGCGTGTTCTCTGGTTTGCATTTACTTATTGCTATTTACCTTACTGCAAACCTTCATACGTGCTTTACTTCCTTATTACTTTTGCTGCACATCTTTACGAACACACTTTCACGTTAAGCACTTCCGAGTTCGGTTTTTATTGTACGAAAAAGTTTCCAAAACCGACGTTTTAATCCGCTGCACTAATTCACCCCCCCCTCTTAGTGCCGCTCCGATCCTAACACTAGTGTACTGTATACCCGTCCATATGATGGAGATGGCTGGTCTCATAGATGCTCATGTGGGGATACTAGGGATACAGTGAAGGTGCTCATTAGATAATAAGTTCACTGATTGATCCACTCACGAAATGCTGGATGGTTAATAATACCTCATTGTCATACAATGATTCTGTCATCCCAGTGGTATACCTGATCCTTAGACTTGAGACACCAAGAATGTCCTATATAAGTACTCCACTCTTTGATACCAGACTTACATGTTTGGAAGTTCCAAATCTAGCATAGCCGGTTATCGAGAGTGGCAGCCAATCTTACGAGGGCTATTGAGTATCGATAGAGAATCATTCACTCTTGATGTTATAAGAGGAATATCTTATATATTCTTGCTCAGACAAATCCCTAGCTAGGGTTATTCGAATTGAGAAAGAAAGAGTTTTCCGGAAGAATCCGATTAGAGCGAGACTCGAGAAGAAACCGTATGGGCCTAACAACATCATACCCTATATGCGGTCTTTGGGATATTAAATTGATAAGGGACTATAGATACACAGTAATTTAGGATAGATAGGTCCAAAGGATTGGATTTCTCTATATCATCTGGAGTTTTCGGCATAGTGGCTTGGTACGTCCGTAATCGGTGAGTCGAGTGAATTATTATAAAGATAATAATTCACTCAGCCGGCAGGAGTACTAACAGGTATGACTCATGGTCAGCTTGATATTGGACCTAGAGAGTCACACACATATGGTAGGCATTGTGACGAGTAAAAGTTCAAATATGAGATATCCATCGAAGCTCCTATCTTATTGGATATTCAATAAGCCCATAAATGAGATCCAATAAGAGTTAATGAGAGATCCACTAATATAAGAGGCTTAGGTAGTTGGATGAAGATCCAACATTCAATAGGGCAGGATTCATTATGGTTAAGTTGATATGAGACCTTTATCAATAAGAGAGAACTAAAGAGCCATAGGCTAAAGGCTTCCTGGTTACCACCTCTTATTCTCCTCTCCCCTTCTCCTCCTTAGACGATAGGTGTGGAGATTTTGGTAACAATTTGAGAAGCATCTTCGTAGCCCCTGCCGTGTGGATCACCGTTAGAGAAGAGGACATTTGACCTCCTTCATCTTATCACACAGATCTACAGAATTTTAGGGATATACGATCTCCCTAGGTAATACAATCTTTCATATATGCAGTTTTCGATTTTGCGAGTTTTTGTGCACCAATTTTCGCACGATGACAAACACATTTTTGAAAAATCTAGGATTTTTATTTTTTGTTCTTCCTCTACGCATGTGATGTTGCCTCCTAGATTTCCCTACAAAAAGAACTTTAATTATTGAGGAATCTATCTATGTTGTTTTTAATGAGTCTCCCGAATTTAAGAAAAAATATTTTGATAATGTTTTTAAATTTAATATATTGAATTTGAATAAGAATTCTACTCTCCAAAGCAACTTGGATAAATATACTTCCAAAAATTCCTTACCCAAGGAATAGAAGTATGTAGATGCATATCCTAACGAGCTAATCATAAGAGATACATCCAAAGGTATTCAAACTTATTTTTCATTTAAAATTTATTTATGCAAATATTGCTTTTTTATCTCAAATTGAATCTAAATACATTGACGATGCTCTCAAAGATTACTCATAGATTTTTGTAATGCATGAAGAATTAAATCAATTTAAAAGAAATAAGGTTTAGATGTTTATTCCTAGACCTAGTGATCATCTTATGATTAGCACTAAATGAGTATTTAAGAATAAGTAAGATGAATAAGGTATCATGGTTCAAAACAATGCTAAATTAGCTATCAAATGTTTCAACCAAGAAGAAGGTAAAAACTATGAAGAAACCTTTGCTCCTATGGCAAGACCCGAAGCCACAAGGATACTCCTTACCTACGTATATTTTAAAAATTTTAAGTTATTTCAAATAGATGTTAAAAGTATTTTTTTTAATAGTTTTATTTTTGAAGAAGTTTATATTAAGTAATCACCCGGATTCAAAAAAAATTTTCAAACCATTTTTATAAGTTATCTAAGGCTCTCTATAAGTTGAAGCAAACCCCTAAGGCTTGGTATGAGAGGCTTGGCTCTTTTCTTATTCAAAATAATATTTTGAAAGGCAAGATTTATACCACATTATTTATTAAATATTTTTAAAATAATTTTTTTATTATTTAAATTTATGTTGATAATATTATTTTTGATTCTATAAATAAATCTTTATGTGAATCATTTGCCAAAAGTATGAACTAAGAATTTGAAATGAGTTTAATAGGTGAATTGATATTTTTCTTATGATTGTAAATTAAGTAACTAAGTGATGAAACTTTTATTAATCAAATTAAGTATACTTTGAATATACTAAAACGGTTTCACTTGGATAGTGTTAAGGCCATTATCACACCTATGAGTATTTTTTACTAAATTAGATATGGACAATAAAAAAAAATGTTTTGATCAAAAGACTTGTAGAGGTATAATAGGTAGCTTACTATATCTTACTACAACTAGACCTAATATAATATTTAATGTTGGGCTTTATGTAAAATTTCAATCAAATTATAAACAATCTCATTATAAAGTGGTTAAAAAGATTTTTAGATACTTAAAAGTAAGTCTTAATCTAGGATTATGGTATCCAAAATCTAAAAATTTTGATTTAATTACATATGCTGATGCTGACTTTGCAGGATCCACAATAGATAGAAAAAAGTATCTCTAGAATATGTCGGTTTCTAGGTCATGCACTTGTTTCTTAGTCTTCCAAGAAATAAAATTTTGTTAAATTATCTACAGTAGAAACTGAATATGTAGCGACAGATGTATTCTATGCACAAGTAATTTGAATGAAGAATACCTTGGAAGATTATGAACTTTACCTGAAAAATATCCCTATAAAATGTGATAATACTAGAGCAATTTGTTTAACAAAGAACCCTATTCAACACTCTAGGACTAAACATATTGATATTAAATATTATTTTATTAGGGATTATATTAGTCATCTTGATATATCTTTAGATTTTATTAATACAAAATATCAATTAGTAGATATTTTTACTAAATTATTGAATGAAGAATAATTCGATGTTATTAGAAGAGAATTAGGTATGTTGAATCCTTCAAATGTATGAATTCTTCTAATATGATTTTTTTAGAAGATTAATTCAAATGAATCATTATCTTAATTTTTCGTTGTTTATGAATTCTTCTCGTTGTTTATTTTTTATATTAATATTCTTATATAATATCAAAATAACTTTATAATTGATACATTGATGTAAATAAGGAGAAACATCATCATGAATCCATGATATTCTTTTGATAATGAGAAAGGGGGAGAGAGGAGTAGTAACTTACACATTTCTCTTTGTTTTGTTAATAACAAAGAGTGAGGAGTCAATTGTACTCCTTGATAATATTGAAAAATTATGATATCTTAGCTTATGATGATTTAAAATTTTGATGTATGTAATGATTACTTTGATATTATAATGATTTGGAATTATGCATATGATGTATATAATGGTATTTTAAGTATGTATATGAAGTTTTGATCTTTGCAATGAAAACCAAAATTATACATAACCTTTGCAATGAAAGTCACTATGATTTTTTAAAAATTATTTTGACTTGAATTGAAAGAGTTGCATTGAAAGGTTATCATTTTTTTTAATTCGAATTCATTTCAAAATGATATATAGATATGAGGAGTTTAGTTAAACCTTCATTATTAATTAGTTGTCATCATCAATGGGAAGATTGTTAAATCCCAAATTTTGATGATGAAATCAATTGATGAGTTTATGGACTAATAAACGTTTGAGATAAGTGACGTAAGAGAAACTTCGATCATGGACTTGAATTATTGAAAAACAAATCGTTGAAGTAGGAAAATCAGACATTGGGTCGAAGAACATCATGTCAGAGATTGGACATCGGGCCAAAAGGATCGGGTATTGCGTCAAGAAAATCGGATGTTGTGGGAGGTCAACTTGTCAATGGATCGGGCAATATGCCGAAGGAAAGTATGATGTACCGGAGGTTTAGACGAAGTGTCAGATGAATAGATGACATGTCGGACAATATGTTGAAGGCTTCATGATTGTAATTAGAGTCAATTATCTTAATCAAAGTCATTTAAAGTCTAATTGAGTACACTGGGCCTGAACCAAGGTTGAATTGGGCCTATTAAAAGGCCAATTCAATGACCTAGAGTTGGGCTAGGTGGTATCACCATCAAGGTAGGCGATGAAATCGCTAGAGCTCGAGTTTCCAAGCTGTCAAGCGGTAGTACCATCCAAGCAAGCGATGGTACCACCAGAAAACCCGCTAGTACCCCCGAAAACCCAAAAACTCGAGGATTTAAATTTTTGGCTTTATTTTTTAAGCCATTTGGGGTTCAGAAATACCTCACTCATGCTTGCTTGATTAAAAAAGAAAAAAGCACGAAAACCTTATGATTTGAAGTGTGTAAACGCTCTTGAAAAGTGTGGAGTCTCATTCCCTTAAGTTTAAAGGTCATTCTAATTGAGATATAAGGTTTTCTTATAAAAGAGAGGTGTGAATGTTCTCACCTAAGCTTGGAAAAAGAAAAAGAGTTGTAACAAGGGTAGTTAATCTTCGTCCATTGAAAAGAAGATCAGTAGTGAAAGCTGGTGGCCTCGAGGGATGAGGAATCATGAGTGGACATAGGTTGGGATATCTGAACTATTATAAATTTTGTTTGCATTTCTCTTTACGTTTTCTCCTTGCTATTACTAACTGATTTAGTTATTCACAACCCTTATTCACAACCCAAGTGCCTTTACAATCCTAACACATGACGTAAGCAGAGATTATCTTGAGGAGCTGCCCTTTGAGTTGGTTACCATTAAGAGTGATGGAACCTTGTGGGCTGTCCCACATGATGCAATTTGAGAGGGCATTGACCAAGATGGACTTGTTGGAGCCACTCGCTCCCAGCACCACGAAGATCTACCCTTCCCTCACCATGCTAGTGATGAAATTAAACAACGTCTTGGTCTTAAAAATCACCTCCGATGGTGAAGTTGATGGCAAGGATAAAAGGGACGGGGCAGGAGGCCAAGTAGCCATTGGCGTCACCTTCGAGGGCGAAGTCATTGAGCTCAAGGACATGGTACTCTTGGGAGGCATAGCCATCGCTCTCGATAGTGTTGTCATTGTGTGCATCGCCAACGAGCTTGAAGAGCTGGCCAAGGGTTATGAACTTATTATTGTCGTTTCCTCTAGAGTTGAGATCGATCAAGGTGGTCATCAACTGTGTCGTCACCATCGCCTCCAGAGTCCTAGTTGGCATTAGCTCAAGGGTTGTGGGATAAAAAGTTGGCCGAGGGTGATGGACTTACTACCACCATCATCTCCGAAGTCCTAGTTGGCGTTAGCTTGGGAGCTATGGTGGTTGAGCAAGTTGCCATAGTCGATATCTTCGGCCTTTATCATCAGGGAGGATCGTCGGATGAGCAATGATATTTTATCCATGAATCAAGCAATAGTCTTACTTTGCTATCCCCTTTTATCTTATTGGGGTCTCCTATTAGATGTCGGTGGCAGTTGAGTTGTCGATCACAGTTGAGATGGTGGCATCGCCTATTGGGCTAGTTGGGGTAAAAGCAAAATTATAACTTGTAAAATGTCCATTAGCATTTACTTATTTAGTGAAATTTAGGAACACTTTAGTAGGGATGAGCATATGATTTAGAGTCATTGAATAGATTCTCGTATCACGTTCGTGTTTACACCAAGGTGATGCATTCACATACGAAAAGGGTGATTGTTGTTCCCCCTAAATAAAAGCCCTACAGGTCGAGGATAGGATTTTCTCACTCGAGCGTTTGTTGAGAGGGTTGGTAGGTGAACATTTCTATGACATCGAGTCTTTCTTCTATCGTCAAAATATTAAGAAAAAATATTATTGACGTCTTAATCAACTCGATATGATCCAAACTCATATGCATAGAAATATTCGAGATATCTTCGAGATGAAAATATCATACTCCTAAGGTGAAAATATTATGCTCTTAAGATGTCACCTAACTAAGGTTGTAAGGTATTTCTCAATTTAATCCATGTTGAAATTAATAATTTGAGATCTTTTGAGTTTAAATAATTTAAAGTTTTTTTGGATTTAAGATATCTTTTTATATTTTAAAAAATGAAAAAAAAAATTATGATTACTTTGATGATTATCTTTATGGATAAAAATAAAATTTATATTATATTTTTTTAATTTAAATCTTTATTCACGTAGATAAATGAATGAAGGATAACTTAGAATCTCTATCACAATCATGTAGATTTCCTATCACTTCTTAAGATATATTAGAGGTATTCTTTCAATCGACACACGTATAATATTATTGGATATATTATTGGATGATTCTTTTCAAAAATTATATATATATAACACTTATTGCTAAGAATCAGAAATGTTATTTTTTAACAAAAATCTCTTTCAAATAATAATGTAGATGGAGATTTTGGTGTATCAGAAAAGAATTTACAGGTTATTTCCACCACCAAAAAACAAAAAGAAGAAAGAGACAGCATTGCTATCAATCTGATAGCATAACTATAGGAGAAGCTGCGACGATCATTCACTGTGGGACGATGGTTTCGAAGCAGTGAAGCCCGTCCAATTCCACAGCGAACCGCGGCGGCCTCCACTTCTTCTTCTGCTGCTGCTCCACCTTGCTCTCGTCTCGGACTTGCTCTTCCCTGTCCTCCTTCCCAAGGCAAGCGCTGGCGGAGGACACGTTCCCTTTCGGGCTCCAAAGCGAGATGGCCCACTGCGATATGAGAGCAGCCATGGAGAGAGTACTGCGAGCGTGGCGAATAAGATTGAGCGAAGCTTAGCGTACAAGGCGATGAAGGGTTGTGCGTGTCAAAGACGAAGAGGGGAAGATGTTTTTATAGTGGGAAGAAGGAAGGAGGAAGCGAAGCTTCTGTTTGGTGCTCTCACGTTCGAGTATGTACGCGGACTTTCCACACTGTTCCAGAGAAAGGTTCAGAAAAGCGTGTCAACTCCAGCAGACACGCGTCAGCATAAGGTGTTATATATATATATATATAATCTTTTGACTTCAAATGTCCAACTCTCTTGGAATAATTTCATATACATTTTTAAATATCTGTTTCTTCTCCAACACCGAGATACATCTAAAAATAATAAAAACAGGAAGGAAAGAGAGATAGAAACAAAAAAAAGTAATTAATAAGATTGATAAAAAAAATTTATTTTTTAAAATATCAATTATGTAACATGGATAGTGATGACTAGTCAGTGTTAATTAGATGAATGTAATCACCAGCAGTGTCGTATAAAGGATCCAAATATTTATACTATTTCCAGACTTCGAAAGGATAGTTTACTTTGATGGCTCGCTTAACTGTAACATTCATATGGTGATCTATAAGCATTATTTTCCATATCAAACATGCATTATTAATTTCAGACAGGACATCAAATTTACAACACCCAATAAATAACTTTGAATGCGATTATATAAACATTCAGAACAATCTTTTTTTTTAATGTGTGTGTGTGTGGAAGTCTCCCATCAGAAGGCTATTTCTTCTTCATTTGATGTTACCAATCTAAACATACATATAAATTAGGTATTTAATGCATAAAAAAATATAATGTTGCCAATCCCCTGTGTGTAATGAAGTAAGATCTTTTACATATCTGATTTACAAATAGTAAAAAAATTTGAGTTCGTCCAGAAGTACAACAGCAAAGATTCTCATTGATGGTAAACTAAGTAAAAGCAAGGAGAGAGAGTTGACTAACTCATTCACAATCTTAGAGCAGCTATAGCTTCGGGCTTGAAGTCGATTCTGAGGCCTAACACCCTTCGGACCTCCGAAGGAGTCAGCAACCACGTCACATGCCCTGCATTCTCTCCCCAGAAATCTAAGATCTCTGAAACCTTTTCAAAGTTTAAGATGGTGGACATCTGGGAAAGCCGAGCAAATTTGTCTCTCACAGGTCTTTGTGACATCTCAGAGAAATGGTTGATGAGAGCCCGGACCTCCTTATCGAGCTGGAGGCCACCCAGCTGGCTGAACCTCTTCTGCATCATAATGACTTCGAGCCGCTTCACAATGAAATCGATCACCAGGTGGACAAAGGAGTCATAGTTGTTAGACGTCATTAGCAGCTGCAGCCACAAGATGTTGGTCTCGACCCCGTGGAGAAGCTTCTGAACCCACGGGTCGTTCATCTCGTTTTCTGCATACTCAGGGTCATCGAGCTCATAGCTGATGGTGGTAACAGTGTCCAGAATGGGACGGATGCGAGGCGACACAGTTGACACGAGCTGCTCCAACCCAGATTGTAGAACCTGCTTAAAGGCGATGTTTATGTCACCGAGCTCCGATAAGCAGGATTTTACTTTTTCTCTATCTGCTGGTGTAGGGAAGACCTGGTATAGAATGATTAGAACAAAAAGACTATTTCAGACATATCATGTCGAGAAAAGAGTACACTAAAAGAAAATGAATGAGTTCTCAACAGCTTACTAGTGCATAATTCTCTCAAAAGGTACGCTTAAAGATCACTTGTGATGGCTTGTATTATAATATTAGGCAATATAATGCATAAGGCTGAATCTGTAATAAATTTGAATGAGATTGTAATTCCATATTGCTACAATCTTTGGACTCATCTTTTTCAGTCATATTTTAGCAACAATGCATTAAATAATATAGAAATGATCAACAGGACCCAAAACAGTATTTTCCTCCACTATCAACCTTCTTGAGACAGCAAACCCCCGGAAGGTTATTAATATGTGTTGGCAACAATAAAGGATTTATATACCAGTCCGACATCGCTTTCATTACCTATCAAATCAATATGATATTTGACGTACCAAGTGATATATCAACTTGTACCACTCAGTATTATTGAACTATATAACAAAAAGAAAAGAATAGTATATATGGTGCTATACAACTACATATTTCGATACCAGTACTTGGTCGAACCAGTCAATACCATGCCACAAACTGGTCCTACCATTATTTAGATTCCTTGCAACATCATAAAATGTGTATGAAGATCAAAAGTATGGGTCATTACCAAATGAATACTCACTATATGTTCCCTTTTAAAGTCCGAAAATCATGAGTACAAATTAAAATAAAATAACACTTGTTTCTAAAATAAGAAAGCTTAACCAATTATAAGGTTCATCTTCGGTATCTTCATGTAATGAAGCACCTAAGCTTAACCAATTATAAGGTTCAGCTATACGGAAAGAAGTAAAAGCTTCTTGTATCATCAAAATAAAATTCTCAAACAAATCCATCAAAAATCTAGACTGAATTGTATACAGTTCATGCAATTATATTCTGAGCTACATATTTGATTAGCAAAGAGTCAAGTTGGTCTCAAATGGCCTACAGACCCTAATTAAGATTAAAAAAAAATTTGTTATTTACAAATCTATGCAATGGTATAGGTTTTTGTTAAAATAATGAAAAGAGAGAAAATATATGAAAAACCAAGAAAATATGGAAGAAGTCATAAACCAATTCCAAAGACATAATAACATATTCAAATTATAACCATCTATTGCAAATAAGATATACAACTGGACTCTATAATAAGTGCTGAAGACATTAGCAAAAAACAGAAAGGTGGATGTAATTCCAAAGGCAACATTCAGTTACAATTCATGAGCCCAAATAACAATGTAAATCACTCAAAAACAAGTTTTGCTCGCAATAATGAGAAAATAGTATGCAGCCCGGTTTAATGATGAGGTTTGTATCAATCACATCCTTCACCAGTGATAAATTTACCAAAATAATCCACACACATGCATACAGAACAAATAATACAACAGCAGATAATAATATAGCCAGTTTGACCCGTAGCCTGCCTCTCCTCTCAAGTCCCACTGCTGAACAACCTACTATTCCACACTCCTCAACAATCTAAGAAGGAAGAACTAACAAGGAATATTACCAAAGAAGAACAAGTTGGCCATCCATCAGATGAAACTGAGGCCACAGAACTTTCAAATATTATAGATACCAAGAAGTGCTTATTATCATTTATGCTACCACTGATGGTAATAGTACTGCCATATTCCAAACCTCCAAAATAAATAGACAATAACATAATTCCCTTGCTAGTTCTGGACCTGAATATATCAACATCACTTGGGAATGCTGATATAAGAATCTACAATCATCACCAAATTTTAAATTCAAACCCTTTTCTTGAATATGAAGATCAACTAACAACAAAAGAACAGGAAGTGAGTAGCACTTGAATCATTTATGAGGCAACTGGAACCTTATGTTACTTTCATGATGGAACTTCGACAAATAATGGAGAAGAATTTTATGCAAGAACCCTAATGGAAATAAGCTTTATATCTGTTCTCTACCATCCATAAATATGATCCTTAAGGTTGAACACCAGTTTTAATAATCAACTTAGTTAGATGGATAAGCTGATAAAATCAAAACTATAGTTTTCCAAAATTTCTGTTTCCTGGATCAGTGACTCGAGTTTCATTTCCGAGTTAGCAAGACATTTGCATCTTAGATTGTAATGGTATCAGTGTTATTATTCTTTATAGATATTAACCAACAGAAGACAAACAATCTAGTTAAACACAACTAATGCCTAAGCCTTTAGCAAGACCGAAATCTCCTGCCTTACATATTCACAGACCCAATAATTTGATCAATGCAGCAAAATCACCAATACCCGACAAACCATAAACAGGTATCCATGGTGTGTCTCATCCTTGTGGTTGATCAGGAGCATTTCATGTTTGCATTAACTATAGTCAGACATTTTTGTGCATTTTTTTGCACAGAACTGTGTGGAAATTAAATCTTCAAACATTTTATCTGGTCCTTCGGAAGTTAACATTAAGGATAACCATCACAGAAACTAATACCACCTAATACAAACCAATGGTTAGTAAATTTGTAAACTGAAAAAAAACTTATAGATTCTTTTTCCCAATTTAGAAAGTGGAAAGAAAAATTAAAAAAATAACCAAACCAGCAATTTAAGTTTATCAAATCATATCAGTACTGGATCTAGAAACAAAACAGATTTAAAAGGAACTTTAGTGCCAAGCTACTCTCTACGTTATAGTGACAGGGTATGATAACCAAGTGGAAGGTCAATGAGACAAAGAAAGATACAAGAAGAAATATACTAAAGCCTAAAGGCCAAGAAACTTTTTCGCTACCCAAATTCCAAATTAGAGCAGCTTCTTTCAGATGATATACTTGCAGTTATAGACTTCTTAGAACTAGATTCTAGTTAAACCAAGACACCAGAAAAAGGAAAAAATAATCATGGGCCAAAACTTTTTTATTAAAAATCTTGTAATTCTAAAAAAATCACTATAATGATTTCTCTATAACTCTCAGATTCAAATCTACTGGCCAAAGAACTTTTGTCAACTTAAAATAGGACACATTAAACTCACCACTCTATATAATGGCAAAATTGCAACTGATTTTTTTTAAAAAAATGAAGAAAATCAACGTTGACTCGAGTTTAGGGTCAATTTAGCCTAACCTAGATCCATCTGAACCTATACTGCATCGCATGGTTACTAGTATGGCACTGATGATAGGTAACAAGACTACATGAAGCAAAAATATTTGGCCTCGTTCTTAAAGCTAATTCAATTTTGAACTATTCTTTTGCCTTTCCACCTCTCACATTCTTATTTCTGATTCCACTAATATTCTATAGGTTGCAGCTGAACTTAAATCTAAGTGTAACAAGGAAATAACAGCAACAAAGTATTAACGGAAGAGCAAGTTGGTCTGAAGTTTCCTAATCTTCAGGACATCTGCAATATTATTTAATTACAAAAAATGCATTCAAAATATAGTTTGGCAGGAGATAAAATATACATGCAGTTCTCAGAACAAAATTATAGTTGCAAGAGGTTGCATATCTCTTTCTAGTAGCAATAAGGCAAGGACACAAATTCATGTATCGTTGTGCCACATGGCTAGGTTGCCTCAAACACACCCTCAATGATATTAACAGCTTCATATAATAAGAAAAACATGGAAATCTAAAACCAGTCAAGACAAACAAATCTGAAATAATTGACCCCCAAAGCCTCTATTACACAAACTCACAAAGGAACATACAGAAAGATCTCTTTTTGCCTCTCAAAACTTGCGGTGAAGGCCTTAGAAAAGCTTCAACTGACCGCAAGGTAGGTTTCTAAAGAAATGATTGTGTAAACAATGAGTGCAGTTACAATTTAATAAAAAGAATTCATGTTTTGGCAATTCAAATAGATATTGAAATCCTAACTTCTTGTGGCTGCAAGATCCTCCAAAATGATTGATGTGACAAAATATGTTATCCTTGTATTTTATTTTTCCTTAGCATGAAATTAACATCTTCAGTGATCTAAATTGATATGAGCTAACTCTATCAATCAAGTATGTGATGCTTTAAAACTATCTAAATACTAATCAGAAGATCATGCATCAAACCTGATTTTGAATCATAAAGTCCTTGTTTCCCTATCAAGCATGAACCATCAATATGTGGCAGTGTTTAACTATTAAGTTTGCATAATGTTTGGATTCATGAAGCACATAAAACTAACCATCTTTTCCATATGAGAGTCAGGAACCCAAAGCAGAAAAAGAAGAAACCATCACGTAAGGAATCATCGCTCACCTGTGCACACTGCTCCTCAATCTCATGGCGCAATTTCAGAACATACTCTGCACTCACATCCATATTGTTCAAAGCAGTAGCGATTTCCATCCCAGTCTTCTGTACACCAACTCCCCCAAGGAACAGCTTTGCTCCCAAATTGGGCTCCCTCATTTTATGCTGCAGTGCTTCCTGGTACTCATTGCTCAACAGGTTCATTGCTCCACTCAGCACTGCAAACACAGAATTGATGCTCGAGGTCGAGATTGCTCTCCTGCAGCAGCTCTGCAACACGTAGAATACATCATCCACCATCGAGGTCGTCAGGCTATCAGCCACATGCTCGTCAATCCTAATGGCCTTCCGCACATTCTCCACCATGAAGAACTCCTCAAGGATGACATAGAAACCAATTAGATCCTGCAACATCCTGTTGAAGCTCCCACTCTTGAACGCCTTGGTGGCTTTAGGCCCAAGATTTGGATCGACAGACTCCAAGCCTCTGATCTTGGACACCATGAACTCGGTGTAATCCTCTCCAAGCTGAGTCAATGCTAGGATCTCTTCCAGGTACATCTCGACCTCCCTTGGATCAGGGCCCTCGTCGGCTCCGACAGAGAGCAAGTTCTTGCTGTGGGAGTTGATCTCGGAGGCGAGGCGGGCGAGCTTCCTGTGATCCACATACTTCTTCAGGATCTGGGTGCCCCGAGAATCGCACTCCTCCTGGAGCTCACAGATGGCGTATACGATCCCATCCTCGCCGCACAGGCTCCGCAGCACCTCGTCGTTCTCCTGGACGGCGAGCACAATGTCTTTGAAGAGGCTGGTGAGGCAGCCAACGAAGTCGGGCCGCTCGGCCTGGGCTGCGGCCGCCTGCTCCGCGAGCTCGGCCAGGTGCTCAAACTCGAGACGGGCGCGGAGGGCGATGACCTTCTTGAGATAGGCGACGTAGATCTGGAGGCCCTCCTCCTGAAGGCCAAGCGGAGGGAAGACTTGGACGAGGCGGAGGACGGCGGGGTGGTCGCGCTGGTCCACCGCAGCAGTAAGGCGCTTGCGGGCGATGGACTCCACATGGCGCTTGACGTCGAGGAGCTGTCGGCGCTGCTCATCATTGCCGTTGTCAGAGCTGCGGCTGAAGCGGCCGTCGATCTGGAGGAAGTCGTGTACCGCGTTGGCGGCGGCATGAAGATCGTCGATTGCGAGGGCGCGGCGGGCAGCGTCGAGGCAGCGGGAGCGGTCAAGGGTGGCATCGACGAGGTCGAGGGTGTCGCGGACGCGGGACTGGGCGAGGTCGAGGTCGCGGACGCGGCGGCTGACGCGGTCAGCGAGTTCGGAAGTGGAGCGAGCAGAGGAGAGGAGGAGGGATGCGTCGGAGCGGGCGAGGTCGAGGAGGTGGGTGGAGCGGGGGCCGGCAAGGGCGACGAGGTGGCGGTCGAGGTCAGGGCGCTGGGCGAGGAGGGACTCGAGGCGGAGGTCGAGGGCGCGCTGGTAGGCGACGCACTCGTGGAGGAGGCGGGTCATGGCGCCCACGTCCGTGAGCGATCGTACCAGATCCACCGCCTCCGCATTCCCAAAGTCCACAGTCGTCACCGATTCCGGCGCCGTATCGGCGGGGGCCCCGGAGGAGGATTTGTCTTGCTCTGCGGCGGCCACCGGGAGAGGGGAGGACGACGGTTGCTGCGTCATCGCCGTGGAGACGACCGCCATCGGCAGCGAGATCGGGAAGAAGCCGAGCCTCGATCGAAAGATCGAGAGTGGGAGGAGTGAAGAAGGGGATCGGGGTCTCGTCGTGCAGGTCTCATCGCCACTGATGCTGATTCGAAACAGGCCGTGAAAGCCCATAAATATAGATTGGGCCATACAAGCCCGTTAATGCCTCCCACGTGGCTCGCGGCATTAGCCACGTGACTGGCCCAGGTTGGCCTAATATATAGGTTTCCCGTCGTAATTATTTTTTGAAGGAATAAAAATAATCATAAAGAAAATGAAACTATCAAAAATTAAATCAATCGTTAAATAAATAAAATAGAATAATTTCTGAGAAAATCAAAAACCTCGTATTTTGGGTTTTTCTCTTATGGTATTCTATGTTTTTATATTTCCCACATAGAGTCTCTATCTTTTTCAAATACTCGAAATATCTTTTTTGTTAAAAATAATTATCCGAATAAAATCAGATTTATTAGTGCAATTACTGAAGAAAACCTCATATTTGGGGGGTTTTTTCATGGATGGTAGGTACCCTATATTTTCATATTTCTCCCAAAGAACTCTTATTTTTTTTCACATACTCAAAATAATTGTTTCTCTATTGGAATCCATTCAAGTAAATTAGTATAGATTGATTCTAATATTCTTAAATAGAGATATTATGTTTTATTTCACTGAATCGATTACATTAATTTTTGAATGGTGATACAATGTTTTAATTCAAATTTAGTAGAAATATGAAACAGCACTCACAAAAAATTTAAATAGCATACGCACACATGTGGGCTTGAAATTGAGACCTAACACACGTAATTAAATTTAATATATAATTTTTTATTAAAAAAATTATGGTCGAATAAAATATTAAATTTTATTTGAGATTTTTATCTAATAATTTCTAACAAGAGTGACGTGGAAAGAAGAGGGTCAAAAGAAAACAAGTGTGGAAGGTTCCAAGAATCATGCCGGTGAGCTCACGTGAGCTTACCACCTCCATCGGATCCGCTGACTTCGTAACCTTCAAACGCCAGACGAGAGATGTCTCCCTCGGAGTCATCATCATCGGCCTCATCCCCTCAAAACCCCGCAGAGGGCAGAGCTGAAGCTGACGCAGCAGATCTGGCGATCGATCTCTACACCAGGCCCGTTATCATGATCCGAAGCGTTCGACGCAGGAAAACGGCGGTGCTGCTCTTGGGGATGTTGCTGATGCTCTCCGCTGAGCCACCTTTTCTTGGCTCCACCACGGCAGCGGAGGGAGCTCGACCTGCGGCGGCGGCGGCGGCGGATTCCGACGGCCATGAAAGCCACCGGATCACAGATGAGCTGACCGGAGAAGATAAAAGGCAGGTTCCCACCGGCGCAAACCCACTGCACAACCGGTGATTGAGTGCTTCGTTTGCCTTCCTGCTGCGCCCTCAGATGGAGGAGGAGGAGGACCGTATGGTGTCGCATGCCACGAACGAGAGAATGGAATCTTTGAGAGCGGGAGGAAGTGATAGTGTAGCTTCTTCTCCTCCTCCGCTTCTTCTTGTGCTTGCCCAAGTTCATTCTCTCTCTTATGCTTTCTTGTTCCTGATGTATTGTCAACCAATTTCTCAGTAACATTTTCATTGGCGACTCTCTCTGAGCTTATGCTTTCATGCTGATCGATTCAGACGCTATACAAGTTGCTGTTTTGCTAAGAAAAAGACTGTGAGTGTGATCTGTATACAAGTTGGATGCAGTGAAATCTATAGTCTTGTACCGAAGAGACTGATCTGATTTACCTCAGCTGGCATGTTGATAGCTTGTCGGACCAGTAAATATAATATTGTTCATACTAAACAGTACCAGATAGCATTGTGAATAGTATATATGCTCCATCCTCCCAGCAAGATATATAGTACTGCATGGGATTCTGGACTTGGTTTTACTTCATTCCACAGCTTGCAAGTGTTGATTATGTTGAGAATTTGACTGAAAAATTTGCAGTTTTAAGATAGTTTATGACTGATATAGGGTTTGGATGTTTTCTCCATCAGTAATGATCATGTGATTACAATTAATGCAGATGGAGAATGAACTGGAAAGGAGGCCATAATATTGGTTCAGAAACTTGCTTGGCCAAAGAGAGGCAGCACTTAGCACTTGATGAAACCATCAATTTATCATCATGTGTTTTATGTCATAGAAGCTAATAAAAAGAAAGATTTGTTAGTAAGACATACTGCTGGAACGAAAAAGACAGACTCTCATCGTATATGTAATTTTCCTGTCTCTTTTTAGTTTTGAAGGATGGATTAAAATAATCTTCTTTTTTTTTTTTCATGCTATACGTAAATAATTATCATGACCCAATTTGATGAGAATATTATACTATTTTGTTAACTTTGTTGAGTCTGAACGACTAAACCTAATTGGTTAAGCAAAGATAATCTAATCTATATAGGTTAATATAAGTTTCCAATATTATAGATATTATAATCTTTTTCAACGTAAATGCTTGACATTCTTATCAATGATCAATGTAATACAAAATTAAATTCTAGTATAATACTTTTAAGATTTAGTAAATAAGAATTTCACATCTAAAATAGTTTTTTTCTATTCGAATCACTCATCTTACCTAATATCATGACAATATCTCTAATATTATATGTCATGACATAGTTTGATGAGAGAATCAATTAATTGACTTTGTTGATCCTAAATCATCGTACAATATGTATTAAACTCAAATTAATGATAATAGAGTCATCTGCTTCTTGAAAGCCCTCACTCATCAGCCTATATTTGGGAGAAGCCACTCGATATGGTACATGCACATTTATTCGTTTCAAAGTCTATAATATATATATTTTTGTTGAAAAAGTTCAGCTAATAACCAAATAGAGCGAGTATAAAAGTTTCCTCTATATTCTACCTAATAAATATATATTTATTTATTTATTTAAAGTTCTTTCATGGTTGGCCATATGTACATATGTCAACTCATAATCTTCAAAAACATATGAGAATATATCAGATGTTAAAAATAAATTTCAACAGACTCTGATTCAATCATAGTCTTTCTCATTCTGTCATTAATTGTAGGTCAGAGTATACTCCTATTGTTCATAGACTTGCAATCACAAAGAAATAGATTGCTGATATTATCTCATAAGACATAAGCCTAAACATAAAAATTCATCACGATTTAATCTAAACCGGCCCTCGATGGGTTATATCCACTTAATAAATTTTTATTTTTATTTTTATTTTTATTGTAGTCAAAAACCATGGTAATGATTCTATATAAGATGGATATTAGGGAGAAACGATTGTGAGAAAGTAAATGATTATTTCTTGCTTTCCAAACTCACCACAAAGTTATTGTGATAAGTATTATCCATTCATCGATGAATGTAATATTAATACCAAAGTTTTTGTTCCGCTATCTCCTAAAGTGAAGAGAAAAAGGAGTAAGAACAAAAAAACTATGGGAAAGTGATTTCAATTCAATACCACACATAAAGTATAGTTAAGAATTGGTTCAATACTTAAAAAGGATCGATCTACTAGAAATGAAAAGACGACGATATAAAAGTTTATAATAAAAGATTTTAATTCTTAAAATAATAAAAAAAATTTCACTCCTTAATTTAGCTAAGATCACACATTTATTCTATAGTTAAGATCATTCTTTTTCATCCAAAGTGTTCCCAAACATGTAATGAAGTTTAATTTTATCTCATTATTAATTATTCAAGAATAATGAAATGATAAGATTATTATCGAAAATCTTAATATCAAGGAAGAGTAAACCTTTAGAATTAGAGTTGTGACTTTAAATTAATAATAATAATAATAATAATAATAATAATAATAATAATCCAATAAACACATGAGATGTTCAATTACAACTTAATCAACTGAAATAGAGAATTGATTTGATACCACACACTTAATGCTGTTGCAATAACAATTTCTAGTAATGCCTCCTTCGATCATAAACAAAAAAGGAGCAGTCCTACCTGCAGTTTACTGCAGCCTCCTCTCTGTTCCAATGTGCTTCGAGGAAATATGTGAGCAATCTCATCATCAACTTTGTAGTGTTGGTCGTCACTGAAATCATTTGATTCCTTTGTTTCTTATTCTGGCATCTGATTCCCTACTCCTGCATCATTGTTTCAGTCTTGCTCGCAGACCAGGCGAGGATGGATGGCACCTGCACTTTGGCCTGCTGAACAGTGCAGTGCCATGCCTCGGTTCCCTCGTAATCCACTGTTCCTGTCTTGATGTGTTGTGCTTCACTGCTGGATTCTTCTGTGTGAGGTATTGTTGGAGAGAAGCCTTCGAAGTTGAGTTTAATAAAACTAAAAAAGACAGAGAATGCTGGCTATTATTCTTAAGAATCATAAATATTAGATTTATGATCACTATTCTTGAATATCTTTGATAAACCCTTTTTTTTCTACTAGATAAGCTATGCTAACAAAACTATGTTCCTTAAGTATTACACATCAAAATCTATAAGATATTTTATATAATAATAAGTATTTAATTCTTAAAATTTTTTGATGCAGTATTTTTTTTCAAACTTAAACCTCTTATTATCCAAGTAATTTTGTGTTAATTTATTTAAGAAATCTAAAAAATACTTGCCACCCCCAACACATATTGTATGTAAAACTATGTAGGTAGTCGATTAAGCACAAGAAACCTGATTGCCTGTTCGATAGAAGACAGCTTCATCTGCTCTTTCTTTGTTTGTTCCCTTTGGAGAAGCCATTCAGCTTGGTGGAGGTGGTTCATGGCGTCCCGGATGAAATGAGCCATGATTGTTTATGGTGAAGAACTCAAAGAGAGCTCGAGGAACTGTCTCGGTTCTCTCCTTCTTGGACCATGTAATGGTCCCCCCATGCATCGGACTAACTGCGGATTTTACTGCCATTGATGCATTGATCTTTGAACTGCTACATGGAAGATTGAGAGAGAGAGAGAGATATCACGAATATTTCTCTCTCTCTGTTTATATAGTTTTATTGGATATTATACAGTTACATAGGCGCCTGTGACCCTCACTCTCTCTCTCTCTCTCTCCTCTATAGCTCCGTTCTAATGTACAGTTACATAGGCACCTATGAGTCTCTCTCTGCTTTCTATCGCTTTATTAGAAATTGTACATTTAGTCACCTACGTCTCTTTTTCTCTCTCTCTCTCTCTCTCTCTCTCTCTCTCTGTTTTCTATAGTTTTATTGGATATTATACAATTGTATAGTCACCTATGACTCTCTCTCTCTCTCTCTCTCTCTCTCTCTCTCTCTCTCTCTCTCTTTTCTGTAGCTCACTTGGATATTGTACAGTTAAAGTCACTTAATATAAACATCTAAACGCAGCTGAAGTGCTTAACTACACCATTTATTCGATGAGAAATGGCTGTTTTCAATGATCTAAAGAGACAAAAAAAAAGTCTCTTTATATAAACATCTTGATCAGCTTTGAGAAAATGTCTTTATCAGCTTCACTTAGACTTTAAATTTAAGATATTAACAAAGATAAGTACACTAATTGAGATAAGAAGCAAAAAAAAAAAAAATCCCAATAAATATATAGTAATACATCAAGTCACTTATACTTTAAGGATATATAGTCGTATCGTATCGTACCGACATTTCGATCCGAGCTCGATACGATACGGTACCGGTGTACCGAACAATTTTATATTTTTTTATATTGTAACAGTGCTACAGTATAATGCTGTAGCATTGTAACAATACCGGGCGATCTGTATACCGATAACCTGTCGGACCGATATGTACTGCCCGTATCGGGTGGTACGTTTCGGTACGACAGATCTTGATAGAGACCTTAAAAAATTATCAATTTCTTTAATTTTAGACTCTTTATCCAATAAAAGAAAATGAAAAGATCCAAATTGGATTCTCATTGTATCATAATCCAACAATTTTGTATCCTTAGTATAATTTAAAATTTTAAAGAAAGATAAATACATTAATAGAGATAAAAAAGAAAAAAATTCTCTTTTTTTTTGGTTATCTTTGATAGTAGCAATGAAAAAAAAAAGTCCTAATTTCTAATGACAGATATCTATTTTAATTGGTTTGTAAATCATCTCAAACTCTTTTTTTTTTTCATACATAAACCAGAAGTGAATCATGCAATTTCCACTTGTGTTTTGGGCAATTGATTGGTGATAGTCCCATTCAATTCACTTTCTCACACTGGTCTGTGATCTGGTCCACATCATCTTCACAACCTTTTCTTCCATGCAATCATATCAAGTAGGAATCGAATGCAGTGCACGAAGAACCAGATTCCATTGAAGCTCCTACTTTGGCAAAGGATGAACCCTTTTGTTCCAATCCAAATGGAACACCAAAGCTTCGTCTTCTTGGAAATGATCTCAGCAAAACTATACAAGAACAAGAACTGGACACGTTCGATTTCCTCTCACTCTTCACCAAGTTTTCCCTGATGCATGTTCGTATCAGAGACACCACCAACAAGATCCAAGAGCACTCCCAACTCCTAAAAATTCTCTGACACCGTTGTCACAGGCCAACTCACTGGTCCACACACAGTTTTCCTCTTGTCCAAGAAAAAATGTCTTCTTTCCTTGTCCTCCTGTGGCTTTTCACTACTGAGCTGCAAGGCAGAGGAAGCACCTCCAAGCTTTGATCTTTCTTTATTGAGCATTTTCTTGGAGCCTTTCCTCCATTGTCTTCTTTGAGCTGCTGCAATGGCCTTGGTTTCACACCCGTTCCTCCACCACCTCCTCCTCCTCCTCCTCCTCCTCTTCGACTCCTATCTTCTCCGCCAGAAGCTGGTTCATGGGAACGAGGAGCTGACGGCTCTCATGGAGCTGAAGGCTTCCTTGGACCCGGAGAACACGATACTGACCACATGGGCCGGCGACGGGGAGGCATGCCGGCGGGGCTTTGAGGGCGTGGCCTGCGACGAGAAGGGGAAGGTGTCCAACATCTCTCTCCAGGGGAAGGGGCTCTCGGGGTGCATCTCGCCGGCGGTGGCGCGGCTGAAAAGCCTCACGGGGCTCTACTTCCACTTCAACAACATCTCCGGGGAGATCCCGCGAGGGATTGCCAACCTGACGGAGCTGAGCGAGCTCTACCTCAACGTCAATAACCTTTCCGGCAGCATCCCTGAGGAGATTGGAGACATTGATGGCCTTCAAGGTGAGTTCGTTGTGGAGAACAAGAACGGGAAAAGGGGAAAAAGGTTGTCTTTTTCAGCGAAATGTTCCATCTTTATGTTGTTATTTTCACGAAAAAAAACGATTTTTACCCCAGTAAAAGTGATTTATAGTTTCTTTTTGAGTCAAAGATGTCTTCTTTGGGGTTGTCTTCCATAAATCTCTTCCATTGCATTCTGGGTTTCAGTTACATTTGCATGACTCTTCTGCAACCTTCTCTGAAGAAGAATCATCTTGCTAGTTTGTGTATTAGAGTTCCCTTGTCATGTCTGATGCAAATGTTGTCTTCATCTTTCCTCCTCTGTTTCAGTCCTCCAGCTTTCCAACAACAAACTGAGTGGAAGCATACCTCCAAAGCTGGGGCTTTTGAAGAAGCTCAACATGCTTGACCTGCAATCAAATCACCTAAGTGGGGCAATACCAGCAACTTTGGGAGATCTGATTAGATTGACATGGTTGGATTTGAGCTTCAATCAGTTGTTTGGTTCAATCCCAGTCAAGCTATCTCAGCTTCCTCAGTTGACAGTGTTATACGTTCAGAACAACTCCCTTTCTGGCAGCATTCCCCCTGGTAACTTTCCATGTTCATTAACCTTTTGATTCTTTCATCACTCTCTCACTCATTTCGTGAGCTCATCCCACCTTCTTCTCCTACCTGAAGAATTGAAAAGATTGGGCGAGAACTTCAAGTACAGGAGTAACGCCGATTTGTGTGGAACTGGGTTCACTGATCTCAGAATTTGCACTTCCGCTGATCTCCTCAAAGCAAGCAGACCTGAACCATTTAGTGCCGGTCTCACACCTCAGGACATGCCGCATTTTGTCAATATCTCTTCACATTGTAACACAACCCACTGCTCCAGCTCTTCCAAGTCTGCCAACTTGGCTGTCTTCATTACGATCACTGTAGTTGTTTTTGGAATTATGATCTCTGGACTGATGGCCTTCGTTTGGTACCATCGCCGTAAACAAAAGAATGGTCTTCTGAGCACTGACCTGGCCAAGTTTTCATATCAGAGAAGTGCCTCTCCACTTATTAGCCTCGAGTACTCGAATCGCTGGGATCCAATGACTGATCAGAGCAGTGGAATTAGCTTCTCGCAGGAGATTTCTCAGAACTACAAATTTAATTTGGAGGAGGTGGAGTGTGCCACCCAGTACTTTTCGGAGGTTAATCTGCTCGGGAGAAAGGGCAGTTTTGCCGCTACGTATAAGGGTATACTGCGAGATGGAACCAAAGTTGTCGTAAAAAGAATCAACAAGACCAGTTGCAAGTCTGACGAAGTTGAGTTCCTCAAGGGTCTGAAGATATTGACATTACTGAGGCATGAATATCTCATTCGATTGAAGGGTTTCTGCTATTCAAGAGCAAGAGGGGAGTGTTTCCTCATATATGATTTTGTTGCTGATGGGAGCTTGTCACAGTATCTGGATGTGAAAGGTGATGAGATCCAAAAGGTTCTTGAATGGCCTACAAGAGTTTCTATCATCAGAGGCATTGCAAAAGGTATTGACTTGTATCTATGGATTGATTTACGTATGTTCTTATCATGGATAGCAACACGTGATGATGGCTACTATTATGATGATATGAATTGATTTTTTCTTTCTTGAAGTTTGAATCTAGGTTTCAAAAGTGCAAACATTCTTTCAGACTTTCCATTGGGTAAATGCAGTAAAATGGAACAAGCTATAAGCCTAACATGAGCTAATTTCTCCTAATTTTCTCTTTATCTTTTTTAGTGTTCCTGAAGAAGTTTGTGGTCATAAATAGTCATAAATAGTCCTGTGAGATGGCTACAATTATGATGATGATATGATTTATGGTTCATGTTTCTTTCTTAAAGTTTGAATCTGGGTTTCAAAAGTATAACATTCTTGTAGACTTTCCATTGGGTGAATGTAGTTAAATGGATCAAACTGTAGCCTAACAAGAGCTAATTTCTCCTAATTTTCTTGTTATTTTCTTAATGTTCCTTAAAAAGCTTGTGCTCATGGATACAATTATGATGATATCAATTGTAGTTCGTGTTTTCTTTCTTGAAGTTTCAATCTAAAACAGCATAACATTCTTGTAGACTTTTCCATGGGTGAATGCATTTAGATCAAATGTTGGCTTGCAAACTATAGCTTATCAAGAGCTATTTTTTTGGAATTTTCTTCTTCTTTCATTTCCACAGACTGCTATAGTTTCTTTACAGGACATGATTTTGTTTGATTCTTACACAGGTGTCGAATATTTACACAGCAATAGAACAAACAAGCCACCTTTGTTCCACCAGAACTTATCAGCGACGAAGGTTCTCATTGACCGCCAATCCAATCCTCTTCTCTCTGGCTCTGGCATCCACAAACTATTGGCTGACGATGTCGTGTTCTCGACCCTCAAAACAAGTGCTGCCATGGGCTACCTGGCTCCTGAGTATGCTACCGTCGGGCGCTTCACAGAGAAGAGTGATGTCTATGCCTTTGGGGTCATCGTGTTCCAGATCCTTACGGGCAAGACAAGGATCACTCACTTGGAGTCTGGTAAACTCGAAGACCTCATTGATGAGAATCTACAAGGCAATTATCCAAAGCCAGAAGCGGCAAAATTAGCAGGTGTCGCATTGCTTTGCACAAGTGAAGTTCCAGATCAGAGACCAACAATGGAGGCAGTGCTTCAAGAATTGAGTAGCATCAACAGCAGCAGCAGCTACTGATCCAAGAACTAACTGTGTTAATGTTGCATCATTGTAATGCTGCCAGGAACTTCCAACAGTGTGCAGTATAGGGTATCAGTACTGATAAGGGAAGAGGAAGCAGCTAATTTGACTATGTTTCTGTAGTCCAAAGATTGCATGTTCATTTAATGGACTAAATTACTGTTCTCTTCTTTGTCAAATGATTCCTTGCAGAAAAAGCCAAGCAGTTTGAGCAACATGTGATTTCCAATGTGATGTTTTTGTTCCTCCTTGCCACTGTTTTTGTTCAGTGTCAGAGGCAACTGGCAAATGCATGCTGCTTGTGGCCAGACTGCAGCAGAACTGCTCTGACTGCTGTGTTCATAAGATTCCAAATTAGAGAGAGAGAGAGAGAGAGAGAGAGAGAAGAAAGCCTTCTGTGCTCAGCAATTTCATGAATGACTTTTCCTTGGGACATGCTACATGTGTGAACATGCAGGTATCAAAAGAGAGACTGCATTCCAAATCCAAAAGCAGTAGTAACAAAGAACAAACTAGATAAGTAATTGCTTGTCTCCTTTTTGTTGTTAGCAAATTATTGGGAAAAAGCGATTCTTGGTGGCTTATAACCCAAATCTGTCAGTGGAAATTTTGGTTTCAGATCCACTGATAAATGCATCAGAATGAAACTATTCATACTTCAAGGACCTATTACCCTTAGGATGATGAATCAAATCTAAATCCAAGAGTTTGCAACACCTCAACTTGCTAACAATTTCTTAGTTACAGGGTACTAATTTCCATTCTACTAAAAATAATCCATGGAAGATGATAAGATGACATGGTTCAGTTCTGTACCTGATCATTTGGATTTGCACTCGATTCTTCCACTTCTAATGCAGAAATTGGAATTGGATCATAGCCTTTCACTTTGCAGTTGTGGCAGCTAGCACCGCCACATACTTCTCCACCTTCAACATCACAGGGTTTTATGCTGCAATATCTCCATGTGATTGTTGAATTCAATCTGTTGTTAAAGACATTATACTCTCTCTATATCACTAAAGCTTCAAGAATTTCTGAAAGTTATTGGTCACTCTATGTGATACTATAATTTTGTCTTATATCAAATGTGGAAGAAAAATGGAGTTATTTTATAGAACTAAATTGATTCATAAAATTAACTGAAAGTATATATATCTCACTTAAGTTAACGAGTCGATTATATTATATTATTAAATTATAAATATAATAATATTAGAGCATGACTAAGTAAGAAAAGATTACGTAAATAAAGCAAGAAATCCTTCAGAAGGTTATCGAAAATGTTAATTGAATTATAATATGAACCGTGTAATGAAATTATGATTCATTTTTTATGATAATTAACACCAAATAATAATTTCAATCAAACACTACAAAAGGTTGCTTTTAAATTAAATTTTATATTATAATTATACAAAAAAATAAATTTGTTTGATACAATTTTAATGGGATAATATTCATCTCTAATCAAAATTTGGCACATGATATAAGTAATCAAAGTACCAAATCACGTGGCGCATTAGTTGACTTTGGACTCGGAAAATATTTTCTATTCATATGGAATATTTCACTAACCACAAGCAGTTAAAAAGAAATGATTATAAAAGATCAAATATGAACATGATTAACGAGATAAATACTACTCTTTTCATCGTAAAATATCTCGAGCATCGAAGCTCGGACTATGTCGAGAACCCTATCCGACGTTAGTCTATAATATGATTTCGAACATTAAGTGAAATTAAAACTCTTGGCATGGATCAAATCTGAACCTAAGTCAAGTTGGTCAACCATCCAAATCTACCACTGCCGTCAAGCACAAACAAATTTTAAATCTAAAATTTAAACAACATGGTCTAGTTGAGTTCGAGCTTTAAAGGTCGAACTCTGCCGGTTCGGTGCAGATTGGATCGGATAACTCGGATCAGTCTTCGTGGCAGTCGGGTTCGGTTCAGCCCGATTAAAACCAATCAGCCTTTCCTTTTTCGGTTTGGTCGATGAGGCCGTTTAGATGGGTTGGTTTGGATGGATCGGGTTTGGTGAGAGTGGGGTCATAGTCTGGTTCAGTTCGAGCTTTACAGTCCAAGTTCAGTTCGAGCTTGGGTCGGTCAACCGGGATCAGACACTTTCGTAGTCCGGTTCGATCCAGCCCGATTAGAACCCAAATCTGACCCTTTCCTTTGTGGGTTTGGTCGATGATGCCGGTCGGTTGGGTTGCATCTATCCTCGCCTTCTTCAACAGCGCGCGTGCCCTAAATCTTCTGCTTCTCCCGCTCGTCCCGCCAACTTTCGGCGTTTCAAGCGCAGCTTAAATCCTCGGGTTCCCCGGCGCTTCTCTCTTTCTCTCACTCTCTTTTGCTCTTGCAGCACTCCGCTTATCCGCTCGGGGTTCTCGTTCCCGGTCTTCGTCTTGGGTTCCGAACCCTAGAGACCGACGGCGATCAAGAACCCTAAAGAAAAACCCTAGTAGGGCCAAGATGAGCTACGCGGCGTTCAAGATGATGCACTGGCCGACGGGCATCGAGCACTGCGCCTCTGGGTTCATCACCCACTCCCCTTCCGACTCTTCACCCCCGCAGATTCCCCCGGCCCAGGCCGACGACCTCGACTCTTCTGAGTGGCCCACCCAGAGGCGAGTCGGTCCCGTCCCCAACCTCGTCGTGACCGCGGCCAATGTCTTGGAGGTCTACCTCGTTAGGATCCAGGAGGATGATGACAGGATCCCTCGGCCCACCGGCGACCAGCATGGCGGAGGTGGCACCATGGATGGCCTCGCTGGTGCTCGGCTTGAGCTCGTCTGCCATTACCGGTGTGCCGTCTCTCTCTTTCTCTCTTCTTCCACTTCAAAAATTTAAGCTTCTCGGACGTTCGTGCTGTTCCATCTGGGATGCTACTTTTAAATTACGCCCTTTGACAAAGTTGCAAACTGTCATCTGGCAGCATCTGTTGTAGCAGTTCTCCAGTAACATCTTTCTTCTCTTCTGTTAAAAATGGTAATAGTTATTCGATTGCACCCAAGGCTCCTCAGGAAAACCAAAGATGGGAGTACTTTGGGCATGTGTCTCCTTGAAAAAAATTACAATGTAAAATTATTTGATTAGCTTACAGGTTTGTGAACTGAACTAGAGGAACCTTTTGAGATCCTCCACTCGTAGTATTTTATATATGTTCTCCTGTGTCCTAACTGTTAGATGATTTCTATTATCAACAAAATTTCTGGTTTGCTAATGATATGCTTTAGTTGGAAAGCCTGTGTTCTTTTGACTTGATTTACTGGTTGGAAAAAGGCTGCAAAATGCCACCATGTGGCAATCTAAATACATGCTGGTTAATTATGGTGCACCTACATAACTTGTTTGCAGCATTTTCCTTAGAAAAGAAGTTAAGACAACACATAAATTGACCTAACTCGCTGGCCCAACATAGTCAACTTATTGTAAACATTAGGCATAAGGTATCAGGACTAGTCACAAGTTCTTTTGCAACAAGCTAGCTATGCTGGTTATGGATTCGGTCCTAGTGATTGTAACTACCACTTCTCAATCTGACCTGATGGGTCTGATCCATTGCCTAGTCATCTAGCTAAGATCACCAGTTAGTATCTTAACAAGCTATGGTCCTTCAAATGTTTATCATATGCCAAAAGTCTACTTTCAGACATGTTAAGAAGTTGCTTTGTTTTTTACCTCAAATGTTTTTTTATTATTCAATTGTCATGATGCTAAAATTCTGTTTAGTTATTTTATAATTTTGTTACTGATTTTATTTATTTGAAAGTTTTTTGAATTTTGTAAAAATGATAGTATTTCATCTAAGTGTAAAATTTACAATTAATTTAAAATGCTTCTGCACAAATGCCTACTGTTTCTTAGACATGTCTTAGTCACCACTTGTTTATTTGACAAGCTTTAAAAATACATTCTGTACCTTTCATTTTGGTTTATGTTGACATTTATTTTGATTATTGAACATTAGCAGTTCTTCAAGTTCTTAACAGCTTAGTTGCTTTTTCTCTAGTTTGCATGGTAATGTTGAATCAATGGCGATACTGTCTCTTGGAGTTGATGACCACAACAAGAGAAGAGATTCAATAATGCTAGCATTTCAAGATGCAAAAATTACAGTTCTGGAATATGATGATTCATCCCATGAATTGCGTACTAGGTGAGATATTTGCATATAACCTTCCTGTACTTTTGGAGTGATAGAACAATTTACCAATTAAGATACACAAAATATTTATTCTGTCATTTCTTTATGGCCACTAAATTTAGAATTTACAGCACTAAGTTTGTTTTTGAAGAGCTTAGTTTGGCGAATTGTCCCTTAGGAGAACTAATTGGACTGCAGTCATTTAGAGAGGCTTCTTAGCCTTGTGTGGTTTATAGGGTTACTCTTTCTACATTGTTTTAAAATTTTCTCAAATTCACATATCCTTGTATTCATGTATGCTGAAGTTTGTGAGTATGACAAAAGAGGATTATTTAGTCAATGATCACTTTACAAAGATCAAAGTCTAGTCTATCTAAAATTAATTAACTGTTATTTCTTAAAGAATTTCCTCCATGATACATGCAAGGTCTTAATGTTGATCATAGGTGGAACATATTGAATTTTGTGATACAGTAGTCCTTCCAGACTTAATAACCAACACAACAAAAAATCACTATAATTTATGTCAGAATTCAGATCAAAATAAATAAATAAAAGTGTTTGCATATTGTTATGCATATATATGGCTGCTTTGCTGTGACCTGCTGATCTTATTGTTCTAATGGATAGCAGTCTATAGCGAGCATGAAAGTCCATATAAATGTGAACATGATGAGGAGCCACTTATAAAGCATTTATATGAAATAAGTATGCTTCCATGTTTCTTTGCCTTTTTAATAAATATTATTACTGCAGACAATAGCAATGAGATATCAAATGCACTACTTTGTAACCTTGGAATTCTTGGTATTATTTAGTTGAATTCTCTTATCAAATATATGAAATAATTGCTAGGAACTTTTTTAATGTTCTACTAAAAAAATTATAACATCTTTAGACATTATGTGCTATCCTTAAAAAGTTAAACTCTTTACGTGCTTTTAAGAAGCTAAGCTGCTTGATTGTTGATATTTTTTGTTCAAGGAAAGCTTTTAAGAGTTTTTCTCTGATTATTTCTCTAGTTCAATGCACTGCTTTGAGGGACCGGACTGGCTTTATTTAAAGAGAGGTAGAGAATCTTTTGCAAGGGGTCCTGTAGTAAAGGCAGATCCCCTTGGCCGTTGCAGTGGAGCACTTATATATGGGCTTCAGATGATTGTTTTGAAGGCTGCTCAGGTACCAACTTGCGTTCAGATTTCTCTTTTGTTATTGTTTTCATGATCGTGTTTTGTGGATATCTAAACTGACATCAATAACATATTTTATTTAAGTTCTGCACGAAAGTTATTTCTCTTGGCTGAATTTCAAGTTTCTTGGATAATATTAAATTTACAAGAAAGTATGTCTTACACGCCTAATTGGTACGAGATATGAAGCTTAACATGATTGATGTATTGAATCTGGAATTTTCATGGAAACAACCTCTTTGCTTATGAAGTTAAGATTGCTTGTGTATGGCCCTTCGCTGATCTTACCTGGATAGGTGCCCTTGTTTTGTCCCGTTAATTATTTGAATCTAGAATTATCTTTAAAGTTGAAAATTAAGGCCTTCTTTTTTACTCTTTACTATCTTTAGGCCTTTTAAAGAAACTATAGTCAAGCATATTTTGCAATACATTTTTTAGTTTCTTGTCAAGGTTTAGGCTTTGGTGGTTGTTGTTGGGGCCTAAATTTCCCTTAATTGTTTCATATAGATCATCATATTGACTTAATTGAAAATCAAGGATTTCCATTTTATAGTGCACCACCTGTTCTGGGCAAATGTAAAAGTCATTCAGGGGACTTTAATGTGGATTGCTTTGTGCTTGTCATCAATGTTTTTAGATATCGATGGTCTTGGTCCTTTTCAACTGGTTTGGTAAAGAATTCTATGAATCTCATGTCACCTTCTTCTATTAAGGCTGAACATACCAACATTGGAAACAGAATGCCCAATACTATTTCCGATCACATGGTTAGTACCTTATCTTAAAGAAACCTTTGCAGTAATTTGGAACTTCTGCTATGTTCTCTCTTATAGGGATCTAATGTTATTTAATTGATGTTGTCAAAAAGGTCAATTTGTTGGTTTGAGTTGGGTTTTAAATTATGATATTATTTTTGCTTTTATCTTATTCCATTCATAGGGTAATGCAAGAATCTTGTGGTTATTGTAGTTCAGATTTTCCCTAGTTAAACCATCCTATATGATATATAAAGTAGGATTTTGCAGTAGCAATCATGGACTCAAGTGCTCTTCTAAACCATTGCAATTGTGTTATATGTTATGTTGTTATAACTACTTTAGCACATTGGTATAAATCTTGGTAATTTGTTTCTTGGTATTTCACCCATCCTTCTGTATCTAGTGTATGTATGTGGGCAATTAATTGTGATGCTTGCAGCTGGATTTTCTGATTGATGCTTAGCAACATACTACTATCTGTTTCTGGAGTCACCTTTATAAGCCTAGTGCCCATGAAATTGTACACAACTTTGTTGGATTCTACGGATTGTGCCTTGTATTAAAGGTTGAGGATCTAGTGCTGTGATGGTGATTCTTCAAATTCTGCACGTGGGTAAGAGGGAACATATGGAGATTTTGTATGGACCTTAAGCTTGCTTTCCTTTGGTTATAATCAAGGTTTTTTAATTTTATCGGTTTGGTTTGGTGGTATTTACTGGTCCCGACAGCGATCGGGATACAAAGTGCTTGAAACTTGCTTTGGTCTGGTCCACTCAAAATTTTTATTAAGTGTGATGCTATTTCTTGCTAGGAGTAGCCACACTAGGGCCTATGAGGAGTCGCATGCCTCTTTGTGAGTTTCCTCCCCATTGTTGCTACCATCATGCCCTCCACTACCCGCACATTCATTGCTGCCCTACTGCTCACTCTGGCACATCTCCTCCTATTCCTCCACCATCTTCCCTCGTCTTTTTCCCTCTTTCTGTTCCTTATTCTTTCTCTTCCTTCTTCCTTCCCCCTTTCCCTCCCCAACAATACTGCTGTATGTTATGCCATAACGTGAGTCGGTACCCTGGAATGGACCAGGCCCACATTGGTCCGACCATGGGCCAGCATGGGTTCATTACCTACAATCGAACACCTTGGTTTTAATAATTAACACATTGAACAAGTTTTTTGGATGTTAGGTTGCTCAAGTTAGAGCTTTGGGAGATCAAAAATAGATTTGGGATTGACATTGATTGTAGGATCGATGTCTAATTGGATTGGTCACATTATCATCATCGGATATATGTCTTGGAATTGGCTTGCATTACTTGGGTTCTAATTATTATGCCCCTGTATGACTTAAATGTCAACAAAGTTGTTCAGTCCTTCAACCATTTCTCAACATTTCATCATGCAATTTTTTTAGAAAAATATATTTCTAAACAAATTACACACACATCACGAGAAATGATCAAGCTACATAACCATGCATTTGAATCTGAATCTTTCAAATACTGCTCTAGCTACCTCATTATCTCGGGTCTAGAAAGGATTTCCAAATGCAAATAAGCTCTTAATCTGAGCCAAAAATATCCAATAGGAACAAATAGCAATTCAAATAATTGCTTATGATAATATGATAAAAAATGTGTTATCAGATGTGTAGTGCGTCAATAAGATGTCAACTGAAGCATGTTCTTTATTCCATCAATTGTTTGTATAATTATTTATTTAGTTTTCTTCGCTTTGTATTTATGTTTGTGCATGCATTATTATATTATGCCTGTTCATTGTGATTAAGCATTGCAAACAATACTTCAAACAATTGGTACTCCTGCCTGATTTGTTTCAATTCTATATGCTGTCCTTTACTTGCCATACTCTCTCTTAAATATGTATCTTAGTCACTTGAGAGTGTCGACTCTCTGTTTTTGTTTTCTTGAAATGCATCTTCATGATGTCCTTGGTTCTCAACAATCTTGCTTATTAGGTTGGTCAAGGGTTGGTTGGAGATGATGAGCCTACTAGCACCGGTGGTGCAGTTTCTGTTCGAATTGAGTCATCATATGTAATAAACTTGCGTGATTTGGACATGAAGCATGTGAAGGATTTCACCTTTGTTCATGGTAAGCAAAACTATGTGCATCAGTTTGTGATGAATATAAGGCTGGGTCACATCGAACTCTAGCTGGATTTAACCATTGCTTGATCTTGTTCCTCCTTTTTCAACATCTGAACTTGCTGGTTAGATCTTAGATGCAGAGATCAGAAATGTTTCAGTTAGTAATTACTTTTGCATTATGAATGCAAAAGAATGGCTAGTTTCTGTATATATCTTGTATTGTATTTAACACTGGTTGCCTGCATGATCAATTACTTATCTGCTGTTTCCATTTGACCTGTGATTGTTTTTTTTTTCCTTGAAATTAAGTAGTGTTAACTCATGAGAACATTGTACAAAATATCAGGACAGGTTGAACCTCGCCAAAATCCACTGGTTACATTTTGTCTATCAAAATTTGCCAACTTGTGAGCAGAAGTGTTCAAAGACCCAGGGACATAGGTCCTTTGCTGAACTAAAACAGCTTTGGAGTAACAAAAAAGTGCCACGACAGAAGTTCTTTAGGTGCCATGAGATGTTGCCACCTGTTCCTGCAAATAGTGTATGTTTTTATGATAAATTGCAGAAATTCATCTGAGACAGGTGGTTTATGGTTATTAGGTAATAAGAAAGTGAAATTGTTTCAAATTTTGTGCTAGAGAGAGTTAAAACTCGTTTCTTTTTTTCTTCTTGAAACAAATTATCAAACATTATGACGCTTTTATCAATTAGTATATTCTAATTCTACACACCAAGAAACAAAAATAAGGCACACTACAGCTAGTACGGGTCTATGGTTTCATTTTGGACTCTTTCATGATTAGGTTGGCACTTGGGTCATTTTGATGACCTACACCCTTATATTTCACTGAATGCTTTGTTTTTATCTTTTCATCCCATTTTATTTGGACTCAGGAACATCCATATGCATACATGTATAATATGCAAAATAAGTTTTCTGAAATTACATTTGTTGCCTTCATTTTGGGCCACTTCCATAGGGGCTTGGGCATATTAAATATTGGTGATTCAACTTCACATAGAACTTGATGATACAGTAATTCCTTAGGCAATGTTGGTCGAGTATACTACCATGACTCATTTAGCGAAAGATCGACTTAATCTTTAGGCACCATCAGAAAATTGATGAAATTCTTTAACTTGTCTTCCAGTTGGTTTCTAAGTAATAAACGACAGAGCAGAGGCAACTATTTCTTCGTCTTTTAATATCCGATTGGATATACAAGGCTCTAGATGAGGGTTTTCCAAATAGCTAATATATTACTAATCTAAGAGAAAACATTTGCTGGTTATTTCATCAACTACATCGGCTCAAGTCTGTCAGCTGACAAATGTTTGTGAAATTTCTTTCAATATTGTACTTATCTGCTCGTATTCTATTAATGTTGAAGGCTTAACTTTATCTCTGCATTTGTCTAGTGGCAGAAGGTTTTTGTTTTTGTTTTTCCAATTCACATCCTTCTGCAGCCAAAAGAATTGCTTACTTTATTGGGCACTCACATTCACAATGATTGCTTAGGCTACCTCAGCTTGTTGATCGCTTGCTATTTTGCATTGTCTTGCTGGTGCAAGATATGGTGTTTTGCCTGAAATCACAATGCATGATATAATCTCAGTTCCTCCATACTCCAATCACGATACAAGAGCAATTTGAAATTCTTTGCTTTAGCCTTCTATGTAGTGGCCAATCACAGGGAGGGATAGCTGAATCCTTTTCTCACTAATAAATATCTGTTTAGGACTCAGCTCTATCATCCTGTAGCAACTTGGTCTATAAACACTAATCACCATCTAGGTAGAAGAGACTGTTATTATGTGTTTCGTGACATCATAAGAAGTTCCGATCTTTATCTACTCTATTTGTCATCGTGCCTGCTGTTGTTTTCATGGCAGACATTTTTCTTTTCAATCTTTGCTATCACAATGTGAGCTTTCAACCAGTCGAAAAATGTGCACCTGTTATATTGTGCACACTTTGTTATTCTATGTAATTTTTTTACTGAAAATAAGAGTAGCCTAAATTTAGTTTAAATCTCTGAAACAAAATTAGATAGGAGTGGGAGGAAAGTACATCCAGAACACTACCTGACCTTGAGCCGCCTTAAAAGAAAACCAGAAATTTTACATAAATAAGTGATATTTTGCTTTAACCTGAAATTGATGCAGCGAATAATAGGTCAAGCGTCTATCTTGTTGGCAGGGAATTCTGTGACCTGTTCTTGTTTAAGTCTATAGTTCTCTAACTCACATACTTGGATGCTGTTTTAGCTAACTGTTTGACATGCTTCCATACCTGTGCATAGCAGTAGCTAGCATGGTACAACAGTATGTAGTTTAGTGGCTGACTACCTACACAGCTCAATGTGCTAAACTTCCTTTCTAGGATGCGTTAAATGGATGGCCTTCTGTATGTTGTAACGCAGTCCTCATCGCTTCAGTTCACAACTATGAATGCTATGATGAAAACAATATTTATTAATTGATTCATCATGTCTTGCTATCTGAGTTGAATTTATCCAATCATTATATATAATGAATTTTGCACATCAGCATTGCTGCTTTTCTTGAGTTCATTAGCTTATTCAAGATTGTTTTTCAGCTTTTACTGACATGGGCAGGTTATATTGAGCCTGTTATGGTCATACTTCATGAAAAAGAACCTACTTGGGCTGGGCGAATCTCGTGGAAGCATCACACATGCATGATATCTGCACTTAGCATCAGCACAACTCTTAAACAGCATCCTATGATATGGTCTGCTTCAGTAAGTTTTACATAATTGATGATGCCCGTGCTGAAGTTTTAGTTCATGAAAAAAATAATAGCAGCCGTATAAACCAGGATTCAACATTGTTATTATCATGCTGCTATGGCATGCAATTCTGTTATGTTCATCAGCATTGCTAGCTACTCCTGGGACATTAAGCTTTGGAAAACCTTGCCACAGTCAATTTTTTTATTATTTTTGTCATGCGGAATTGGTTGTGCCTAAAGCGTTACCCTTTTGATTAGCACATACCATCATTTTTAAACTGTCTACCAGAAGATCCACATGTAGGTTTAGAAGGTTTTTTAGTTCATTTCTGTGCAGTAGCTAAGTTATGTTGGAATGGTTGCTATATTACCTGTAGCTCATTGCATGGAAGATTCTAATAATAACTTTACCTTTCGGTGCTTGTGTGGTTCAATTCGTTTGAATCGATTTCATTAGCAGAATGCTTGCGTCTCCAACATGCTTGTTCCTACTACCTTATATATTGCCATTTGAAAACCATCACATCGAAGCTCTACTGATTTTGAAGCCTAACAAAACCATGTTTTTAATTTTTTCTCTCTTTTGAACTGATTTTTGCTGGCTTCACTTATCCAAGATTGCTTGTCAATTGTCTCGTTTTGCCTGTTAGTGAATAGAGAGGACTAGTTTATCATCTGGAAATTTACGTGATGTCTATCCTTTGTTTATTTGATATAAAATCTGTTGTATCATAGAATTCTATATTAAGAGACAACTTTCAAAATTGAATCCAAATGACTTCATTCTTTGATTCAATTTATATCTAAGTAGAATCCTAAACACCAATCGTAATTATTGCTCTAACCCTTTGCCAATGGTTACAAAAATGACCACCAAAATTCTTAAATAACAAGTAAACAATGACCAGCTATTCAATTTAGACTATTTGAGTCTCAACTTCATTAAATTTGGACATAAGTTCAAATTTAAAACCTAATTTAAATTTGTGTTGTGTCATATACTTGTGATATGCATGTACTAGCAATGGGTTTGTAAACTTTCTTAGCATGATCCGTTCCATTCGTATTATTAGTTTATTACCAAATAAGGTTTAGATACTACAGGTACTACATTGTTCCCTAATCAATGTTCCCCAAAAATTTGGTTGGCTTGCCAATATTGGAAAAGAGTTCTAAGTTGTATGTGAACTATGTTTATATTCTGGAGCATGTACAATGTCTTTGGATCCTGTAGCCAAGACTAATGATTTTTAGTTTAGGAATATGTTGTCGTGTGGTAACATGACATGGTACTCTTTGGTTTGCATGAAGGTGTGATGATTGAATCATGTACTATATCAACACAGTGTTACCTCACTATTGTGTATTGCTTCCCAGGTATGCCAGTACAGCACCTTCATTGGTCATATTTTGTGGTAAAGTCCAATCTTGCAGAATCCTTAATGGAGACAGCTTGGATTTGGATCAGAATGTTCATCTGTTGTCCACATTGGTTGACCACTGTGTTTGTTATATTTGTGCTTGGTGCTATCCGACTCCTAGAATTAAACGGATATATGATTTTATTATTTTAAGATCATTTGTTTGACTGACTAGCAGAAGATAATATTTTCATCCTTAAATCACTTTTGTTTTTTATTTTCTATTTGAGATATTGAAGCTCCTGTTTGGTTGAAATGAGGCCGAGTTGCTATAAAATACCATGTTGTAGAGGGCACCCTCCAGTCATGATTTTATTGATTCATTGGATGTGTGCCAATTTGTAGGAACTGGCCCAGTATGTTTCTTCTTTGGGAGAACTTTGATGGCTGAAAATCGAATGGTTGCTTGTTCTTTCTATCAATTTGGATTTTTATGCTCCAGCTACAGATATAACCAATAAATTGTTCTGTTCTTTTGCTTCTGCATGTCGTTAAGCATTTCATTTCTGGCCACTTTTATTGTATTCTGATTGTTCTTCTGAGAAGCTATTCTTTCTTCAGAATATTCCTCATGATGCATACAAACTTCTCGCTGTCCCTTCTCCTATTGGTGGTGTTCTTGTTATCTGTGCCAATACTATTCATTACCACAGTCAGGTCATTCATTCTCTTTTTGAGATGTTTTGCTGTAGTGTTTCCTATCTATACTTTTCCTCCACTTGTTTTTCATCCTGGTTTGGTGATTTGCAGTCCGCCACTTGCTTGCTTGCCCTCAACAGCTTTGCTACCCAGCCAGAAAGCAGGTATTGTCTGACAACTCCATATTTTAACTATTTATTTACAATGCTGCAGACCTGCGTGTTGATTTGTCTTGGGCTTCCCTATGGAATCGTGAACAATTTTGTCACAACTCATAACATTGTCATGTTGACCTTTTAATTTTATTACAGTACAATTATCAAGTTTGTTTACCAGTCTAATACTAGATTCTTATTTGAAACCTGAGAAAATATGTTTATTAGAATCTAACTTATAGGAATTTATTATAAAATATAGAAAATATGTCTGCCATTTCTTTTAGGCAAAAGGGCAACCTAGCGCATTATGCTCCTTCCAAAGTTGTGTCTGGTGTGGGTAAATGCGTATATGTGTGAATAAAGGTTCACAGTTTTGTGTACCAGTAGTGCACCGGTCAGGCCTCGGACAGGTCTATATTGGTGTACTGAATACTGGTTTTGCTGTGTGTACCAAGTTTCAGAAGAAGCATGAAAAGAAGCATGTATTGCTATGTACTGGGTGGTAGAGGTCTTGTGGCAGTGGTATATAACCTGGACCGGGCCTCGTCCGCGTACCAGTAGATTGCTGGACATGCATATACTGCCTGTGCTAATCCTTACTGGTGGTATTGCAAACATTGGTATGAATTATTTTTTAAAATTTTTTTCTCCATCTGGATTTCTTTTTTCAATACTCTTAATTTTTCAATCAGTCGCAGTTTTATTCTTCTAGGACTTCTCAAGACCAAGGGTAGTTGATACTTGGGTGCTTTATGACTTAGAAGGATTCCTGCAAATTGTCGCTTTTTTCGCTTATTTTTTTTACTTTTGTAAATATGGTCAACTGACAGTTTCTTTTTACAACCTTAAGCCGTATAATCAATCTAAATGGGAACATTTTATCCAACTTGCAACTTTCACTTTTGAGATGAACACTATTGTATTATTGCCTTCCTGCCTTGGCTTCACAGAGAAAGACGCAAGGTTGCAGAGGCAAAGAGGCAGCACGAGATGCACTGGTTGTTCTGGCAATAGCCTTTCCAAACATCCACCTTACCTGCGGGTGAGGCAAAGATAGGCAAAGATGTACTTTTGCTTTTGAGATGAGATATAACCAAGGACACTTCGAGTTAAAATAACACTTGAAGGATCTGATGAGCTGAAATTTCTGTAGCATTATTGCAACTGATACTTTTCATATTACAGCGAGTGAACAATTAAAATAACGGTTGCTTTCTTTAGCCAGACTCTCGATCAATTATCAGGACTCTGATATGTAGCCCGATATCAACGCAGTTCAAATTCAAACTAGACTTAGGTCAGTACATGACAGAAGTCATGGTAACTTAACTTTAACCTAATCCAAACAACATCTAATCAAATCATTCAACTCAGAAACAAGCCTAAATCTGAAGTTTCCAGAAAATAAATATGCCAGTGTACCGAAGTGCAGAAAAAAAAACTGACCTATCTTTTGTTATTTTATTCAATAATATTGAGTAGTATAGGTTGGTATATAGCCCAGTGTACCGGTGTTGTATTGGTCCAATAGGTTATTAGATTTGGTGTGAACCAGTATTACATCTTTGCTTTTATGGTCTCATCATACATTTTCAATATGTTAAAAGACATTGTACAACTGATACTCTTTATGTTTTTCTCAAGGCTGGCATTCTGAATTTCTGCTATAATTTGTTTTACTATCTACATTTTTCACATTAGATTGACCTTTTTCTTCAGATTTTTATTCTTCTCCGAACTTGACAGACTTCCGATAATAGGACCAGGTTTGCAGGATTCATTGCTGGTAGACTATATTCTTTCTAGTCATTCTACTGACTAGATGCTACTGTTTTGAGAACCCAAGACATTGTTTTTATTCTTGTTTCTCTAGTAATTAGAGAAACCAAGTTATCGTTGATCTTGATGCTTGGAACTGTTAATATGTTCATTTGTGTGCAAACTTTAATTGTTTAATTAACCAACAGAACTTTTTCACCTTTAATTGGTTTGAGGAATTCTTCCTCTCCCCCTTCACATCATTCTCATCCTTCTATATGAGTGTGCATGTGCATGCCTATGATCACCTCTCTACTGTGTGATTTAGTTATTCCTGGTCCATGATAAAGTATTGAAATCTTCATCTTAAATTGACGTGAAAGATTTTGAAATATTAAATTGCTTGGTAGCCAACAATAACATTTGGCTTTTAATGTCTTGGTAAATTGTCTGTAAATGAAACAGTTGTATAGTCTTGTTTAGGGTTTTAAATAGCGGTTCGATCTTTACAAAGAACTGATCCAACTAAGGAACATTAGGGGTCATATAGCTTGGTATTGGTCAGTATTCCATTTATTATTATTATTATGTGACACTGTGGTAAAAGTTGGTAATCACTTGATATACCAGTGCTGTACTGACCTTACAAGGTGTGTTAGATTGAGATTCTGAACAGTGGTTCTGTTAATTTGTTAACCTTTGTTTTCATACTTGATTTAGTGATTGTTTGCATGTACTTGCTGTGGTGGGAGAATGTCTGTTATGGGGTATGGAAAATCAACTGCAGCTCATTTTTAATTTGATCTTTGTTCCGTAGTTGAACAATCAATTATAATGGTATGTATTTGTTACAGCTCTCCTACAGACATGAGTTAATAGTGACACTACAAATCAACAACATAAACTAAAATTTTGTCAGTCAGCTTCATTTTTTTGTTATTAACTTATAATTAGGAACACCATTGCTTCCTTAATTGCTGCTGAAATCATTCATAGATGTGGTTGCTTGTTTGTTCTCATTTTAGTTTACATCTTCCATATGGCTGTGTAGTTTTTTATGGAATTTAATTTGATGTAAGATATGAGCGTTTTACTGATACATATCTGTTTCAGTTCAGAAATGCCAAAAGCAAAGTTTACAGTGGAGCTTGATGCAGCCAATGTGACATGGTTATCACCTGATGTGGCCATGTTCTCATCAAAGACAGGCGATCTATTACTGCTAACATTAATTTATGATGGGAGGTATTGCTGCTGTAGCTTTTTTGATAAAATTATAATAAATTTAAGACAATGGCATCTTACGTGTTGCATGCATATAATCAACTTTATCGAAGCCTTGAGGAAAATGGTCGCTAATTCTTCTATCATTGTGTTTTTTCTCATGATGTTGTTTGTTAATTTCATGATAGCCTTTTCATTCTTATGCTGTGAAGTTAGTCTTGTTGATTGTCACCATCTTTCAAATGTAAAATGAGTGGCATAGTGATAATAAATTTTGCTGAATCTTGTTGTTCTTCCTTGCAGAGTTGTGCAGAGACTTGAACTCATGAAATCAAAGGCTTCAGTTTTGACCTCGGTTTGTTGTATTTGCTCTGGATCTTGCTATTTTGGGGCTTTATCATAATCATATTTCAATCTATTGTTTCACTTTTTTGCTTAGCTTTGTTCTGACTTATCCTAATCTTGTTTCTGACAAGGGCATTACAACCATCGGTAGTTCCTTCTTTTTCTTGGGTAGCCGCTTGGGGGACAGTCTTCTTGTTCAGTATAGTACTGGAACATCTGGTCCAACTTCTGCAAATGGGAAAGATGAGGTGAAAAAGTAAAATGTTTCTGTTACCTCAGTTACTTTTTGCAACATGAATACTTGAAAATTGGCTAGGATATTTGTTGTGGTCTTGGTGTACTTTATATTTCTGATTGCCATGCAGGGTCACTTAAGTAACTCTGATCTTCTAGTAGTTGTCTGATTCATATTGAGCTATACTGGAATATTGTATTAGTGGTTGAAAGCAAAGTTTTTAATTTCAAATGATACCACCCATATCGGGCTGTACGTATCAGTCCGTTCGCAGACCGGTACGTACCGGTCCGTCCGCAGACCGATACATGGACCGCCCGCTATCGGGTGGTACCGTTGATTGGGGCTGTTTTTGCCTTGTTATTGTAGCATGCAATATTAGCCGAGGGAGAAGGAAGAAGAGGGAGAAGAAAAGGGAGAATCTGGAGATCTGGCGTCGCTCTCCCTTGACGATTCTGATCCGTCGCTGACTTCTCCTCATCCGTGCGGGGAGAAGAAGCCTTGACAGGGAGAAGAAACTATTCCTCACGCAGGGAGAAGAAACGAGGCGACGTCGCCTCGACGACGTGGGGAGAAGAAATCGTTTCCCATGCGGGGAGAAGAAACGAGGCGACATCGTTTTTATTTTTATTTTTTAACTCATATATATATATATATATATATATATATATATATATATATATATATATATATATATATATATATATATCGAGCGATATGCTTTCACTCGGTATGCTCGTACCCTACTGTATCGAGCTAAGATCGAAACTTCGGTACGGTACGAAATTACAATCCTTGGTTGAAAGTATTGTCATTTGAATATAGATAATTTGATATTTAGTACTAACAGAGAGACTGATTTGGGACTTTTGGTGTATGTCAAAATTGGAAAGCAATCATCAAAAGAGTTTTGACTTCAACATACATATAATGCATCACAAGTTTAGTTGCTCTTCAGCAGTTGAGGAAATCACATTGAGCCATTGTAACGTAGTAATTGTTTAACTAATTGACTAGCAGATTACTTGCCCTGTTGGTCTTGAGTTCAAATGTGAATTGAAAAATATGGCAAGAATTTGTGGGTGGAGAAGGTAATCATTTTGATATCTAATCAGACAAAAAGGCACTAAATTTTGCATGTAGTAGTCGGTACAGATCAATATTTATTGATCTGATGTCTGATCCATACTCAGATTAGATGATCTTACCCAATCTGAATTGAAACTAAACCTATTGCCCATAGTCTCACCATATCAGGTTTACAATGGGGTAGATAAATTGATAGTAATTGTATTAGCATTATGCCTATCACTAGTATTACCAACTTATTTTAAATTTCTTGTGCCTATCATTTGTCTTTCTTCTTCTCTCTATTTTCTGTCAGGCTCTCCCTTTCTCTCCCTCCATTCCTTTGCATCGGTGCCTCCTCTTCCTCGTCTCATCGCCATGACCTCCTACCGGTTTGTTTCATCTTCATTCTGCTCCTCTTCCACCATCTACTTTTCTACTTCCTTCCCTCTTCTCTTTGTATTGTTCTGTTTGTCTCTCTTTCTTTATGGTCCAGGCATAACCAGTCATACCGGGTGTTGGTACACCACCTCATACTGGCATCAAGGCAGTCTGACTATGTGAAAGAAAGTTATTTAGCTCTTCTTTGTTGTTAGATACAATGCCCTTTATTCTTCTATTGCGTTTATTAGTTTATATTGGATAACAATTGATAATCTAGACCGGTTGCTGGATTGTAGCTTGTCTTTATCTTCAAGAATATGTCTGTTGACTAAATGTTGTTTTACATGTTAGAAACATACATGTCTCCGTCAAATTCTTAAAAAAATGATCATACTAGCGATATGGATGGGTATTTTCTTGTTTGACTTTCAACCATTACATGGACCACTAGCTTTTGTCTGATTTGATTTCACATTGGGTTTACCACCAGGTGTTTACTGGTTTGGTATGTATCAAGTGTTATAGTTCTATACTGGAACCATGCTGGCTTGGCTGCTGGCTGGTATTGGCTCTGGATTATAAACCATGCTGCATAAATTATCAACAAGACTTTTTATTGGGTTATTTTGGTTTGCAGTGAGGGTCGTAAACCATTTGATTAGTCAGTTCATTCTGTTTTGAGGATTAGTTTCATACATACTGACGGTTCTTTTAGGTTGTTGTAAATCCATATCATTTATAACCATGTGCATAAGATTGACAACAAAAACATTTTACTTATGTTATTGCCTAAATTCCTCTTTTTAAATTATAATTCAAATGGGTTGGTATTTTTTAAATACTACTTTGATGGTTCAATTTGTAGATCTTATTCTGCTACGGTTCCATTTCCACATTGCAGGTTGCTGATACCGAAGGTGATCTCCACTTAGCAAAGCGTTTACGAAGGACACCGTCCGATGCTCTACAAGAGTTTGCTAGTGGTGAGGAGCTTTCTCTGTACACTACTACCCCAGATAGCTCTGAAACAGCTCAGGTATGTATGCATTTAGTTGCTGTGGTTGCCCCATGCTTGTGATATGATTTTTTCTTATGGTCACCTCGTTCTTATGTTTGTTCTCTTTACGGAGGAAGTGTTTTATTTGGTATTGTTGTTGCAAGAAATCTCAGTATGATGCATTAAAATGAACCATAATAAAGTAGGGCTCCCAGAGAACTTTTTTTGAAGATTGTTTGCTTATATCTTGATTCTTGTGCACATATAATAGCAACTTGTGTGAATCAATCTTGTCTTATCTTGATTGGTGGGACCTGCACAAGCAGACATGTTTTTTCTCCGACATATCTGTACATCAGTGATGCTGCAGTTTTTGTTTGCTTCTGTACTGTGGCATTAATTTCAAAATGATACACATCCACTTGCTCTACTGGAATTATTATAATCTTCATGGGTTTAAGATATTGATCAATTAGCATCTATGCTATGATTGCATACCTGGTATGCACTTTGTTTATTGTTCATGATGTTATTCTTGTTGCATGAATTTGCTTTCTGCTGTGTCTAGTGCATGTTCAGGGCATCAGCCTGGTGATAGTCTATTCCCATTCAAGTGCATGGATGTGTTTTATTTTATATTCGGGTGTGTTTCAGTGTTTGCCTTACTGTTTATGTGCCTATTGTTATTTCTAATAGCTTCAAATGCTCATGAAACTGTCTGTTTACAATATCTTTCCTATATCACTATCTTTTACTGCATATTTTTTTCTTTTGTAGTGTCAATGTTGTACCTTTGTATGCAGAAGTTCTTCTCATTTATTGTCAGAGATTCTTTGATCAATGTCGGTCCATTGAAGGATTTCTCCTATGGTTTAAGAATCAATGCTGATCCCAATGCAGCCGGAATTGCAAAGCAAAGTAATTATGAACTGGTTAGTTTAATTATTATTGGTTTTTTTTCATTATTCATAACTTTGAGGATGCATTACAATGCTTTAGTTTCTTTTAGTCAGTAGCTTCAGAATATGTTTGGTTGTCAAATTGAAAGGGTTCTAATTATAATGTGTCTAGATGAAAACATGGAAATTTGATGAAGTTGGAAAATTTTGTTTGCACTGAATTATTCCTTACGATATACTATGGCTTTTCACTGAACAACATAAAAATCCAAAACTAAAAGCTCTGTTTTGAAGTTGTTAAACTTTGTTGACTGAAAGATTTCGACTTAAAGAAAATATTAATCAACTGCTAAATTCTTTTGCTGGTACCAAAAATGTGTTCATATTAAAAATTATGGAGACTGAAGCCATGAATAAATCCTAATAGTTCTCATCATTTAAATGTACTTTATTGTGACCCTATCATTTAGTTTTGTGCTACTAAGCTTAATTATACACTTTTCAATTTTTGTTTCTTGGTTGTGTATATGTGTCTCTTTGATGAGACATACCGTTCGATAGTCCTTTCCCCCACTTGCAGCTATATAATCTTGGAATAAAGACTAAAGAAGGTCATGATGAAGTTTAATGGACGGCCTTATGATGTTGGTGGCAAAAAAAATCTCATGGTCGATGGAGTCCAAGTAATTTGGTCTTCTTTTTTTTTTTCCTGGATATTAATGTTGTTGCTATTATGTGCTTGTTTGTGACAACATTCTGCTATTTCTATCTAGTTAATATATTTAGTCTATCTCTGGTGGTACTAATATGGTTTTTGTATATCTGTTCAATTAGGCACATATTTGATAATACCTGTCTACCTCTACATTATCTCGCTGATTTAGCTTTTATTATTTTTTCAGGATTTTGTACTTATTTGACCTTTACATTATCCAGAAATTACTTTATTTTCTCAGACAGTGAAGCTTTAACTAAAATTGACTTTAGTGTTTCATATCCATGATTCATGTTCAGGTATGTTGTTCGGGTCATGGAAAGAATGGAGCTCTTTGTGTGCTTCAACAATCAATTCGTCCTGAATTGATCACTGAGGTGAACTCTGGTTTTATTTTTCTTTGATATTTCTGGGCAAGGGCATGGCTTGCTGATATCTTATGACAAATTTCAATAGGTTATTGTTGTTCTCTATTTGTCAATGTATGAATTTTTTTATCATTTATCAATTATTCAACATGATAGAGAGATTGCAGAAGATATTGTTTATGGAACAAAAGCTGGGTGGTTGAAGGGGAGATGGGAGTAAGAATTTTTGTGTTATCATCTGGTTCAGTTTAGATTAAAAGAAAGTTTTATAACATCACTTATGTTTTATGAATCGAAGTGTTGAACATTTAATAAGCAATATATTCAAAATTCTTTTGTTGCTTGAGATGAGAAGATGTGTCAAGTTAATAGAAAAGATGGATAAAAGAAATATTTTTATTTGTGAACAGTTAGACTTAGCTCTAATGTAGGTAATCTGAGAGAGATTGTCTAAGATACTTTGAAAATTCTTCAATTGTCCTGCAGGTTGAGTTGCCTGGATGCAAGGGGATATGGTCTGTCTACCATAAGGGCTCTCGTGGTCATGCAGCTGACTCATCAAAAACAATGATGGAAGATGATGAATATCATGCCTACTTAATAATAAGTTTGGAGACCCGTACTATGGTGATTTCAACTTATAGTACTTGATGATAATATGTCCTTGCTCCAGAGCGCTATAAAAAATCTCTTATTGTTTCATTTTGACTTATTATCTAATCTCTGATGAAATATGATATTAGATCTATAATTTAATGTACCTGTTTTCTCAAAAATAATGTAATTCTGCTATTCATAATATTCTCTTTTGTATGATATTTGCACAACTTTCTTCCTAAAATAAACATACTGACTTTACTGAGAGACCTACGAAATTAAGCCTCATGATTTTGCTGTGCCTTCATAAATCATGTTATGAGCAAATTGGTATTGGACATTTGTGCATGAAACTCTCCTCATATTTGGTAGATGACATGGTCTTAAACTCTTTATCAGACAGCAACTCTAAAAGGCCACAATCTTTTGAGCATGCTTGACAGAATAAGGCTTATGAGAGATCTATTATGCAGAATCTAGTTGTTGGTTGACATACAGTTTCGCTGGTAAAGCATGCCGGCCTTTTACAGAATACACAATTTGCATGAGAAGATTTTCTTCCTAATCGATTATCACATAAAGGTTCCATCTTCTGCAGATTTTCAAATGCTAATATTAACAATCGATCTCTACATAGTTGGGCTCCAAACTCATTTTGCTTTTTAAATATTGTACATCTTCTGTGTCAGTTTTTCTTGCATGTTAATGCGAGCTCATATGATTGTTTGGAAAACTAGAAGTTCATTCATTCCAGATGAAAGTTGTCCTCCACTCCTCTCTTTCATCTTTTCTATTAATCTGAATGTGCAAAAGTTTGAAGTACCCATACATGGTAGTGAGCAACAATCTTGTATTTCTGCAACAATGATCCAGCTAGTGTCCTGCTAGATTTTAATCTCTGTTGTGGTATATCTAAATTCTGATCCTAATTGCTTGTCTGTTGTCATCTAGGTTCTTGAGACGGCTGATGATCTGGGAGAGGTCACGGAAACTGTCGATTATTATGTTCAAGGAAGTACAATTGCTGCAGGGAACTTATTTGGAAGGTGAGTGTTGTATCTTCTTCAAAAAAACATTGTGTAATTGTTTCAGACTCTACTGTTTAGTAGTTGTACAATTGTCTGTTGATGACATTTCTTCACCTAGCATAATTATTCAAATAATATGTTAGAGCTAGGATTGCAATATTGCCTTGTATGGTATGTTATGTGTGATATCTACCTGTCCAACAGTCTACTGGTATGTGGATCAGGGCATATCGACAGTATTTCCAGTACAATTTCCGTACCACTTGGTATGCCTTGTACAGGGCCTGTACTGCTCAATACCGGGTGGCACATGCCTTATACTAGTTTCTTTTTTTGTTCTTCTAGTCTTTGTTTCAAGATTTTTTCGAAACTTGGTACATGCATGTGTACTGATGCTTGGTTAAGCAAGATGAGAAATTGCAAGAAGAATATTCATGAGATAAGAATCCATTAGTGTTTAGGATGATGTGAATTGTACATATGAAACATAAATGAAGATTGGTTTAACTTAGTGGTGAACTGGACTGTTTAGTACGTTGTCTTATTCATGGGCTTGATTGGTCAATCTGATTAGTCAGGTAATTCTGAGTTGATGCTGACCTCTTCATTATATTCAGGCTGTTGGTTCTGCAACTTGTAGTTCCATTTGCTACTTTAGGACACTTTTCTATGGTGAATAATAGAGACGACAGTAGGCCGGTTTGGGGTCTGGGTAACTACTATCCTGGACCTAAACCTGGACCAAGTCTAAATAATTTGTGTGAGATTGGAGCTGGCGCTACCTAATTTAATATTGGGTTGGGTCCGTGTTCAGGTTGAGTATAGAAGATTGAAATTTTATTGGATTTCAATTTTTTTCATAGGTCTTAAATATGTTCAAGTTGAAAGCAAAAAAAGAAGATTAGCATGTAATTTATGTTATGCAATTAGATTGTGAGGAATATCATGAAAAACAGTAAAAGAAACAATAATAGAAATCTAAAACAGGTAGATGCGCTATAAAATTCCCTCATTTTTAAAAAAAATAGAAACATATCATGATAATTTTAAAAGTCAAAAGAATATATTGGATAAATATTTGTTATATATAATTAAAAAATGAGTAAAATATTTAGGTCATGTTGGGTCCAGGTCAAAGTTTTAGATTGGTCTAATACTATAAGATCAAAGAAATAAACCAATTTCATCCATTATTGTAAGATTTCAAATGGTACACTTTGTATAGCCAAGAGCTAGTTTTTAATGTTTATGTTGTTTTTGGTCTAATAGTATGTTTGCTCCAGGCGTCGTGTTGTACAAATTTTTGCACGTGGTGCTCGTATTCTTGATGGTTCTTACATGACCCAGGAGTTGACCTTTGGAGTGCATAATTCTGAGTTAATATCTAATTCAGAGGCACCTGTGGTGGCATCTGTGTCTATTGCTGACCCATATGTATTGTTGAAAATGACTGATGGAAGCATTCAACTACTTGTTGGAGGTACTATTTATTCATGTTCGTGGAGTTTAAGATTTGTTTTTAGGAACTCAAATGTTCAAATGATATGCCCTTTCGGTTCTACAAATTATTTTACTTTTGCTTCTTTATATGTGCATCTTCTGCAAATAATACCTTGTGTTTGTTAGTCGAGAATAGAAAGTGCCTTCCAGGCTACAACTAAAGAATTAAATTTTTGCTAACGATATTATCTTTAGTTGATGAGTGCTTAAGTGAAATTAATTGTAAACTTGAGCTAAGAAGACAATCCTTAGAAACTAAAAGTTTTAGATTAAGTAGGACTAACACTGAATATATGAGATGCAATTTTAGTAATTCTAGGAATAAACAGGAGAATATAATTAAGTTGGATGGACAAGAGGTTCCCTTAAGTAAAAACTTTAGGCATCTTGAATCAATTACTTAACAAGATAGAGAGATCGATGAAGATATTATTAATAGAGTGAAACTAAGATAGTTTAAATGATGAGGGGCGTCAAGAGTCTTGTGTGATCATTGGATATCTTTGAGAGTGAAAAGTAAAATTTTATAAGACAGTTGTAAGACCAATAATGCTTTATGGATCTGAGTGTTGGATGGTTAAGAAATAATATATATAAAAAGTTTGTGTTATTGAGATTAGAATGTTGAGATGGATGTATAGAGTTAGTAGGAAATATAAGAAAAAAATATTTTTATTCGTGAACAATTAAATATCGCTTCAAAAGCAGATAAGATGAGAGAAAATCGTTTAAGATGATATGTGTTTAGGAGATCTCCAGATGTGGTAGTCTGAAGAGGTGAAATGATTAATGTTAGTGGTATGAGGAGATGTAGAAAAAGATTCAAAAAGACCTTATTAGAAATTATAAATAAAAATTTAAAAACTCTAAAATTAACTAAACATATAGTTTTTTTTACAGATCTCAATGGTGATAAAGAAAAACCATGTAGCTGACCCTAAATAGTTGGGACTGATAGGTTTTTTTGTTGTTGTTGTACTAAAGAATTAAACTTGCTTGTTCTAAACTGTACCTATATTTGGAATCTAGGAAACTATTAGTAGTAAAATCGGATTTTTTTTTTCCAACTAAATGAGCTGTTTAAATTAATAATTAAATCAGTCCAAAAATAACAGGAAAAAAATGGAGAAATATGTCTTGTTACTAATTGAGTTGATGAATAGGCTTGGACAGCCCTCCCCTTTTCTTAATTGGCTGGAGTGGCTTGGAAAGTTCATTCCCTACTTCTATTCTTAACCATTTTAATCCAATGTCCTCAAAAACCTAAAATTTTGAACTGAAACTCCCGTAAAAATAGAACAAAACAAAAAAATAATGGAAATTTTAAGTGATGCTGATTGAGGTCAACAACTGCTAGAAATGATCTAGCCTTGATGTGTATTGACTGGGATAATATTATTGTATGTCTTCCTTGTACAGGACTGGTGGTGCTGATTGTGAAATATAACCAGTCATTGTAGTGTTGCATAAATGAACAATGATTCTTTTACCTGCTTGTGCTAATTATGAATAAATTTTATAAACATTTATTATAAAGTTCAATGACATATGTTTTAACAAGAGGAGGATAAACTCAGCAATCGTACACATATAATTAATCAGTACACGACAGGAAGTGAAGATGTTTGTCAAGTTGTCAGTATTCATAGGGTTTTCTTGTCAAGTTGATTTTTGCATATCATATAATAATTTCAAAATATATTATATTTTGCTGGCATCAAATATATTGTCCTGTCAGCACAGTAAGGGTCAAGTGTTGAATGTTACCTTGTTGATTGATGTATCTGTTGTTGTAGCTTGTCTTCCTAGTGCCTTTTCTTTTAGATCTTATTCCATAATTCTGTTTAATTGTTTAGTTCATTGTTTACTTTTCTTTTGGATTGTTTTGCTTGCCATAGTTAATGTTTTATTGTGTTTCACCATGTCTAACTTTGGTAATATTCACTTCCTTTCTGTTTCCTTGTTCTCCTGATTGTTTGTATTTTTATATACTGCTTTTTCTGTCTCAAGCTCTTTGAATATATGTCTGAAAATATTGTTTGTTTCCAGATCCGTCCACTTGCACAGTTTCTGTCAATGTCCCAGCTATATTTGCAAGCTCAACTGAATTGATTTCTGCTTGTGCACTTTATCATGACAAAGGGCCAGAACCATGGCTCCGAAAGACAAGTACAGATGCATGGCTTTCTACTGGAATTACTGAGGCGGTTGATGGACATGATGGATTATACAATGATCAAGGCGATATATATTGTTTGGTGTGTTATGAAAGTGGCACACTTGAAATCTTTGATGTACCAAATTTCAAATGTGTTTTCTCTGTAGACAATTTTGTTTCTGGAATGACCCATCTCTTTGACAAATATGCTCGAGAACCAAGCAGGAACTCTCAGGGTATTAAATCGAAAGTTAGTGATGAAGCAAATGGCTCTGTAAAGAAAGAGCTGCCACAAGACATGAAAATTGTTGAGTTAGCCATGCAGAGATGGCCTGGTCAATATAGTCGACCATTTCTTTTTGGAATACTAAGTGATGGAACAATGCTTTGTTATCATGCGTACTTATACGAGGGTCTGGAAAATACACCAAAAGTTGAAGATGCAGTTTCCCCTCACAGATCTGCTGAGATGGGCAACGTGAGTGCTTCAAGACTTCACAATTTGAGATTTATCCGTGTTTCTGTTGACACGGCTACATGTGAAGAGTCTTCAAATGTTGTTTCAAGGCCAAGAATTACAGTATTCAAGAATGTTGGTGGCTACCAAGGTTTATTCCTTTCTGGGTCAAGACCAGCTTGGTTTATGGTTTGTAGGGAGCGACTTCGAGTTCATCCCCAGGTTTGCTGGTGTTCTGTTCGCTGACAATAATTGAATTCATTGCATATGGATAAACATCTACCAATGCCTAAGAGTATAAAACTGTATTTCTGGAAAAGCACTTATACCAAAGATCATTTGTTGTCTGTATAACAGATTAACATGTCAACAAAATTACCTGATACATGGTTTTTGAGTGAAAAGTTGATCAACTAGGATACAACATGAAATCTATATTGTGTGAGGCATGTACCCAAAAAAGGAAAAACTTTAGGTTCACTATGAGTATTATATGGAGGTTTCCTCAAACCATATGGCCTATTTAATTTCTATAAATCTGCACGGGTTTTCTTGCATTTAACCTAAAGCTGATGGTCTATATTCTTTCATTTAGAATTTTGCATTTAAATTTTGTGTAGCTCTGCGATGGATCCATTGTGGCTTTCACTGTTCTACACAATGTAAATTGTAATCATGGACTTATATATGTCACCTCACAGGTAATCACAAATCTATAGTTTTTACCTTTCTTAGTTTCTCTTTTAATTGGATTACATGTAAGACTGTCTGACAAGTGACTTTTCTTCTTAGGGCTATCTGAAAATCTGCCAGTTGCCAGCTGTGTGCAACTATGATAACTATTGGCCAGTTCAGAAGGTGAAGTCATAGGTGTTCCAACCATTGTTAATCATTCTTTCTAGCATTGCTTCTGAAGTGAAGCAACTAAGACATTTATCTTTTTGGTTAGGTCCCTTTGAGGGGTACCCCACATCAGGTCACTTACTATTCTGAAAAGAACCTGTATCCACTGATAGTATCTGTCCCAGTAAGTTATCCTACATTATGTTGATTTAGAGCTCAAATATCTGTCTTGCAAAGCTTTTAGCAATGCCTAGGATTTATGTCAATGCTATACTTATTTTGATTGTTACTGTTTGTCTTATTCTATGATTTGTTCTGAATGATGCAAATTCATTGAATTCTTTCTTGGAATACAACTGACAAACACATTATGTTTCACATTTGGCTTTCTTTAATTATTTGACATTAATAAACAATTTTGATTGGTTCCTTGAAAAAAAATGGGTTCAATTTTTACACATTTTTGTTGATCTAAATATGTAATCATTTGAGGATAAAGTATCATATAAATCACGATTCTGAATACCGTACCATACTGGTGTATCGATCAGGTGTTGGTATGATAGGTATCCAGCTGTACTGATGCACAGTACACTAAGGTGTATCGATGTACTGCCCATACCGATCCTTTATCGGACTGGTATGTACTGTCCATATTGAGCGGTACGGTACGGTATTACAAACCATGATATAAATAAACACATCAAAGCAAGTTTTTGGAATCAATATACCACAAATTTCGGAAGAAACAGACATCTGATGTAGGCAAGTTCGTTGTCATAACAAAAGCACTAATTGCCATTGCTTAAAATATGACAGATCAGCTTTAGAGGGTCAAAAGAAGCTGAATTTAAAACATTGACACCTTGAAAAATTCACTTTATGTTATTCTCTCTCAGTGTATTCAATAATCGTTGATGTCATTATGTTGTCTGAATCTTCCTATACATTCCTTTCCATATTTCCTTTGTAAATTATTCATTCTGTCAAGCAATGACATTGCTTTTCACACATATGCTATTTTATTGATCTCTTGTTTATTTCTGCTTCTGTAGGTCGTTAAGCCTCTTAGTCAAGTCCTTTCGTCTTTGGTTGATCAAGATACTGTTCATCTTAGTGATAATGATAGTGTTAACTCAGATGATCTTCAAAAAATTTATACTGTTGATGAGTTTGAGATCCGCATATTGGAGTCAGGAAAATCTGGTGGACACTGGGAAACAAGGGCTACCATTCCAATGCAAACCTCTGAAAATGCTCTCACTGTTAGAGTGGTTACACTATTTGTAAGTTTAGATATGAGGTCCTTGAGGGAATTTTTACTGTTTTCTTGGTCTGAGTGTCTTTAGAATAAAATTCAACCTCATATTGTTCATTTCTTAAAATCTTAAATTAGGTTAATATTGTTACACACTGATTTTCTAATACAACTTTGGTATGCCTCTTTCAGAATACGACAACAAGGGAAAATGAAACTCTTTTATCTGTTGGCACAGCTTATGTGCAAGGTGAGGATGTAGCTGCTAGAGGAAGAATGCTGCTATACTCGTTTGGCAAAAATACTGAGAATGCTCAAAATCTGGTACTAGCATGACAAGCAGCAAAATTGTTTTTGATCAGTCATTACCTTTAATTACAATTTTGAAACTTGAACTCGATGCTGAGGTCCACTTAGCATATAATTTGTCTGACAGGTTTCAGAGGTTTACTCCAAAGAGTTGAAGGGAGCTGTTTCTGCTTTAGCATCTCTCCAAGGTCATTTGCTGGTAGCATCTGGCCCAAAGATCACCTTGCACAAGTGGACTGGTACTGAATTGAATGGTATTGCATTCTATGATGCACCTCTACATGTTGTGAGCTTGAACATTGTGAGTATATCTGTTCCCTCTCATATGTGTACCTAACTAAATACTCAGTAAATACTAAGGTTTCTGATGGATTTCTCTTTTTCTATTCTAGATTTTGAGAATTGGGTTGCTTCTAGGCAAATAGAACTGTATAGTTTCTTTCTAGCATCAACTTAGTATGCAGTTTTCTCTAGCTTTTCCTTGTAATTTCGCCCTGAAATGTTGAGTTCTGCTAGCAGCTGTCATTTCAGGATCCATGCAAGTTAAAAGTGAATAAATTGGAAGATGTACTTTTGTCTTCAGTTGTTTTACCTGTATCATGGTATACTGCTGGGAAAAGACAAAAAGGTTAATTTGTTTATATACTTTGGTACAATCAATATATGGAGTACCTAATACAGGTTCACCAAAATATGGATGCATGATAGCGAGGATAGGATATAAATGAACAGTGGTTGGGAAGGGACAATGTATTTAGCCTAGCAGACAACGTGGATAACAAAGCACCTCTAATTACTGTTTATTCATCACAGTCCATAGACTATCATTTTAATCCATACTAGTTTGTAGTGCAAGGAGTTTAAAGCAAGGTCTATAATTTCATATCGTACCGGAGTTTCGACGTTCGCTCGGTACGGTACAAAACTCTATATATATATATATATACATGTCGCCTCTCTCTTCTCCCATGTGACATCGCCTCGTTTATTATATATATATATATAATCCGAAAATGGCGACATCGTCGAACGTCGCCTTTTTCTAATATATATATATATATATTTTATTTTATTATTATTTTTTGTTCCGCTCGGTAGCGGGCGGTTCGCATATCGGTATGTCGTCGGACCGGTACGTACCGCCCATGTCGGGTAGTATCATTCGATATTTCCTACCTTGGTTTAAAATATCATTTAGTTGGTCAGTGTTCTCCACTCATCAGCTGAACTAGTCAATTTTTACAATTTCCTTCTCGATTTTGGTACCATGGTGATCTAAAATTTCAACTATATCGGTACATTGGAATTATATTTTCTTTTAGATTGTGTTATTATTCAGGCCAAAAATGTATTTTAAGGTAATAAATAAATCTTTTCAATTGATAAATATGTCCAAGATCATGGATTATGGGCCTGGACATGAAATTTTTAACATAAATGGATGCACCAGTACTGGAAAGCTTGAAAAAAAAGATAATACAGAAAGGACGCAATAATACTTATTAATATTATCTGAGGTGATGAATTTTAATATTGTTTTCGTTACAATTTTTTCACTTGCAAGTTATGAGAATTTCAATATTAACATGTTGCAGGTCAAAAATTTTGTCTTGTTGGGAGACATCCACAAAAGCATCTATTTTCTCAATTGGAAAGAGCAGGGTGCTCAGTTGAGCTTGCTGGCAAAGGATTTTGGTTCTCTTGATTGTTATGCAACTGAATTTTTGATTGATGGAAGTACATTGAGTCTTGTAGTTTCTGATGATGACAAAAATATCCAGGTAGAGTATTTTGTATCTTCTGATTGTCATATGCACTTATCATAGTAGTTTCATAGTTCATACGACATGATAAAAGTGCCTTTTACAATTAAAGCCTAACTTGAAGATGTTTCTATCTGAGATGTTATCTGTCAATGTTTGTGTTTAGAAGTTCAGACAACTAAAATATGGACATGGTAGTACTTTTGCAGTAATTGTATAATGCATTAGTAAATTCTTTGCAGATATTCTATTATGCTCCAAAAACACTAGAGAGTTGGAAAGGGCAGAAGCTTTTGCCTAGAGCTGAATTTCATGCTGGGACCCATGTGACAAAGTTCTTGAGACTGCAGATGCTCTCTTCCTCTTTTGATAGAACCAATACAGCTCCAGGATCGGACAAGACCAACCGGTTTGCCCTTCTATTCAGCACGCTAGATGGGAGCATTGGCTGCATTGCCCCACTCGATGAGCTAAACTTCCGGAGGCTTCAAACCCTGCAAAGGAAATTGGTTGATGCTGTTCCACATACGTGTGGCCTGAACCCAAGATCATTTCGACAATTCCGTTCAAATGGAAAGGCACATCGTCCTGGTCCTGATAATATGGTGGACTGTGAGCTTCTTTCCCAGTAAGGACTCGTTTATTCATGCCTTTGATCACTTCTACTTTTCACTTTGATGACTTTTAGCAACTGTGATTGCTACCAAATTGAAGTCCAGGTGCTCCTACGAGGTATTTGGTAATATTTTGTTTATCTGGGTATAGTTTTGGCATGATCCACTTTGAATATTTCAACATAATTTTTTATGTGTAAATGGCAACCTTTTCTTGATGAGTGTAAAGAGTAGCATAAAATTACTTTGTTACACCTTACCTATGATGGTATATATTGATCAGATTTTAACTCTTAATGATTGAAATCAATGAATAGTCGCTGGCCTTGTAGTCACCAGAACATGTAGAAGATGTTACTCGAGTAATAAACTCTAAAAGAGAGATTGATAGACATTAAACATCTTGTTGCTTATGCTATTTACATCCTTGGAACCGGTATCAACATGAAAATAAGCTGTTTTGGTGATACAAGCATGCCATATGCTGATACTACATACCGACAAGTCATAAGTTCTGAGCTTTACATTTTCTTTATCGTGTTTTAGTTGGGTTACATTTTCTGTGCTTTAGATTTTCTTTATTGTGTTTTCTTTATCATGTTAAATTCCATACAAGATATGTCATTATGACCATCTCTTGTTTGTTTTCCAGGTATGAAATGCTGCCACTAGACAAACAGCTAGAAATTGCTTTTCAAATTGGTACAACCCGCTCACAAATTCTTTCCAATTTAAATGATCTTTCGCTCGGAACAAGCTTCTTGTAACAGTAGGGGTGCAAACTTTCAACTCGTCAGGAGCATTTCGTGCATCTTTATCATCGGTGTAACACTCCTGCCTTCCAGTGTGATGCTTCATTAATATTTACAGCTGTACAAAAAAAAAAAATGTATCCTCGACCAACTGTGATTGTGCACTCTGATGGAGCAAGGCATTAGAAGTGGCTTTGACACATTTATTTGCCAAATGATGCTTCATCAAGCGGTCATTCCATCATAGCAGTGGAAATTGTGACTTCATTACTTCACACAAATTGTGATTTCCTTATTCCATCTTTCTAATGTAATTTGACACCCGTATGTTGAATGATGCAGGTGTCTGCCTAAGCCCGTAGTTGTCGTAGTAGCTAAGCTTTATGTACTCTTTATGCGTTTACTCAGCTTAGCATTGTAACAACCATAGAAATATTCAATTTAATTACCATTAACACACGTGCGTTGTCACAACTGATATTTCCTGCATACATTGGTACCACGTACTTTTGTGCATGGTGCCGATTTAAGATGATTTCGTGTACTGAACTTTTAGGGTACGATATAAGCATGTGAATTGAATGCCACATCTATCAATAGCTGTTGATTCTAACATCTTCGGGTGCTATTATGTTGTATGAAACTGTCTGGGATAATTGTATATTCTCTTGTAGTTATTTATCTTAACATTAGTTTTATCGATAAAAATATAAAAATAAATTTTTAAAAGATAATTTTAATATTCTACGGTAGATGTAGTTAGTGGTGATAGATGATGATATTGTTGGTATCGACGTTGATGTAGTTGTCTGATCATTTTCAACGACGATAAGGTTTGCTTTTATCGTGATGTCACTCATCTCCATGAGGAGTACGTCATTGATCTCATCGTTGTTCGTCTCGTGTTGATATAGATGGTGGTGATCGCTCCTCATCCCTTGCTTTGTCATTTATTCTCCTATGAGCAACACTTCTTAATATCTAAATCCCACTCTCATCCCATCGCATCCCTTGCTTTGTCATTTATTCTCCTATGAGCAACACTTCTTAATATCTAAATCCCACTCTCATCCCATCGCAATTGAGGATGCCTTTGCCCACTACTTGATTCGCTCCCACTTGAAAGTTTCCACCATGCGCAATACATGTTCCGCCACCACTCTTGACCCATTCGTGGCCATGCTTGCCCTCCGCTCCAATGGCTACTTGCACAATGATGACGATGTGGATAAGCTCTAGTTAGTGCTCGCGGTCGCACCACAAAGGGCAGCGTCCATCTCCATTGGAGCAATTGGGTCGACGATGCATGCTACCCTTTATGGTACTATGTCCATTGTGCATGTGGCCATTGGCTACTCTCTATGGTGCTATGTCCATCGTGCAGGTGGCCATTGGAGTAACTGAGTCGACGATGAACTCCGCCCTCTATGGCATAGCATCGGGCATTAACCAGAGCTTATCCATGATGTTGTCGTCATGTGGGAGGCCATTGGAGCAAAGGGTGAGCATAGTGCAAATGGGTTGAGGGAGGCAATGGTGGAGTTCTTAGTGGGAGCAGATTGAGGGGGGGGGGGGAGGGTGGACAGGGAGGAGGGGGTGGGCTAAGGCATCCTCAGCTACAATGGGGTGGTAGAGGGATTTGGGGATTTTGAGATGCTACTCCCAAGAGAATGGATGACAAGACGAATGACAATGAGGTTGACATCACACTTCTCCTGGAGGCGAGTGGCGCCACGGTGAGAGCGGATCTTATCATTGTCGGACATGGTCAGGCAACTACGTTGATGTCACCGTCCGCTATTGAACATTAAAGTTATCTTTTCGTCAGTTATTTTCGTAGATAAAATTGATATCGTTAGTATAAATAAACTTAGATGTTTCACTTTCATAACTATAGAGATGTCAATGCAACTTCTTAAAGTGTAAAAATCGAAATGTTAAAATTAGTTAACTATAAAAAATAATATATAATTAGCCTGAAACTCTAAATTCCAAGTTCAGCCCCAAATCCAATTTGCCATTACTGCCATTCCAGTTTCATTGAACGAGGTTTGTGTTAAAGTGGTTAGCTCTCTTGTTTTTCTCCCTTTTAATTAAATATTTAACGGTGATATTTGAATAAGATTATACAGATGGTAAGATTCTAATGAACAGAATATGTTCTTTTTCCAAGAACCAGCTATGGCTCAACACTCCATCCAGGATTTAAGGGCTCCAACTTTTAAGAGAAAACAGTGACTAATTCATCCCTCACAGTAATAACGAGTGACACTGATGTTGGCATGTCGTACAATTAGGTTGTTCTCTCATGGTTCGCAAAACGAACCATTGATCCTTCCTTTTGTTTAGCACCAAAGATATGGAGCTAAGAGCAAACAAAAATTAGTGTGTGATGTACCCAAGACAAATCTGATGGTTTGTTGCATCCTACAAAGTCCTTTAAATGTTCTACCTACATTAAATGGTAAAGATTATTTAAGATAAAAAAACCCATCTTTACTGCTTGTCATTGACTAAATAATGATACATCTTTCACAACAACTCAGCTAAGCTCCAATATTTACAAACTATCTTAGGGTTTCTTCGGGCCTGTGTTCGGCAGCTTTCCCCTCCATCTGCAAGCAATGAGACACAAGGGAGAACCATGCTAACAAGAGATAGAATGGGTTGGGATCCCCAACAAAACCCTTACACTGATCTTGGGCAACGTATTAGGGCTGCAGAACTTGCAGCTTCCCCGAGCCCATGAGTTCTTCCTGTGGTGTCCACATTTCCATATTTCCGGGAATCATTCAATCAAGGATTGCGCACCCAAATGACCCCCAGAAAGTTTATGACACAGGAATCTCCTAGCTTCATAGATGTGTGGCTAGAAAAAGTTACTATGCTTGTTATATAGATTTTTCTCTCTCTTCACGAACCTTGAACCAGCCTGTCATGTTCTTCCAGTTCTTTCACGAAACTTTGGGACATCCATGTAGTTTAAACTCATTAAGTTAGCTACTTGAAACACTGTGCGTATATAGATATCAGCTCGGGCCTCCTCCCGTGCACCAGTCTCCAACAAACTAGTTCTTTGATGTGTGAGCATATGACTGCAAGCAAATCAATCAGGAAATCGTCAGACAAACTTCAAGTGATTTTACAAGTTATTTGTAGTTTCAGTCTGAACCACACACGCAACTAAGCAAGTCATGCATGTGCCATGATTAGAAGCCTTCTCAGAAGGTGAAACTGCAAATAGCTCTGTAAATAACTTGCAGTTTCTTCGATGATTTCCTGATTGACATTGCTAGAAGTCATACGCTTATCTCAAAGAACTAATTTGAGGGATCCTGACTGCAGTGACACGATTAAACATGCAAGTCTCCAATTGTTTAATTTTGAAAAAGATAAGAAGCACCTTTTGGACTTGGACATCACTGCTTCTCGGGGCCTGAGCCATCTCTAACATCATTGGAATTGTCATCCGGCACGCTGCAAGATGAAGAACATCTGCTTGAACTGCTACAGGTAGAAGCACCACTTCCCTTGTGTTGCGGCAGCTGTTTCCCTTTTCTCATTTCAGAGGACAGGTCCTGCAAAACAAATCACTAGTTAGTTCCTTTTTCCTTCCAATCGCAAGTATATCATTTCCTACCAATTCTAAATGACAGATTTTTAATGAACCAGTGTTTGGAACTAATCCAAGTTGCAACGAATAACAACTAATCATTTCCTTATCAATGACGTGTACATTAAAACAAAACATAACTTATTTAGCTTGAATGAAATAATTTACTGCATATTAACATCAACCTCGTCATGTGCCGATGTTGACTGAGAATGAACTGCAGATCCAGGAGTCTTGAGTTCCAACTCTGTTGCAACATCACTAAAATCATCACTTCTTTGTCCAGAGTTCCGCTGATGCTGATCAGATGGCTTGCTTTTAGAATCTTGATGGCTTGAGGTTTGTGATCTGCTATCTTTTATATGCATATTTTGATTAATATGCTGGTTTGATGATTGTTCAACTTGAGGATTGCTGGGGGAATTTGGCATATAGGTAGAACATGGATTTGAAATGGTTCCAGGAATCGGGCCATGAAAGAAGGGATAAGAGTGTACTGGGTGGATAGGTATTGCAGCTGAGGGAATTGGAACAGGCATTGGGAATGGATATGGAGGACGACCTATAACAAGTGAAGGGTCCATTGTGGCCCAAGGATAAAAAGCTCTAAGCCTTTGCTGATATTGGACATTCAGATCATCAATTTCAGACTTCAACTTTGCTTTCTCATCTCTAAGCTCATTCTTCTCTTGCGTCAACTATAAAAAACAACAAAAATGTTAAAGAATCAACAATTGCCTATCAGAACCATTTATACTCATTCCATATAATATGACTTACCTCACGGGATTCTTCTGAAAGTGAATTATATTCCGATTTCAATCGGTTGACTTGAGCAGTCAAGTCCTTTAGCATCTGTATTGTATCACCTAGAATAGTTGCTTTGTCATTCTTGGGTCGATCTGGATCTGGATATCGTAACATATCTATTAGGTAAAATGTACAAACAAGTTTGTTGCAACATTATAGTAGATGCTACTACACATGTAGGAGCAAGTGAGTATCTTGCTTGGATATCTCATAAAAGAGTACAACAGTAGTCGTCAGACAAATCTTCACAAGCATGATTTGGTTTAGTATGTTGAAGAGGGGCATATCAAATAATATTTTCAAGAGTTTGTTTTAATAAAAGAATATCTTGCTTGGATATCTGAGAAAAGAGTACGACAGTTGTCATCAGACAATTCTTGAAAAGCATGAATTGGTTTAGGATGTAGATGAGGGACTAATCAAAATAATATTTTCAAGCAATAGTTATAATAAAAGAATAATTATATTAACATGCTTCTAGCGACATCTAGGACCAAAGAAAACAAAAACTTTTCAATGTGACAAAAATTAGCTGCCATCAGTGTTGTCATATCACACTAATAAGGAAAGAAAGGGAGAAAAAAAAATCCACACAGTTCATAGGCATTAACTGACCCAATATTTCATAATTAAACATCAACTTTTAGAGTCCCAAAATGAGAAGGATAAAAAATATGATAATTATTGAGTTGGTTAGAGTCACAAAAGTTTATGTTGCTAAGATGGATATGGAGCTAGTAGGAAAGATAGGAAAAGAAGTATTTTTATTCATAAACAAGTAGGTATTACTTCGACATAGGATAAGATGAGAGAGAGTCGTTTAAGATGGTATGACCATGTGCTTAGGAGACATACAGATGTGGTAGTTAGAAGAGACGAAATAATTAATATTAGTGGAAAGAGAAAAAGTAAAGAAAGACCTAAAAGACCTTAATAAAAACTATAAATAAAGATTTTAAGTACTCTAAAGTTAACTAAACATATGACTTTTTACAAATCTCAATGACGACAAAAGATCTATATAGCTGACTTCAAATAGTTGAGACTTACGATTTTGTGGTTATTGTTGTATTGAGTTGGTTGGATTAATGAAACTAGTCAGACAAAAATTCTCGTATCCTGTGCCTAAGGTATAAGATATTCTATTTGGTTGGATTATATAATTCATGTTGAAATAAGAGGTCAAATGAAGTCCATCAGGCACTCATTGGTTTTTAGTATATGTCCTGCAGCATCAGAGTTTTCAGCAGTGTAAATTGAGAAAAACAGATCGACACTTTCATGCAGCTAATAACATGAGAGAATTGAGGAGTTTCATTAGGACTTACTTCAATAAAGTCATGAATTGTTAATGCCTAATCTAATAACCAAATTAAGATATACACTACTACAGATCAAGTTAATTCACTTAAATATTAGAATTCTACATTTGGCAACTAATTTGGTTGTCATATCCTTGATCTGTGAACCTCATTCAGACAGAAAGCAGCAGGCTGAATACTCAGTCTTCATCTGGTCGACAAAAGATCTTGACCTCTAATCCAATTCCGATATGCTTGTTGCTGCAACAGTCATATATTGTAGAATCTATTATAGCTATAATAACAACAGTCATATACAATTTGCTGCAACAATCATATCCAAATTCAAATTTGATAAGAATGGTGACCTTTTCACTGTCTATTTTGGCATTTTTCAATGATCCAATAATCAATTCAAAGTTTTAGTTGGTGCCCTAAATTCCAGTACCATTCAATGTCTTTCTCATGTCTGTTCTCATCTCTAAAATGCACCAACATACTTTTGCTTATTTCAGATTTAGTCCTCTCAAAGTTCAATCAAGTCCATATATTGTATGATGTGAAGTGGAAAGGAGCGATAATCCAAAATTGCATTAAAATGATATTGCATCAGTCATAAAACTAATGAAATGTGACAAATAACTAAGAATATCTAAGTTTATAAGATTAGAGTAGCAAGGTGAGGAGGAATAGGAAATGTGAAAAGGAAATAATCTACAAGCTGAAGAGTCATTTGGTAACATGGAAAGTGGACAGAAAACAGAAACAAGAATTGTTAATTACTAGAAAATCCAATTTTATCCAATTGATTTTTTGTTTAATTTTATATCAGCAGAAGCACATAGAAAACATCCTGAAGCCTCTACAACACAGATCCATTATTAACAAACAGTGATCATGGTGAAGAACATTGCTTTCAAGTTTCTGAACATTTCAAAATAAATTTATTTCCCAGATCTATTGAAAATTTTAAATTGGAGATTTAGGTACTCTTCATTTACTTAATTCTATGTTTCCCTTTATTTATATGTATGGACATCCATTGCATGTCAGGAAAGACATTTTATTTTACCTAATGCATTTCCCAACTCCAAGAACTGCTCATTTAGTCTATCTCTCCTTAGTTTTTCACGATCTGCTTTCTGAACCTTTCGTGCAGCAACAGAATCCTTGTCCACCCTGTGACTGTTAGAAAGGAAGACAAAAATATTCCTTGTCAGGAGTATAAAGGGTGAAAGTAATGCAAATGTATGATCTGTTATACACTACAACATCTAACAGACATATCATAGAATCTCATAAAAAAAGATTAGTAATAGTCTCCACAAACTTAATTAATCATAGGGCATATATTCCCAGGTGAAGCATGTTATTTGATCTTATTAATAAATAACCACCAAAAATCTCCAGGTATGCACTATATACATTAACTCAATTAAGAGTAGTATTTGAGTTTGCTGGATCTTAAAGAATGTAAGGTGAGCAATATATTCATTAATATGTGCAAATTGATTTTCCACTAAATGCAGATGTATAACAAGCCTGCAACATAATCTAATTTCTGACTTGTATGTGTTAAATCTACAAAGCCTACCACCAAAAACATTTATTGTTTATCAGAATATCTGATTAACCTAGAAAAAACAAAGTTTAATTAAAACTGCCAGATATCACTTTTGAATTTTTCATAAAGTAACCACACAAAATTCCATGAAGTTGGTACATATCCCATGTTATAGAAGTCACTTGAATATCTTGTGCTTATCAAACTTTCATAAGAAAAAAAACACAAAAAAGAGCAATAGGTTACAACCTTTTCTGCAAAATTCAGTGCAAGAGTCAGACCCATTGAATGTCAAATTCCAGCATAGTATTAGTTTCAAATTTCTCAAATTATAAATATGATTTTAATTTGAAGCAATAACTTTCACCTGTAGATTAAACCAAGGTTCGAAATACCGTACCGTATCGACGTTTCGACGTTCGCTCGGTACAGTACGGAACGGTATTCCGAGCGATATACCGTTCGGTATATATATATATATATATATATATATATATATATATATATATATATATATATATAAAATTTAAAAGCCGACGTCGCATCGCCTCGGCGACATCGCCTTTTCCTTCCCCACGCAAGCCAACATCGTCGAGGCGACGCGACGTCGCCTCGTTTATTTAAATAAATAAATAAATAAATATATATATATATATATATATATATATATATATATATATATATATATATATATATATATATAATTTTATTATTATTATTCGTTCCGCCCGGTAGCGGGCGGTCCGCATACCGGTATACCGTCGGACCGGTACGTACCGCCTGTACCGGGCGATATTATTCGGTATTGCCTACCTTGGATTAAACTAATGAAAGAAATGTTGTACACACAGTAAGCACAGTAGACTAAAAAAATGGAGCAGACAAGACAAGTGAAGTTCACAGGCTTCTGTAAGGTAAACTTTAGGTGCATTGCCCTTTTGCTTCATGGTGCAAGAACCATCTTCACTAACAACTATTAGATCTATGTGATGCAACAGATTGTTAAGTCTAATTTGCAAAGGAAAGAGAATGCAAAATTTTCGGAAGAAGGCAAAGATCATGAACTGTAAGGATGATTTTATCCTTATTAAAAATAAAATAAGACCACATGCTCAAGGATTCACACAATCAGATAATTTGTTCTGACATGTTTTTATCCTATCTTTTCTTCTTCTTTTCTTGCTTTCTTTTCAATCGTCTGCTGTCATTGATTATTGTTCCTACTGCTCGTCTTCCCATTTCAACTCATTCCTTGGTATTGTTATACTTTGTGATCTGTATAATGATCCGTGATCACAGACAAGTTTTAGAATTACTATTGAATGGTAACCTGTAAACTCTCACTGTACTTGTGTCTCAATCCACCAAGGGGAGTGTGCCTTCTTTTGCACCTCACAACTAAGCCCCCAATGACCATAGCACCTTAAGCACAGTAATTTTATACTTATGGAAGTTATCATCCTAATCGACGTTATTCATGCATAGGTGAACTACATATTTGGATAAGCTCTTTAAAATTATCTGATTATGTATGCTAATATTATTTCTCTAAAGTAGCCTAAAGATCCCTCAGCAAAGTCGCAATCAAATGAAATTATCCTAAAGCAACACTTGATCTTTGATCCCAGTCCTAAAAGTGTTCGGTCTAGACCAGACAGTTGTCAAGCAGAACCAAAGCCCAGAAAGCAAATTTACAAGTTGCCTCGACACATTTAGGCTGAATATATTAGACTTCTATTCAAGGAAATTACCAAGAATCAATTAGTTCAACAATTCTTCTACTTGAACATATGGTTAGATTCAAGTAAGTCCTAGGATCAACACTCACACAAAAAAAAAAGTCCAACCAATAAGTCAGTTAAAGTGGTTAATAATTTCCATTCAAAAACTCAAGATCTAAATGGATGACCAAACCTGCCTATTTTCGATTAACTGAGATCATTACCTGTTCTCTCTTCATTAGTATCTGATAAGGCATATTTTGGCTCCGGATGAATCACCATCGACGTCACACGCCAGCAACCACGAACCCGACGCCATACGCCACCAGAACCCCAGGGTGCACGTCGCATCCGGTTCCGTACCGATACACTGTGCGACATGACTACCCAGAGAGCTCGGGGCAGTGCCGTCTGACGCTGCTCAGGCACCCCCAAAGACGCCAACTCATCAGAGAAGTCATTCCACCCCCACGAAAGTCAGCGGCCACGTCAAACCGAGGCGCAACCAACCCTCACACGATGGTATAAAAACCCCTGATCGACACCCGACCAGAGGGGAGAAAAAAAAGGACACTCAACTGACTTGTACGTCGGAGGGGCCAAAGTCGGGAAGCACCCGACGAGGGTCATTTTTGCAGAGAGATGGCCACCCCCAAGCGGCGAGCGTCTCCACCCGGGAATCGCCATTCGGTGCGCAAAGAAGAGCAGTCTGTCGACCTGGATCCCGACCAATGCCAACCAACCCTCCTTCCCGAGGGCGCGACCACGTCACAAAGACAAGCTGCCAACCACCCCGGGGACGGAAGGACGCGACCCACCACAAACGACACTCAAGTCGGCAGATCGTGGAGCGCTGACCAGCATCCACTCACGAGGGCCCAACCGACCCCGTCGGTCCGACTCTTGCCCGAGACGCTCAAGAGCCACCTCATCATCCTACTCACTCCACCAGAGGTTCCCGACATCGGCCCGCAGACCTAACCGTGTTAACTCATCAGCCACGGTACTTTTGTTCACCAACATTTTGGCGCTAGAAGGAGGGCCTGATGTCGCAGGAGCAGCTGGCAGCAGTTCTCCCCGGGAGAGAACCACCGATTGACCTCCCTTCCGTCAAACCAGAAAGTCAAGCTCTCCCCGCCCCTGGAGACAGGGGGATCCCAGCTTCGACGCCAGATCGCTACTGGCGTCTATTCAACGACCCGAGACTGTCGTCCCCGGGGCTCGCCACAGGGCCCTCGGCCGTGACACCCGAGGCGTTTCTTAGCCTAACCAAGCAAGTGCAGGCTATAGCGGGTACAATGCAGACGCTCGCTCCGACCATCCCTCAAATCGTGTAGATAGCGACGCCACCGACCGACCCTACCCGACAGCGACCAACCGGGGAGCAGGTCAGGATCGGAGAAGCCCGAGGGCGAGCAACAGACCCGAGGGGTCCTCCCGGGCAAAACATACCCGCACCCTGCCGAATCACGCTGTCTCATCTTGAGCCTAACACCATATCGTCCGACTCGACGAACGACTCGCTTAGAGCGCAATTGTCCCGGGTCAACCAACGTCTGGACTCATTCCAGCGCGAGCTTCGAAAATCGTGGAGTGAGTCCAGCGAAGGCGGCTCGGGCGGGTCCCCTTTCACTCGGGAAGTACAGGACAAGCCAGTACCCCTCAACTTCAGGCTGTCGACATTGGAGACATATGACGATGGCTCCGATCCTATGGAGCACGTCTCCATATTCCGAGCCCAGATGGCCCTCTATGGCACCTTCGATGCGCTGATGTGCCAGGCATTCCCGACCACTCTGAGGGGACCAACACGAACATAGTTCAACCGACTACGCCAATCCTCAATCTCATCCTTTGACTAGCTTGCTGAGGAGTTCGAGCAAAACTTCCTCGCCAGCGCGTAACCCAGGCCTTCCATGGCCACCCTGCTCGCGCTATCCTAGTGCGAAGACGAGTCCCTCTCTCAGTTCGTGGCGCTTTTTGCCACCGAGATCCGAGGGTTTCCAGACGCTCACCCCTCTCTGATCTTGCAGGCCTTTCTGATGGGTTTGAAGCCTTCGAGGTTCTTTTGGTTGCTAATCGAGAAGCTACCAGCGACCGTCTCCGAAATGCTCCAACGCGCCAACCAGTACGTCGCTGCCGAGGCGTTGGTGGCGGGGAGGCGCACGGAAGGCAAGAGGCCAAGGGCAGAACCGTCACGGAGAACGACCTCAATGGCCCCGACACCACCCCGCCGCAGGCTCAACCGACAAGAGCTACCGCTCCCGAGGCCCCCGCCTCTCCTCCTAAAAACATCCCGCACCGAGATCTTCCTCCAAATCAGGGAGACGAGTCTCTTGCAACAACCTCGTCCTATAAAGGCCACCCGCAAAGATCAGTCAAAATATTGCAGGTTCCACCGGGACCACGGCCATGACACGGAGGACTGCCATGACCTCTAGAATCAAATAGAGACATTGATTCGGAGAGGTCACCTCGGATGCTACCTCAAATCCCGAGAGGCAACTCCACGCCCTAGGGGACCCGCCGAGAGACAAATCGACGTCATCTCTAGGGGGCCAGCGGCCGGTGATAGCAGCACGGTAGCAAGAAAGGCCTACGCCCGCAACACGATGGAGAAACGTCCACGACTCGAGCATGAGCCCGAAATCACCTTTGGGGCAGGAGAGGCCGAGCGCTCTCACCATGACGACGCTCTAGTAATCTCCATCCAAATCGCCAATGCCCGAGTTAAAAGGGTGATGGTTGAAACCGGGAGCTCTGCCGACGTTCTTTGCTTCGACGCCTTCAAGAGGCTTGGGTTGACCGAGGGAGATCTTACTCCGATGGCATCAGCACTCACAAGGTTCACAGGAGATTCCATCTCCCCACTTGGGACCACAGTCCTCCCCATCACCATTGGGGAAGAATCGAGAGCAAAAACAATAATGACCACCTTCATGGTAGTCGATCTGCCCTCGGCCTACAACGTCATCCTCGGCCACCTAACCCTCAACAAGTTAAAGGCGGTGGTTTCCACCTACCACAGAACCATCAAGTTTCCGACCTCAGTAGGGATCGGGGAGGCCTGAAGTGATCCAGGGGAGTCAAGGCGATGTTACCTCGCCGCGGTACTCTCCTAGCAAAGCCGCGCCCGACTCCAGTTCTTGATCCCCGTGAAGAACCTGTACCACGAGTGCCGCTGGAGCCCCTCGAGTTGCTCACCGAGGTACCCCTGAAGAGGAGCCGACCCGACCAGACCGTTAAGGTCGGAGCCACGCTCCCCGAAGCAGACCAGCAACACCTTATTGATTTTCTGAGGCGACAAGTGTCTCCCTTTCTTCCAGGCTCTGCAGCGAGCCGACAACTTTATATGGACCCCGGAGTGTGAGGAGGCCTTCGAGAAGTTGAAGGATGTGCGTTGATTACACCGATCTCAACCGGGCATGCCCCAAGGACTGCTATCCGCTCCCTAGGATAGACCAATTAGTCGACGCCACCGCAGGGCATGAACGCCTTACGTTCATAGATGCATTCTCGAGCTACAACCAAATCCGGATGGCAACCCAAGACCAAGAAGACACTGCCTTCGTCACCAACCGAGGGGCGTATTGTTACAAGGTGATGCCCTTTGGCCTAAAGAATGCTGGCGCAACTTATCAAACGATGGTCAACAAACTTTTCAAACACCAGCTCAGGAAGATTATGGAGGTTTTACGTAGACGACATGATTGTAACGAGCAGGGTCGCAGAGACACACCTGGACGACCTTGAGGAAACATTCCAAACGCTTAGGCGGGTTGGCATGCGTCTGAACCTTGAGAGGTCGATCGCCTAATAAGGTCAGGTTCATTACTAAGGTTAAATACCCCCAGTGGCTGTCGAATGTAGTCCTCGTTAAGAAACCTAATGGAAGTTGAAGGATGTGCGTTGATTACACCGATCTCAACCGGGCATGCCCCAAGGACTGCTATCCGCTCCCTAGGATAGACCAATTAGTCGACGCCACCGCAGGGCATGAACGCCTTACGTTCATAGATGCATTCTCGAGCTACAACCAAATCCGGATGGCAACCCAAGACCAAGAAGACACTGCCTTCGTCACCAACCGAGGGGCGTATTGTTACAAGGTGATGCCCTTTGGCCTAAAGAATGCTGGCGCAACTTATCAAACGATGGTCAACAAACTTTTCAAACACCAGCTCAGGAAGATTATGGAGGTTTTACGTAGACGACATGATTGTAACGAGCAGGGTCGCAGAGACACACCTGGACGACCTTGAGGAAACATTCCAAACGCTTAGGCGGGTTGGCATGCGTCTGAACCTTGCGAAGTGCGTCTTCGGTGTCAGCTCGGGGAGGTTCCTCGGCTTTATCATCCACCAGCGGGGAATAGACGCCAACCCAGAGAAGGTGCGTGCCGTTACCGAGATGCACTCCCCCCGCTCGGTCAAAGAGGTGCAGCGACTTGCCAGGAGGTTGGCAGCGCTCAGCAGGTTCGTGTCGTATTCAGGCGACAAGTGTCTCCCTTTCTTCCAGGCTCTGCAGCGAGCCGACAACTTTATATGGACCCCGGAGTGTGAGGAGGCCTTCGAGAAGTTGAAGGCATGCCTCGCCCACTTGCCCCAACTCGCCTCGCCCGGGGCCGGGCGACACCCTCGGTCTCTACCTGGCGGCCTCGACATAGGCCGTCAACTCGGTGTTAGTTCGGGAGATACCGCTAGCATAGCAGCCCGTGCACTACGTCAGTTATATCCTCGGGGGGCCCGAGGCGCGGTATTCCCCGATCGAGAAGCTAGCTCTCGCCCTCATCGTGACGGCCCGAAAGTTACGGCCCTATTTCCAAGCCCATACGATCAAAGTGATCACTGACCAACCGCTACGACAGATCCTTTCCAGCTTTGACGCATCGGGTCGTATGTTACGATGGTCGGTCGAGCTCAGTGAATTCGACATTCAGTACTCCCCCAGGACCGCCATCAAAGCTCAGGCACTGGCTGATTTCATTTCTGAGCTAACTCCCGAGGACCAAGCTGTGGGGCGGGAGACCAATCAGGGCGCATGGACCCTGCACGTGGATGGCTCATCCACTTCCGGAGCGACCGGGGTCGGGCTTATCCTCAAAGGCCCGTCGGGAGAAGCCTATGAGAGGTCGCTCCTGTTGCAATTCCGAGCCACTAACAACGAGGCCGAGTACGACGAGTACGAGGCGCTGCTCCACGGCCTACGCCTCGCTCTGGAGATGCATATGGACAACCTTGAAGTCTTCAGCGACTCCCAACTGGTGACGGGACACGTTAATGGGAGCTACGAAGCCCGAGACCCAACGATGGTGTAATACCTACTGGAGGCAAAGCGACTTGCCCGCCGATTCAACCGCCTTTCAGTCACCAGAATACCTCGGGCGCAGAACGAGCGGGCCGATGCACTAACCCGATCAACCTCCACCCGCGGCCCCGATAATAGCGACTTACGAGGTCGCCAAAACGAATTTACCGCCGAATTGGATGGAGGAGATCCTCCACTACAAAGCGGGCGGAGAGGAGCCCGACGACCCGGCGGCTGCGAGACGGTTGAGGCGAACCCAAGCCTGGTACTGCATCATTGGCAGAAGGTTGTACCGAAGGGCCTTATCTCAACCCCTCCTACGCTGCCTCGTGCCATCGGAAGCCGAGACAGTCCTCATCGAGCTCTATGAGGGGATTTGCGGGGAGCATGTTGAGGGACGAACCTTGGCCTTCAAAACCCTCCAACAAGGGTACTATTGGCCAACCCTCCATGAGGGGATTTGCGGGGTGCAGCAGTGCCCGCAATGTCAACGGCACGCCCGGCTACCGTACGGGCCAATGGTTCCCCTGACTCCTATAGATGTGGCCTGGCCCTTTGCCCAATGGGGGCTCGATCTCCTCGGGCCTTTCCCTCCAGCGTTGGGTCAGCGATGCTTCCTCATAGTCGAGGTCGACTATTTCACGAAGTGGGTCGAAGCCGAGCCCTCGGCCTCCATTACCGAGAAGCAAGTCCAAAACTTTACATGGAAAAACATCATCACCCGGTTTGGGATCCCGAAGGCTATCGTCACCGACAACGGGACTCAATTCAACAACACTAAATTCAAGGCCTATTACCAGTCGTACGGAATCCAGTTAAAGTTCAGCTCGATCGCGCACCCCAAAACCAACGGCCAAACCAAAGTGATGAACCGAGCAATTCTTGAAGACCTCAAGAGGAGAATCTCAGGCGTGCATGGTGCCTGGGTGGACGAGCATCCCAGCGTCCTATGGGCAATGCGAACAACTCCCAAACCGCCTCGGGGGAGTCCCCGTTCAGCCTGGCATTCGGGACCGAGGGTCCTCCCGCCCAAGATGTTATTCTCGACCCTGCGCACCTCCAATTATAAGCAGGGAGACTCTGAGGAGGGACTACAAGCTAACCTGGATCTCCTTGAGGAAAGGAGAGCCAGGGCACATCTACACGCCCTGGCATACAAGAAGGCGACCGCTCGGATATACAACCGAAGGGTCCATCCGCGGCCAATCCAGGTCAGGGACCTCGTCCTCCGAAGAGCAGAAGTAAGCGACCCAACCCAAGCAAGGGGAAAGCTTGCACCCAATTGGGAAGGCCCCTATCGAGTCTATCACATGGTTCGAGAGGGAACCTACTGACTTGAGACTACGGAGGGAAGTCCCCTGCCGAGAACGTGGAATGCGGCAAACCTGAAGAAATTCTACCCTTAATGGAGGCTGCTCGGGACGCAAAAAAGATATAAGAAGCTCACGCATCCACAGTCGGGGAGAAGAGCAAGTCAGAATTCCAAAATAAAAGTGCTTCTTGATCATAAAGGAGGTACACTTGGCGGTCGGGCGGCACGGCCCCAAGCCCGACCGGAACAAAAAAAAAGGGAAGAGAAGAAAAAGAGAAAAACAAAACGCAAAAGGAGAGGGCGCATAGCCCCTAGCTTGGGGGAGGAGTCGCCGGCCCGTCGTCGAAGGGGACGTTCGTCGGCATGTCGACGTCCTGATCTGCCGGGTTGTCAACAAACGGGTCCGACTCTAGGTCCGGGTACTTCGCCCGGAAACAAGCACAGGCCACCCGGTACCCGTACTCGTACGTGATCCAGCCTGACCTCACCAAGCCACGCTCGAACCCGACGGACGCTTTATATCCGGTGACTGCCTCCTCGACCCTTTTGGGCAGCCCCAACCGCTTTAGTGCTTCCTCGACGGGCCGGGCCGTCGACCTGGCGGTCTCAACGTCCTGGGAGAGGGTCAGCAGCTCGTCATCCAATGAACGGATGTGTGACCGACTTTCTTCCAGCGCGGTCTTCAAATGAGCCACCTCCTCGTCCAGCACCGTAGCGCGCTTTTCGACCGCGGCAACGGCCTCTGGACCCCCACTGGCTCGCAGCTCCAGGTTCTCCAGCCGGAGGGTGGCGTCTATCTCCATCTGTCGCCCGATCACCCGCCCGACGTCGAAGACCCGGTCGATTAACGCCATACCATAGTGCTGGCACTGTATAAGGATCGGTGTCAGCACCCAAAAAAGATGGAATCGATGGGAAAAGGAAGTCATTACTTACCCAGACGAGCGACTTGACCGCCCGCTCTACCAGTACTTCAGAAGCGGAGCTGTAGAGGTCCTTGGCCAGGGAGGGGTGCAGCGCCCCTCGGACGAACTCCTGGGCGGTTGGCCCATCGCCCCAAAGGCGGCTGTCGACCTTGAGAGTTGACCACCGAGCAGCGTAGGGGGCCCCAGGCTCCGCGGCCGGAAGATCGACCATGTGCTTGGCTTGGTACTGCCAGCCCTCGGGCCAGGAGTGGATGCAGCATAGTTCCCGCACCGGTAAGGGGCACGCCGGCGCCCTCTTGGAAGGGTCGCTACCGGACAACCCGGTCGAACCCTTCCCCTTCATGCTCCCCGGGCCCTCCCCCTAGGCAAGGGCCCCGAGTGATTCTAGGGAGGCGCTCGAGCGGGTGGCCTGGCTTGCGGGCGTCTTCCGAACCATCGTCTTCATTTTCTTGGGAGGGCGCTCTGATGCCGACGAGGCCGACACCCTTTTCGGCGTACCCTCCAGCGGGACAACCCCGCCTCTAGAGCCCTCCCCGTCCCGAGATGAGGGCTCGACGGCCTTGGCGCTGGTCGTCTTCTTCATTGATCGCAGGTCTACCATTTCTGCAGAAATAGACAGCGGTCAGATGGTTTAGGACGAACGAACGAGCCATTATATACGAATGGCCATACCCCCGATGGCGGGGCTCAGCTCTGCTTCAACCATCCACTCCTCGGTCATCTCCTTAATTGCCCGAGAAGAGGATAGGATACCCCTCAGACGATCCACGACCGTTGCGTCTCTAGCAAAGAGCAAGAGGGGGGTGTTATCGATGCTCCGAATAGCCCACCCAGTGCTGAAGCCCCACTCTTGGTCACAACTAACATAGAAGAAACGCCTCTTCCAACCTTTGTTGTTGGAGGGCGCGCCACTGATCTTGAAACCGCTACGGGCGGTCAAGTAATACCCACCTGGTCCCCTCCCCAAGCGGAAGCAAGCCAAAAAAAGGGGTCGGGACGGCTCGATCCCAGCCCCCTGACACTCCCAGATGAAAGCCACCAAGTATCGCCAGGAGTTGGGCGACACCTGGGATGGGGAAATCCCCTAAAAGTGAAGACAATCCCTAATGACAGGGTGCACCGAAAACCACAGCTCGGCTTCGAGCGTCCCCACGGTTAACCTGAATCCGTCGGGAAACTGGTCGTACGACTGCTACCTCGGACGAGGGGCGTTCAGGCCGTAGCACTCCGGGATGCAGTAGCGATCCCGGAGCACTTTCAAAAGGTCCTCGGTCACCATCGAGTCCACGTCATGCCAGGACTTGAGGACTCCAAGCTCGGCTAAACCCTTTGAGGCCTCCGAGGAGGCGCTACCTGAAGACACGCTCACTACCTCATCTCGGGAGCTGGCAGGAGGAGAAGGAGAAGGCGAAGGAGTAGGAGAGGGAGAAGGGAACGAAAACGAAGACAAGGATGAAAAAGAAGACGAAGACATCCCGACCTTAAAGTCGCGGGAAAGAAGTCCGGGTTCCGGGGCGAGGGATTAGAGCAAAGAAGACGACGGAGTTGCGAGAAAAGAGCAGAGACGCGGAGCGAAAGAATGATGGCAAGAGTGACGGTAACCGCCCATGATGGGGATTATAAAAGGCAGGTAACCCACGGCGAGGTGGCGATTAGGGCTTCCCGAGGAGAGGAACAGTCGCAACATTTAAGACCTGTCACAACCCCTCGGATCCGCCAGATTCGCCCGCCTCGGACCTCCCTCCAGAGGCGTCCCGTTACTCGAGACTCCCCGAAGGCCATTCAAAATGAAGTCCCCTGCCAAGCCCCCCGACGCTCCATCCGGCCTGCCACGTGACACGATGGCGCTCAGGTATGACTCGGCCCCCAAGTTTGATTCCTGCTCGGGTCACTCCAGATCGCTCCCAACTGGCGACCCGTCGACACTGAAACCGGAACCGAGCTCAATTACTCGGCCCCCAAGTTCGATTCCTACTCGGGTCGCTCCAAATCGCTCCCAACTGGCAACCCGTCGGCACCAAAACCGAAACCGAGCTCAATCACTCGGCCCCCAAGTTCGATTCCTGACCGGGTCACTCCAGATCGCTCCCAACTGGCGACTCGTCGGCACCGAAACCGAGCTCAATCACTCGGCCCCCAAGTTCGATTCCTACCCGAGTCGCTCCAGATTGCTCACAACTAGCGACCTGTCGGCACCGAAACCGGAACTGAGCTCAATCACTTGGCCCCCAAGTTCGATTCCTGCCTGGGTCGCTCCAGATCGCTCCCAACTGGTGACCCGTCGGCACCAAAACCGGAACCGAGCTCAATCACTCGGCCCCCAAATTCGATTCTTGCTCGGGTCGCTCCAGATCACTCCCAACTGGCGACCTGTCGGCACCGAAACCGAAACCCGGGTCGCTCCAGATCGCTCCCAACTGGCGACCTGTCGGCACCGAAACTGAAACCGAGCTCAATCACTCAGCCCCCAAGTTTGATTCCTGCCCGGGTCACTCCAAATCACTCTCAACTGGAAACCCGTCGGCACCGAAACCGGAACCGAGCTCAATCACTCGGCCCCCAAGTTCGATTCCTGCCCGGGTCGCTCCAGATCGCTCCCCACTGGAGACCCGTCGGCACCAAAACCGGAACCGAGCTCAATCACTCGGCCCCCTAGTTCGATTCCTGCCCGGGTTGCTCCAGATCGCTCCCAACTAGCGACCAGTCAACATCGAAACTGGAACCGAGCTCAATCACTTGGCCGCCAAGTTTGATTCTTGCCCGGGTCGCTCCAGATTGCTCCCAACTGGCGACCCGTCGGCACCGAAACTGGAACCGAGCTCAATCACTCGGTCCCCAGGTTCGATTCGGAGCCGAGCTTACTCACTCGATCCCTAGGTTCGATTCGAAGCCGAGCTTACTCACTCGGTCCCCAGATCCGATTCAAAGCCGAGCTTACTCACTCGGTCCCCAGATCCGATTCGGAGCCGAGCTTACCCCAGATCCGATTTGGAACCGAGCTTACTCACACAGTCCCCAGGTTCAATTCGAAGCCGAGCTTACTCACTCGGTTCCCAGGTTTGATTCGGAGCCGAGCTTACTCACTCGGTCCCTAGATCCAATTCGGAACCGAGCTTACTCACTCGGTCCCTAGATCCAATTTGGAGCCGAGCTTACTCACTCGGTCCCCAGGTTCGATTCGGAGCCGAGCTTACTCACTCGGTCCCCAGATTCGATTCGTAACCGTGCTGACTCATCAGCCACGGTCCCTGGGTTCCATTCGGAACTGAACTCAGTCACTCGGCCCACAGGCCCAACCTCCGAACCGAGTCACATCTCAACCGATCCAACACCCGAGCCACACCTCGCGGCCAATTTGATGCCCGAATCACGTCCCAGTCGATCCAATGCCCAAACCGATGGCCTAATCCACTCTCCAAATTGCTCCGCGTCAACCTCGACTCACCGGCATCGACACTTCAATTTCGCGTCGTCGAGCCCCTACCGTTCGATCAGCAGGGTCGGTCCTGCCCGCATCACGGGGCCCCACCCCTCTAAATCGCCCCCGACGAGTCAATCCACCTCTCCCGCGAAAACGGCCAGTACGATCGTGTCCCTCAGCCCTAGGCATGCCACCCGGTCCATTAGGGACCCATCGACACGCCCCGAGGGGGGGGGGAAGTGATAAGGCATATTTTGACCCCAGATGAATCACCATCGACGTCACACGCCATCAGCCATGAACCCGATGCCATACGCCACCAGAACCCTAGGGTGCACGTCACGTCCGGTTCCGTACCGATACACTGTGCGACATGACTACCCCGAGAGCTCGGGGCGGTGCCGTCTGACGCCGCTCAAGCACCCCCAAAGACGCCAACTCGTCAAAGAAGTCATTCCACCCCTACGAAAGTCAGCGGCCACGTCGAACCAAGGCGCAACCAACCCTCACACAATGGTATAAAAACCCTTGGCCGACACCCGACTAGAGGGGAGAAAAAAAAGGACACTCAACTGACTTGTTCGTCGGAGGGGCCAAAGTCTGGAAGCACCCAACGAGGGCCATTTTTGCAAGGAGGCGGCCACCCCCGAGCGGTGAGCGTCTCCACCCGGGAATCACCATCCGGTGCGCAAATGAGAGCAGTCCGTCGGCCCAGATCCCGACCAACGCCAACCAGCCCTCCTTCCCGAGGGCGCGGCCACGTCACGAAGACAAACTACCAACCACCCCAGGGACGAAAGGACGCGACCCACCACAAACGACACTCAGGTCGACAGACCGTGGAGCGCTGACCAGCATCCACTCACGAGGGCCCAACCAACCCTGTCGGTCCGACTCTCCCCCGAGACGCTCAAGAGCCACCTCATCATCCTACTCACTCCACCAGAGGTTCCCGACATCGGCCCGCGGACCTAACCGTGTTAACTCATCAGCCACGGTACTTTTGTCCACCAACAGTATCCTCTATGAATTAGTTCAGGAAAGATGCATGGCCCAATTGGAGTATTATGAGCTTTCTATTTTTGAACTTAGAAGAATTAATCAACATAGACCAATGATCTTAGTTGTAGATTACTATGGTTCTAAAATTAGAAAAAGGGAGGTTCGTGTGTGTGTGTGGGTTGTGGGGTGGGGGGAGTGAGGCGGGGGTGGTGTCAAACACTTTTCCTTTTTATCTATCATTTATTTGTTTCCCCTCTAAGCTCATATTCCCATCATCTTTCTCTACTCCCTTAACAGATATTCCCCATCTTCCTCTTGTTTATCACCGTCATCAGTTAGCAGAAGCTTGGTATACATCAGATCTAAATTTATCTCGGTGCATTCCTTCAATTAACGAAGGGCAGCAGCAACTTTCCGCCGCAAGGTCCAAGTTCGATCACTCGACCGCACCGTTAACGGAATCACGCTGCGGCCCTGATCGAAGGAATCGGAAAGAGAGGGGAATAAGGAGATTGATCCGTACCCGAAGCCGCTGGAATCCATCAATCAAGGCGGCGTGGTGGAGAAAAGAGGAGGAGCGGCCAAGGGCTCGGAGCTTCTCACCGACACCCAAGGCCAAGATGGAGGGGAAGGGGGGCTTCCCGGTGCCTCAGTCGCTCGCGGGAGGGATGGAGGAGGAAAGAAGAGGGAGCTCTTTGACTACCTTGTGGAAGAATTCGTCGACCGCGACGAGGAGAGAGCTCTGCGGAGGGGGAGGGGGAGGGGGAGATCGGAATCGTTGAGAACAGCGTCCGTCTCCCTCTCTCTATCCTAATTATATTTCGGGCTCCACGGAACAAAGCAAGTGGATATATTTGTCTCAGGCAAAAGGGCGCAAGTGGGTGCGCGGTGACGATTGCAACTTGCAATAGGCACCGTGATGCACCGGTTCGATTTGGATTCCATTTCGACCAGTTTGGACCGTCCGGGCCGGTTCAATTATTTGTCCAATTATGATTATAATATATAACATCGATATTACATATATTTTATATGGATTGGCTATAGAATTTTGAGTGACAAAACAGGGAAAAACTTTGTGTCATATTAATAAATTCCAAATCGGACCAATTTTGTGTCACATATTATCAAAGGTATTTTAAACTTTAAGAGGATATTTAATAATATTCATTGCTCCATCATTCTCTTATACTATTCCTATCATCTTCTTTCGCCATATTATAAAATATTATTCTTCATATATTTTAACATAATATATTATTTTTGGAAAAAATATATATACGAGATTCACGATTTGAACAAATAATCCAATAAAAGAATTAATATATTATGGTTGTAATAACTATGTTTTTATTTTCAATAAAAGTTGTAATTAGTTCCTTAAATCTCCTGATTTTGGAAAGAAATTAGTTGGGAATCAAATCTGAAAGAAAATTCCAAATATATGTCACCGTTTTCTTGACAGAACAAGTTCACTTGTAGCTTTCCTCGATGCTTTGAATCCCAAAGACCAGAGATCTCTTGACAGTCTATAAACTTCTCTGCTGCTCATCTAAATTAGTTTCCAGTACAGATGTAACTACTGATTAGATGTTTCATGCAAACCACAACATTCATGAACTGATACCAAAATCACATTTATTCTAGTTCAACAATAACAATAATTAATATATATATACATATGTATATCAATATTTATATTTATATATTTATATATATGAACAGTCTATAAACTTCTCTGCTGTCTCATCTAAATTAGATTCCAGCACAGATGCAACTATTGATTAGATGTTTCATGCTAACCAAAACATTCATAAACTGATACAAAAATCACATTGTTACCAAGAGTAGGATATTATTTCTAGTTCAATTAGAAGCATTCATATATCCTTTTATTTATCTTTCCATGGAAAGTAATACTAATTCAATTCACCAATTAAAACAAGAGAATTCAATTCAGATCAAGTTAACCAACAAGTGGAATTGCAACTTGGATAGCAGTGAGATAAAGGAGCCCAAAAAATCTAAACTATATGCAGACAAAAACAGATTTAGACTGATCCAACAAAATAATGACAACCAGTCTTGTAAATTGCAGTCTCATCCTTGCAGCTATTCAAATGGATCCAGGCATGAAAACATCACTATGGTGTAGCATTCCATGAAAGAGACTTAACAGTAAAAACCAAACAGAGTTGAAACAAATAATCATCTGGCAAATAGTTTTCTACAGCAGTGCTAATTTCTATGGGAAGGTTAATCAACATCAGAAACACTTATTGTAAGAGAGCAATTAGTTTATAATAAAAAGGAACTAAGGCATTTTAGCTATAACCAACAAAAAACAAACACAAGGCAACAAGTACAGAAGCTGACATCCTTAGTTGATAACAGTGCTATGTATCCCAGAACATTTGCAAGATATCCCCCTGACTTGAACTATCACCTCTCAACCATTTTCAAGCTGCAGTATGGACTATCAACTTCAGAAATACAGAACTACTTGATATACATCGACAATACATATAGACAAACAATAGGTTAGGACTTGAAACCCATTCATAGTGCCTTAAATTGAAAAAACCCTCTCCAAATAACCTACCAAAGTTACTGTTACTTGGCTTCGGAAAAAAATAGTGCTAATTTAACTCACAAGGATCTCAAAAGAAAGCAGAGCCAATAATGATGAAATCAAACAGACTACTTTGACAGTGCATATCAGGAACATTGCCGGTCCAAACTGTAGTTACTGATCTCTAGAGAAAGAATATGGCATTAGAATGGGGAGACATGGGGAACACAGTATACATGGAACATAAGAAACTATACTTTTGATGACAATTTGAAATAATTCTGGATTTCAATGTAACCCTGTCCCATCAGAAAGAGAGTGGATAACTACTCACCCAATCTTGGGCAAACTGGAAATCAGTCATTATCAACTGAACTAGCATCAAGCTATTGCTTCAAGTGGAACCATTAAAATATAAGAACCACAAAATGCCACTGTATAGGTCCAGGAGAAAAATATGACAAAGGGATATGGGATCCATGTGACAGGTTGGATCAAGATCAAGAGGGCAGCTTTAGAAGCAAGAGGTTGGAAAACCTGGAGGAGACCTTACATTTTCACAACATAAAGGAGCAATTTGGTATGACCCCACTCTTATCAGTATCCATGGTTTACCAGAATAGTATCACACATTTCAAAGCCAATTAATTGAACTCCAAGAGGTCAATAGACAACTAGCTGCACAAATATCCATTAACAGTTCATAATGATTCACATATCTAAGAAAAACCGATTAAATTCAGAAGATCCTACATTTTTTTATGTGCAATTTCAAGCATCATGGTAGTTAATTTTTGAAATTCAAAAAGTGTACAAACCACCTCAAAGGAAGGGAAAGTCTAGGACACAGGACTACATAAATCTAGATCAGCACAGGGATCAAAGAGACTGTATCAGCTGCAGATGGTAGAAATTGAGTAATAAAAAACAAGCCAAGAACGAAACATAGGAAATTATTGCTCAAAATTGTATACTCATGATCATTTGACAAAAATCAGTTCATAAAGCCATAATCAAACCTCGAGCAACTCTTTCTCTATCTAATACAGGGAAACTACTAGGATATCTAGTAGGATATTCAGTCTATTTCAGGCATAAAGCAAAATCCAAGGAAAAAAGAAAAATACCACTGGAAAACCAAGTTCACTTGCAGTACAAGTAAAGACGAAAGTCACTTTCAAGTCTTGAGCAACTCATCATGTTACCCATCCTAGACAACAGCTTACATAGACTGAGAAGAACTAAATAATATCTTCTGGACGTTCCTTATTATCGGAAAAAGGGCAAGCAAAACTATTTGAAAATGTTCTGAGCTATTCAAACGAATACCAATTTGACCAGTTCCTTTGTTGCTCAAGTTTGCATGACCAATTAGATTAGTTCCTCTGTCCAAGGGGAGTTGAGATTGAACATTGCAACCAAGTGTGAGGTCTCCATGCCAATCCATAATAGACAGTTGAAGAGTGGACAGAGCCTGTCTTATAGGATAATCTTTGTCCCTTAAAGTTGCCTCGAGACGGCCCCCATAAGCTACATCGCCTCTACCTGTCATTGCACCTCCACTCATGAGTACTCTAAGTCTCTGGCTAATCATCAACTTATCTTCAAACTTCAGGCCAGCTGACAATGAATCCCCAAGGACGGTTACTGAAACTCCTGCAGCTGTATTGTTCCGCCTGAAATTTTTAAACCTTGTGTCACCACGTAATGTGTACGCAACGTCCTTCCCAACAGTCTGCATATCCAGACATAAAGAAGTGGATTTTGATTCACTATGCTTGATTGAACTTGCCACCTCCATTTGAAGAGAGCACTCCTTCTTATCCTTTGTAAGCTGGCCAGAAACTGATAGTGGCATTTTATCTTTGATAGCAAATACTCTTTCCACATTCAAACCTTCGTAACCAATATCATGATCCCAGCCCTGGGAATCTAGCACAGGCCTGACAAGCCATTGGCTGGAAGAATCCAGAAATCTATAACGGTGAGTAGGATTATCCGAATCAAAAGAATTGGGAAGCACAAAATCTGGCATTGGTACTGGCACAGATGCAGGGCCACTGGCTTCTTCTTCAACATCCCCATTGGTGTGCTCATTTGGCGTATCCGAAGCCATATCTGCCATTTTCTTCATGAGTTTCCGGCGTCTCTTCTCCTCTTTCAACTGTTTCTTATAGAAGAGCCTTTCTCTATAATCTAGTTCCTCAAAATATGCCTTCTTCTGTGCTTTGCTCAGCTTTGCCACTTGGGACTTAGTGAGAGGCTTAAAAGGTGGCAACTCATCATAATCTGAGCCCTCATCGGAATCAGACATCTCACCCAAATCCTCGTCCAAGTTGTCATCATCACCAAGTTGTTCTTCTGGCAATTTAGGCGGGGGTCTTGACTGTAGAAGAGAAGACAAAAGAAAGGGTAATGGAGGAACTCTCGGACGAGAACCAAACGTCTTACCGGGAGGACCATCCTGCAACTTCAGGAGCATGTTAGCCTCTGCCAAAATTTTGGAAGCAAATGACAGTAACAGCAACTGTGGTTTCCAAACCTGGCCATTTGGTAGTACTCTCTGGCCAGCCCTATTCATCCTACAAGCAGAGTGGTTCTCGACCAAGGAAACTGGGTTCATGAGCCGTACATCCCCGGCAGCTTGTCGGATTGCTTGCTGAACCACATGAGACCTCTGAGTCACAAACATCTCATAAGTGAGTGGACTACCATTTGGGCCATCTGGAGGAGCAGAAGCAGCATGTGTTAGAACAACAATTGCATTAAACCAAATGGATGCTCCAAATATGTCAGTGATGGTCCGCAGAAGTGGAGCATCCCCATAATCCCTACTCTGCATGTCCAACCGATCAAAGTAAAGAACAATATCTGGAGGAGTCTTACTGATAAACCTCTTGACAGAATGAAGTGTTTTCTCGTTTCGATTCTGATCCAAAGAGGAAGAGAAGAGACCAGGAGTGTCAATAACCCTAACCTTGATCCCCTGAACCATGCCCACTACTTCTTGGACCTTCTTTGTCCCCACCTGGAAGGCATCCGTTGGCAACTTAACTTCATCAAATATTGAATTGATGGTAGCACTCTTGCCAACCCCTGTTTTTCCAATGACCATTATTGTACAAGAGAAGTCCAGAGTCTCCTGGCCAGCAGCCTCAAGTTGTTCTGCCACAACACTAGCCCGATCAAAGCTGAATACACCTGGCCGGTTTGTGTTTCTCTTGAGCTGTTCAGCCAGACCTAGCCTGTATAGAACCTGGGCAACTACTACATTATGAGGTGTTTGCCCTAGCCTATGAGCCAAACGAAGAAACTTAACCCGAATCATCTGAAGCTTCTCGCGTGTCTCATCATTCTCCTCTCCATCATCATTTGGTGGCTCTTCAGATGGTTGAGAGACCCTCCGTGGAGCAGAGCCATTAGTCCTAGGTTGCTGAAGAGAACGGACAGAAGGCTCCAGTAAAGGAGCAGAGGAGCCAAGGCCAGCAGGACGAGATGACAAGCCAGGGCCTCCCGAGTTCTCATGATTCAAAGTTGAAGGCAATGCGGATGGGCTAGAACCTTTCTTGTTGTCACTACTTGTAGAACTCAAATGGCCTAGATTTTCAACAGATTCCTTTTGAAGTTTCTTGGTAGTTTCATGCATGACAGCCTTATCGTCTTTTACATAAGAATCATTAGCTGCATTAGTAACATGTGAGCAGGATGATCCATCTTGTTTTTCCATGGTAGCATGTCCATTAGTTGCAAAACCATAGTTAACTTCTGCACTGTTATCTTTCAGCTGGGGAACTTTTGACGGCTTTTCAGAAACAGATAATGACTGAGCTGATATATCCTTCTTCTGTTGTGTCGAAACCTGATGTGATTCCGCGTCATTATCTGCCCCACACTCATCAGAAGTCACTTCAAGGGACTGTCCATTTTCAGAACCTTCATCAAGAAGATCAGCCAGCCCATCTAATCTCACCCTCTCAGGCTCCTCATTCTCAGATTTCTTACCAACCAATTCCGTGTTGCCATCACCGACAGTAATTTCCCTGTCATTCACAATCTCAGAAGATCCATTTGTAACTTCATCCATCCCTTTGCCATCCTTACTATCTGGAACCACAGAATTTAATTTGCCAAGCATGAACTCTTTTTCATCTTCCCCTTTTCCAAGTTCACCGTCTGACTCGTCACAAGCTGGCATCCCTTCCTCAGATTCAACAGCCACCTGTTCTTCAGAACTCTGATCAGTATGCTGGCTACCAATCGACGCATCAAGCTTGTCAAAAGAAACTGAATCTTCCTGACCATTACCTTCAACACCAGGAGCCCCATCGAGCTTTACAAGACCGACCGTTTCTTGCTCGTCGGGTCTCTGATCGTGTCCTGCAGCATCTGTTGAATCAATGTATCCCTCTGAACCAACCATCTCTACTTCGAGATTCTTTTCACCGACCCGTAGATCTGCCGGCTCGACCACCCCTTCAGGCTCAGCCACCATACCAACGTGCGAATCATGAACCGAGTGCTGCGGGGCCTCCATCGCCTCCTCAAAGACCTCATTTTCTCCCAAATCCTCCGATCCATCCTCCGATTTCGGAGGACCGCCATCAGCGCCGCCCGCTAATTCCCGCTGCGAATCCCCATTTTCCGCCGCCATCTCCAGCCCCATCTCCCCCGACCGGCACTCATCTTTCGCAGCACCCGCCCCGTTTTCCATCAGAAACCTAAGGCATCCGAGCCAGAAACCAAATCAAGATCAAGAAAGACCAAAATCTCCGACTCAAAAATAGCCGCCGGCAGCAAGTTCTAGGGTTCCAACGAATCAAAAAACCCAAACTTGGCAAAAGAAAGAAGAAAGAGAGGAGAAAACCTCAGGATCGACACTGCGCTTCGCGAAGGAAGCCGAAATCTTTCACGGGCGCTGTCTCTCCTTTTCTCTCTTCGGGAAGAGGATCCTTACTGGGGGCTCGCGCAATCTCTCTCGAAAGAAGACGACGATTGCGTGTGTGCGCGTGTATATAAAGATCAAGAGAAGGTCGACGGATGGGATACAAAGAGGTTTGAATCGGACGGTGTATACAAATGCAGAAGCAAAAGGACGGGGAAGAGAGAGAGACGGCGTCGCTTTCGACGGAGGGGATCGCTTCGGGACCGTCGGATGATGCGCACGTCATCTGCTTCGATAGGGAAACTCTGGTATCGAAGCGGGTAGAAGCCATTTGGTACTCGAAGCTCATCGATATGTTTAAATTGGATTCTAATTAATGTGGTTTTAAATAGAAAAATAAATACTCGACTCACATTTTGTTTCAAGTTCAATAAATTAAATAATAAATTCGAACTCATATAGTAAATGTGAGATTGCTTAGTAGTGATGATGATCTTTGGATGCAATCTTTGTACTTACTCTTTTACGGGTTATAAGAATAGATGTTACACAAAATTGGTAGAACTAACATATAGTCTATGAAAATAATCTATTATTCTTAGAATTTAAGTATTCTACTAAAAGAATTTTCATTGCAGGCTTTTTGTTGTCGATAGACTATTATAGTTTCATATGATTATTAATTCTATTTGTTCTTTGTGTAAAATTAATTCTTAAAGCATTGAACACCTTTTCTAATTAGCTCTAGGATTAATGGCAGAGTAACACTTCATTTTAGCTGGTTTCATTATTAGAGGTCATCAAGACATTTGGTGTGCAGCATATTTGAAGTCTCTATCAGATGAATCACCTCGATCGAGAATGGTTTCACACACATTCAAATTGAGACACTCTCTAACTTTGGCAGAATTGAAACGATCTGATACACAATATTCTTGGCTTGTTGAACACTTAATAGCAGAGATTAAGCAACTGCTAGTGCATTGCTTTGGAGAATGTAATATGGCAGATCAAATCCCCCAAGCTTTGTATGTATGTAACTCTCCAAAATAACTTGACAAGTCATTTGTCAGAGCTGTGAAAACTTAATAGATTTTTTTCCTTTTGGAAAAAAATAACAATAATATAAGATAAAATCTTTTTATGGTTACATACTAATCTACTTTAACACCTCAACTAGCAAAGTAGATACTGGAATTAGATTCATGTATTAAGTAGTGAATCAGATTTGATTTGGGATTTAAGTAGGATGAAAGTTTATAACATAATTTGGAAACATATATCCTATCTATTTTTGACCTATATGATTCACCAATATCTTTTTGGTTTAAAGCAGTAGTATCATATTCCTCAATCTTATATTGGTGAAAACTTTATGTACTGATGTATGGGATGGTTTTTCATGCAAATGTAAATGATGAAAATCGATATGTTCTCAAAATCTTACTATCAATGCTTAAATTTTTACTAACTAAGCTAGCTAACATCAAATTATGATTTAAGAGAATAGAGGCTAAAAAAAAAAGAGAGAGAACAGATTTCTTCCTAATTAAGAATGACTGACTTAACAACTGAAAATTAACCAAGTTGAAAGGATTTCCCTGTTGTTTTTCCTCTTTATCAGTCTTTTGAGATTGCAAGAATCCAACTTATCCTTTGCTTCCCTCCTCTCATTATTCTTCCCTGGACAAAAAAAACATTTGGATGTACAGTCCATCATATTAGCATATATAAAGGGGATTGATTAGAGGATTGGAAGCATAAACTGGGAAGCATTGAAAGTGGAAACCCACAACTCTGCCATGTTCACAGGTATCTGCAAACACAGGCATCAAGTAGTCAAAACATCTAACTGTATCATCACAACATAACACACTTTGACAATATATAATTGAATGAAAAGAAAAGAATCAGAAAAGAAATTAAAATCATCAAATGTGATGTTCTCCAAAAACCATGAATAACTCAAATTCAAATCTCGGAAACCGTCTCTATGTAAATATAAAGGTAAGGTGTGTATATAGACCCCCGAGTTCATTTCTATTATTTATGTGCTTCGGTTGTCAATCATCAGCAATTTGACAAATAGAATATTGGGAGGAGACAAAAGCAACTGAAGAAATTGCTCTCCTGCTATCAGTTTACTAAAGTAATATTCTCCAGAAATCATGAATAACATGACATCTCCCAGAAATAATAGACCTACAAGAACGACATATTTTAAAGTCAAATAACTCATCCAGCCAAAACCATATATAAGAAAGACAAATAGACGTAATTGTTGAACAAAACAATGACTTAAAAACTAAGATAACAAAATCAGAAGAACCATACTAAATTTTCTTTGCTCAGGTTATGTTTTTGAAGGGAAAGATATAACATGCAAGCATATGTGCAGTGCAGTAGAGTATGGTATCACTAGTCTGATGGGATATAAAGAAAAACTAAATTTTTATATATGAACAAATACTAATGGGTTATAATACGCAGCGGAATTAAATAGAATCACAATCAAATATAATATCAAGATTTATGCGAAAAATCCTTCCAACGTAAAAGGTAAAAATCATGGGGCAAACTAGAGATAATCTACTATAAAAATAATAAATATACAAATCTCAGTGTTTTACCCAAAATCCAAGCAACAATCTCAAGAAAATAACTAAGATACAAGGATTATGTTATTGTGCATAATATTCAAATTCTCCTCAAGTAATCACAGCAAGAATCTACTGCATATCTGATCTAACATAAGATGAGAATACTGCTTGGATGATTGAGAATAGCTTCTTTGTCCTTGTTTTCTTTCCTTTTTTTTCTCTTGTTTTTTGCCTTTGTCTCTTAATTTTTATAATCACGTAACTGCTGCAAAAATCTACCTCGTTGCTGTAATTTTCCTCCCTAAAAAATCACAGCCACCACACTCCCCTAATTTGATCTAGGGTTTGGAGAAAGGGGTGTGGGCTATTAAAGCCCATCATAGGCTGAACCTATGGGCTGTCAGCCCAACAGCCTTCCCCTTCAGCCCATAAGGGAGGTTGTCCCAAGACTCCTCGATGTAAAGTCATGCCGATCAATTATCGGCATATCTCGTCTTTCTTTTAGTAAGGTCTTTGTCAACATGTCTGCTCCGTTGTCATCTGTGTGAATTTTCTGAAACTGCAACTGCTTCTCTTCAAGTACATTTCGAATCTAATGGTATCTGACATTTATATACTTTGACTTAGAATGAAACATTGGGTTCTTACATAAATGGATAACACTTTGGTTGTCATAATGCATCATATAATTTTCCTATTTCAGCCTCAATTCTTTTAAGAATTCTTTTATCTATAATATTTCTTTGTAAACCTTTATAGCAGCAATATATTTTGCCTCTGTGGTGGAAAGAGCAATACACCTTTGTAATTTGAATTGCCATGACACAGCTCCCCCTACAAAAGTAAGTACAAAACCTGATGTGGACTTCTTCGTATCAATATCTCTTGCCATATCTATATCTGTGTAACTTGTCAACACAAGTGGTCCACCTTCAAAACTTAAACAAACCTTAGAGCTCCCTCTGATATATCTAAAAATCTACTTCACTACTGCCCAGTGCTCTTTGTCTGGATTTATAAAAAATTTGCTAGTGACACCCACTGCATATGCGATGTCCGACCTCGTATATACCATCACATACATTAAACTTCCAACTACTGAAGCAAAAGGAACCTTTTGCATCTTCTCCTTCTCCTCATTACTTAACGGACTCTGTTCTAAGCACAACTTGAAGTGACTTGCAAGAGGAGAACCAATTGGCTTTACGTTGCTCATACTGAACATTTCCAATACTTTCTCAATGTATTTCTCCTGTGACAATCAATTCTTCTTGGTTTTTCTATCACAGAAAATCTACATACCAAGTATTTGCTTTGCTGGCTCCATGTCCTTTATTGTAAAAGACTTACTCAGTTCATTCTTCAACCTGTCAATTGTAGACATATCTTTCCCAAGAATAAACATGTCATCAACATAAAGTAAGAGAATAATAAAATCTTCACCAAACCATTTGATGTACACACAATGATCTAAAGTTGTTCTTTTGTATCCATTTTTTATCATAAATGAATTAAACTTTCTGTACCACTATCTTGGAGCTTGCTTCAGCCCATACAAGCTCTTTTTCAACTTGTAGGCAAAGTTCTCTTTACCTTTGATTTAGAAGTCTTTTGGTTACTCCATATAAATTTCCTTCAAATCACCGTGAAGGAAAGCTATCTTCATATCTAACTGCTCAACCTTCAAGTCCTGGCTAGCAGCAATACCAAGAGCAACACGAATAAAAGACATTTTAATAACAGGAGAAAAAATCTCTTCAAAGTCAATACCTTTCTTTTGACCAAAGCCTTTCACAACCAATCTAGCTTTGTACTTTGGTTGAAAACAATATTCTTGATTCTTCAACCTAAAAACTCACTTGTCCTTCAAAGTCTTCATACCATTTGGTAGTAGCACCAAATCATAAGTGTGGTTCTTTTGAAAAGCATCAATCTCTTCCTGCATAACAACTAACCATTTCTTTTTTTGCTCACTTTCAATTGCTTCCTGGTAACTCTCCAGTTCATCTGCATCAATAAGCATCACATACTCATCTGTAGAGTACCTTCTAGAAGGTTGACGTTGTCTAGAAGATCTTCTCAACCGAGTTTCTACGGAAAGCTGCTCTCCAACTTTTTCTTGCTCAACATGTCCTACAAGTAAATCAATATCAGGCTCTATACCATCTTCTTGCACATTTCTCCCATCACCCTGATATACTAGAGGAGTAACTGGATCATAATCTGTTAATTCTTTTGCAGAAGTCTTGGCTGGTGCCTTCTTCAAATCCTCAAAGGTTTGATCATTAAAGAAGATCACATCTCTGCTTCTAAACATCTTCTGCTTTTCTGGATCCCAATGCCTATAACTAAACTGATCATGTGAATAATCAAGAAAAATATATTCTTTAGTCTTACAATCCAGCTTGGACCTCTCATTGTTTGGAACATGTGCAAATGCACGATAACCAAACACTCTCAAATGCATATAGGAAACATTTTTCCCTTACCATACATGCTCTGCAATATCACTATCTAGGGTTGTACATGATGACAAGTTGATCATATCAATTGTAGTCCTTAAAGCCTTATCCCAAAACCTTTTGGGTAGCTTGACCTGTGAAAACATATATCTGATCTTTTCTATGATAGTGTAGTTCATCATCTCTACAATAGCATAATGCAGAGGTGTACAAGGAATTGTTATCTCATGTTGAATACCATATGACCTATAATAATCATTAAACAATCCTATATACTCATGACCATTATCTGATTTTATGCATTTCAATTATCTTTCTATCTCCCTTTCAACCATAGCATGAAACTCTTTGAAGACATTAATAACCTGATCTTTGGTCTTCATAGCATAGGCCCAAACTTTCCTGAAAAAATCATCTATAAAAGTGACAAAATAAAATGCACTATTGATACCAAAAACATTAACAGATCCACCAGGAGTTTTTGTCCTCAAATGGCCACATACATTTGTATAAATATGGTCTAATGCATGTATTTTTCTATATAAAGCAGGACTAACAAATGAAACTCTATGTTGTTTACCAGCCAAACAATCGATACAATAATTCAAATGTGTACCTTTGAGGTCTGGCAATACCTTTCTATTAGAAAGAGTTTACAGTCCCTTCTCGCTCATGTGTCCCAATTGCTTATGCCATAACTTAATGCTTAAGTCTTTCTTTATAGCATTCAGCTGCTCACCATAAGCTTTAGCTTGCAACCTGTATAAGGTATGACATTTATTTCCACTAGCCACAATAAAAGAATCATTACTGAACTTTCATTGCCCTCTGTGAAATTTGCTATCATAATTTTCATCATCTAGTCTTCCAACTGAAATTAAATTCAATCTTAAGTCAACCACATGTCTCACATCCTTAAACACCAACTTGCAACCAAGATTGGTCTTTATATGGATATCACCCATGCCAATGATGTCTGTCGTGCCATAGTTGCCTATCTTGACAACACCAAAATTTTCAAACCTATATGTAACAAAAAACTCCCTCCGTGGTGTAGCATGATAAGAAGCACATGTGTCAATCACCAACTCAAGATCCTAACAAATACAAGAAAAAATATTATCAAATGGAGACAAAATCAAATAATCACCGTTCTGCACTGTATCTATAGTATTATCTTTTGACTATGTAGACTTCACTTCTTTTCTCTTTTTCTTGCTCTTCTTAGGTTGCTTGCTTTGATTTTTATAATGTCCTTTCTCACCACAGTTATAGCAAACAATATCTTTTTTTTATCTTAACTTGCTTCTACTCATGCGTGAACTACTTTTATCCTTAGACTTTGACCTTTCTCTGTTCTCTGAGATAAGTGTTTGTGAATCATTTTAAGATGTTGAATTCTTTCTTCTCAACTTCTCATTCAACAAACTGTTTGTTACTTGACTCATTATGACAACACCATCTAGCGTAGAATTACTGAGGGAAACCATTAGTCTCCCAACTTTCTGATAAAGAATTAAGAAGTAACAATGATTACAACTCATCATCAAGAGACATTTTCATAGAAGATAACTGATTAGTGATACTCTGTATTTCATTCAAATGCTCAGCAATAAAAGCACCATTTTTATATTTTAGGTTTACAAGTTTTCTGATCAAGAAAGCTTTGTTACCAGTTGTTTTTCTTTCATAGAGACTTTTCAACATTTTCCAAAGAGAATATGCAGAACTTTCGGTAGAAACATAGTGAAAGACACTGTCATCAAGCTATTGTCAAATAAACAAATTGTTTTTTGATCTAACCTCTTCCACTTATCATATGTCATAGTTGCAGGTTTTGTACTATCCCCCTGCAGAGGTCCATACAAGTCTTTGCAATACAAAAAATCTTCCATTCTTAGTTTTCATATCATTTAATTATTTTCATTCAAGCTAATCATGTGAGAAACGCTACCGACCTCCATGTTCAAATATAAAAAATTAAATCACCAAAATCTTGCTTTGATGCCAGTTGATGGGATATAAAATAGAACTAAACTTTTGTATATAAACAAATACTAGCAGGCCATAACACGCAGCGGAATTAAATAGAATCACAATCAAATATAACATCAAGATTTACGTGGAAAACTCCTCTATGTGAAAGGTAAAAACCACGTGGCAAACTAGAGATAATCCACTATAAGAATAATGAATATACAAATCTCAATCTTTTGCCCAAAACCCAAGCAACAATCTCAAGAGAATAACTAGGATAGAAGGATTAGATCACTGTGCACAATATCCAAATCTTTCTCAAGTAATCACAGCAAGAATCTACTATAGATCTAATCTAACCTAAGATGAGAATACTACCTAGATGATTGAAAACAATCTCTCTACGTTATCTTTATTTTTTTTTCGTTTTTTTCTCTTATTTTTTATCATTTTTTTCTAATTTTTAGAATCATGTAATTGCAATAAAAATCTATCTCCTTGCTATAGTTTTCCTTCCTAAAAAATTATAGCCATCATAACTCTCTAATTTGATCTTGAATTTAGAGAAAAAGATATGGACTATGGCCTATTAGCCAACTGAACCTATTGATTGTCAGCCCAACCAATGCCAACACGAGAAAAAACTGACAAGTACAGGCATAACTTAAATACCTTAAATACCTTGACCTCTATAGTAGTCACACTGTTACTCAAAGCACCTAGAAGATGTACTAGAAGCAATTGGATTAAAGAAAAAAAAAAAAGATTACCTATATGACAGAGAGCATTATTAACATAACCAATGCATATGTTTACTGATAGTTTCACATGAATACTTGTATCACTATACACATGATGGTCCAAACATGCATTTGCGTTGGTGTTCAAAGGCTGTGCACTTCCCGGATGCAAGCCCAATGCCTATTGCACATCATTTAAAGCTGAAACCATGGACATATTCAATAATTTTTATATATAGTGAAATATAAAAATGATGGTCTAAAGCCAGCATTGCTTGGATGTTCTTAGGTTGTTTATTACCTAAGCACTAACCAAATATCGACAACACCGTCACATCCTTCTAAAGTTGAAACCTTAAGTAGTGTTGTTCATGGTCTAAAAAGCTAGCCAATTTCTCAACCCCCTCAAACCTCTAGCAGAACATGAATAGCATCCAACAAATAACAATTCAGTAGATCACATGTCATACGGTTGTACATGATTAATCAACTGTTTGATGTGGTGCACTCTTAACCTTAAAAGTTCCAGGAGCTGCACTCCTGATTCTCTAAGCTGCCTCCTGATTCTCTTAACCTTAACAGCACAACGGAAAAAGGAAATATAATCTGAGTTATGTTACATCAAAGATAAATTCCATTTACAGTCTTGCATGCTTGAATTGCATATAAATTAGCAAATTAAACTGATACAGAATCATAACGAGTAGAGATCAAAACATGCATAAATCTACAACTAAAACAAGGCTAATAGTTTGGTGTTTTGAAGTAGTACACAACGGACATTGTTGAAGCAAGTTAGTCAATCTACTGACCAGATATAGTCTTATAGAATGATCAAAAAGTCATTGGATTTTGTTTGCTGTATATGCAAAAGGAAGAATGAGGCTTTCAGGCAAATAAAAGCAAGATTAAAATGCTCTTTAGAACCAATAACTCAAGAGGTCAAACAGCCATGATTACCTGAGTGCAAAAGAGAGTTGACCTTTCTCCGTGACTTGCGCGCGCTTGTGTTTGCCTCGACGACCACATTACCGGGGAGGGGTACGCCGTCTTCCATGATTACCGGGGTTGTCTCGGATCCAAGTAATGGTGGAACCATATCAGGTCGATTCCTTACTGGATCAACTTTGAATTCGGGCCGGATCTTAATTGGATGATTTCGATTCGACCCATTAAATTTGGATCGAGCTTGAGTTGTCTCAGATCCGGATTTAATTAGATCCGATCGGGATGCTTTGGGTGACGTACCCGACATTAGTTAACCTGCTCATGCTTTGTGATTGGAAGGTGATTCATGGGGACCACACGCGGGACCGACCATTAAGGGGTGCCCGAAGAGCCGGTGGGACACGGAAGGGTGTGAGAAGTACGTACCGATTAGGAGAGGTGTATTGACGCTGCGAGACCACTTCATATTCCAACGACGACGAGCTCAGAGTGTCGGGAGCAGGAGGAAATGGCGGAGGGGACGAAGCAGATGCTGGCGAAGCTGATCCAGCTGGCGGATCAGGTGAGCAAGTCGGCTGGGAGGGCCCAGATCAACAAGCAGGAGTGCTTGGAGCTGAAGGCGCGGGCGGACAAGCTCGCGACCCTCCTCCGCCAGGCCGCCCGGGCCGAGCTCTGCGAGCGCCCCGCCCGCCTCATCATGGATGACACCGAGCAGGTCCTCGATAAGGCCCTGGACCTTGTCTACCGCTGCCGCAACCGCGTCCTCGTGCACCGCCTCTTCGGCATCACCCCCGGTGCCGCCTTCTCCAAGATGTTCATCCAGATCGACAACTCTGTGGCCGATGTCTCCTGGCTCCTCCGCGTCTCCGCGCCCGCTGGAGACGACGACGGCCTGCTCCACGGCCTGTGCCCCATCGCCCAGAACGAGCCCATCCTCACCCTCATCTGGAGCAACATCGCCACGCTCCAGACCGGCCACTCGGACGCCCGATCCGAGGCGGCCGCCGACCTCGTCTCCCTCGCCCGCGACAACCAGCACTTCGCCAAGCTCATCATCGAAGAGGACGGCGCCGCGCCCCTCCTCCGCCTGGTCAAGGATGGCAAGGCGGAGGGGCAGGAGAATGCCGCCCGCGCACTCGGCCTCCTCGGCCGCGACCAGGAGAGCGTTGACTGCCTCGCGACGCCGGAGTCTGCTCCGCCTTCTCAAGATGTTCATCCAGATCGACAACTCTGTGGCCGATGTCTCCTGGCTCCTCCGCGTCTCCGCGCCCGCTGGAGACGACGACGGCCTGCTCCACGGCCTGTGCCCCATCGCCCAGAACGAGCCCATCCTCACCCTCATCTGGAGCAACATCGCCACGCTCCAGACCGGCCACTCGGACGCCCGATCCGAGGCGGCCGCCGACCTCGTCTCCCTCGCCCGCGACAACCAGCACTTCGCCAAGCTCATCATCGAAGAGGACGGCGCCGCGCCCCTCCTCCGCCTGGTCAAGGATGGCAAGGCGGAGGGGCAGGAGAATGCCGCCCGCGCACTCGGCCTCCTCGGCCGCGACCAGGAGAGCGTTGACTGCCTCGTCGACGCCGGAGTCTGCTCCGCCTTCGGCAAGGTCCTCAAGGACGGGCCCATGAAGGTCCAGGCCGTCGTCGCGTGGGCCGTCGCCGAGCTAGCCGCCAACAATTCCAAGTGCCAGGACGTCTTCGCTAAGAAAAACGTCGTCCGCCTCCTTGTCGGCCACCTCGCCTTCGAGACCATCCAAGAACACAGCAAGTACTCCGTGCCGTCCAAGGCCATGTCCATCCACTCCGTTGTACTAGCCAACAAGGCCGCCGTGTCCGATTCCTCCTTCGACGACGCCAAGGACCGGTGTCTGCTCCCGCATCCGGAAGATCAGTCCGAAAGCAATCAATTCCACTCCGTCGTGCAGTCCACGGTGGCCTCCGCCAAGGTCAGCAGAGTCGCCCAGAACTCAAACAGCGTCACCAGCACAACCGTGCCCTGGAAGCCCCAACAGCATTCTCTGTCGGGGTCCGGCAACAGGGCGAGGGAAATGGAGGACGGGAGCACCAAGGCCGAGATGAAGGCCATGGCGGCCAAGGCCCTGTGGCAGCTCGCCAAGGGAAACGCCGCCATCTGCAGGAACCTCACCAGGTCCCGAGCCCTCCTCTGCTTCGCGGTGCTCCTGGAGAAAGGCACGGGAGACGTTCGACACAATTCCGCGATGGCACTGATGGAAATCACCCGCGTGGCCGAGCACAACGCCCGCCTCCGGTGCTCCGCATTCAAGGCGAACTCGCCAGCGTGCAAGGCGGTCATCGACCAGCTCTTACACATCGTCGAGAAGGGGGAGCACGACGACCTGCTGGTACCCAGCGTGACGGCCGTGGGCTGCCTGTCGAGGACGTTCCGGGCGACGGAGTCCCGGGTGATCGCTCCGCTGGTGCGCCTGCTCGACGAGACGGAAGCGACGGTGATGAGCGAGGCGGTGGCGGCGCTGACCAAGTTCGCGTGCACCGAGAACTACCTGCACGTCAACCACTCGCAGGCCATCATCGAGGCCGGAGGGGCGAGGCACCTGATCCAGCTGGTGTACCTGGGGGAGCAGGTGCAGGTCGAGGCGTTGGTCCTGTTGTGCTACATTGCCAAGCACGTGCCCGACAGCCAGGACCTGGCGGACGCCGAGGTGCTCAACACGCTGTCGTGGGCATCGAAACAGGCGCACCTGGTGCAGGACCGGAGGGCGGAGGAGCTGTGGCCGGAGGCCAAGGCGAGGTTGGAGCTGTACCAGATGAGAAAGCTGTAGGTGTAAACCACATCCCAAGCTTCATTAAGATAATGTTGTGTATACATCCAATTTCTCCTGCTTTTTTTTTTCCCTGATATAAATGTAAGGTTTCAGCAACAAATTTGCAGTTGTAGTGTCATTAGAGAATGCTAGAGATGATCTATGGATAGAAAACATTTTTATTTCCAGGGCTCCCATCTATATGGGATCTGAATACAATTTTAGGACTGCTGGACATGGTCCTCATGTACGTTTGACAACTTAGAAATGATCTCCTTTTCTCATCTTGTTTCAGTACATTGTACCTTCATTTAGATGCATCTCTCCTAGTTTATATCTCCATTTATGGTCCAAAGCAATTGTAACTCTGATGACATTTTTGGCTTATGAGAATAAAAGGTCTCTGACAATGATTGATAATTTATTTTTTACTTTTATTTACTCAGAAACAGGATATGTAGCAGGACATCCATTTAATCTTCTTTTTCCAGCAGTTGAATCTGATGAAAATTGCTTTCTGATTCAGTCTTCATCATGATATGCTATTTGATCATCAAAATTGTTCAATTCCAATTCTAATATACCAGTCTCATTTTGGATGATGATGCTTATAGTAAAAGCACTGAACTTTGCTGCTTTGTATCAAACAGGAAATTTTTTATGAAAGCCATAAAATGTTAAATCTCTAACATCCACAATTTTAATAAATGATAAAGAAATTAACCTTACACTTGGACACCCAAATCCAAAATGATTCATTCTTAGACATGGATATATTATCAGGCCACAATTTTTTTTTTTCTGGTCTCATCTACAATGAATCCCCTTGTCAATGTGTTGTGCCTTTAAAAGCCCAAACAACCTGAGGTGGCAAGTGGTAAAAGAGATTGATGAATGGATTCTTTTGGTGCAAAGGACAAATCACTTTGAAACAACAGTTCTCAGCTCTCTCTCTCTCTCTCTCTCTCTCTCTCTCTCTCTCTCTCATAGTTTAATAAGGCCAAACAATATTCCAAGACATGGCTACCATAAATTCCTGGTATCAGGTTCTTGCATGACCTTCATGGCAGGTATGAAAGTATCAGATTCCCAAGTGTTTGAAAGCCACTGGTGAAGCAGGTGGAGGCAGTCTGACAAAGGACAAAGACTGGAACCACCATAGTAGCACAATAATCTACAGAAATGGAAAGTCAAGTACTGAAGACCAGGTCCTGGGAATATTAGTGCAGGAAAAGGCACATTCTTATGTGGCCAACCATGTTAAGGCAGCAACTTTTGTTCCAAAAGATATTTCTCTGGCAGATGCAATTATTATGGGTCAAGGTTTCAGCCCCTAAGCTAATTAATTGTCTGGAACAGTGACCTAGGAATTATTGATTGCTGCATCATCATGGATGTCTCAGAAGTTGGTCCTGGTTGAAGCATCACGATGCTTGGAAATGGTTTGTCTGCCAATCTTTGCCTGTTTAGTCCTCGACTTTCCAAAACTTTATCTTCTAGTGCTAGAACTCTGCACATCCAACTCTACCAACAATACTAAATTACGTTATGTACTTCCACAACTATGAACCCACTGCTGATATAAGACTAGTGTAAAAAGAGAATAGGAATAATGGAAGCATTTACAAGGAAAACAGAAAAAATTAGTTCATCAACAGAAGTTTCCAGCTACCAAAAAGTTCAATTCATCATTGCAAATGTTTTCGGGTGCAAAAATGGTATAGGGCTATTCACTCCTACCGCTAGTAATTTGCAACAAGTTGTGGCTTTTAGCTACAAAAGCCTTGTGGTTAAAGACACACCAATCATAAACTAGTTGCTAGAGTTGATAAAATGGGTTTAGGGGTTCATCACACATGATACGCAATAGCGATTACCAGTGGATATATATTAAGCAGAAAATACTAGATAACAAATTTTTTGAACAAGATAAACTAAACTGAAAATTACCAAATCCAACACAAATGCAAAATTTCCATGAATGAAATATTAGTTCAACTTACTACACAAAGTCACATATCTTCTTAAGAAGTGCGTGTTTGAACGAAGTATGCATAGAAATTTTGTTATAAAAAAGTGTCTGGGAACTTTAAAATTGTATTCAACTAGGCAAGCATGTGAATGACAACCTATAGCTTGTTAGAGACAAAAGCAAGTATAGAGTGTGGGACTTGTGGAGATAGATGCTGCTGAAATGAATATTAGGCCAGAAGCATAAATATGTGATTCACGACTGCTATGTAAAAATACACAAAGGAGTTGGAAGTACCTATATCCATTTGATCAACAATATATCAAAACAAACTCAGCCTCAAAATTCATAACCTTGGCAATTAAGCAATACAAGAGAAGAAAAAAAAGAACCAGTAATAATTGATAAATATAACAAACAACCACAACTATGTAACTCACTACTGAACAAGACCTAGTGTCTATTGGATCTAAAGACAATTAAATTTCTTGAATTTTGTCATTTAGATCATGAAGTTGTCAGTATAGTTCACACTGCATGGAGGATGAACACTGTTTTGACTTCAAAATTTTCAAAGCTTCTACATGAAGGATACTTAGGTGTGGAGGCACATTGGACATTCAATAAATAGAGCCCTAAGTAAGCAGAGGGCCACATTGTGCTCGTACTCAATGCCTAAATGATTTTAAGCATTCATAAAGACCTGTTATTTTGGTCAGTAAGTTATCATGCAACTAAGAGAATTTGGATACAACCATTGGCATAAGCTGAATATCAACTTGGGAATATCTACCAAACAGGGCTATTCCGGTGTCATCAGTTCTAAAGGACCAGTTCTTCTAACAAGACATTGTTCTAAACTCAAACAATGCTGAATTCCAACTTATGTAAACAAAGTTAATAAAAAATGAAAAATCATATTTTCAACAATTATCAATTATGTTCATTAATGATAAAGAATGATCTTGAATGCCTGACTTGCTGTTTGAATGTTTCATTTATTTTCATGTGCAGGAAAAGTCATCCTTAACAATAGAGGGTAGCAGTGATCAGGGTCATAGTTAGCCCATGTGGAGTCATCGCCCGTCAGGAGTTTTTGATGAATATTCCAGACGTGGGTGTCATAGTTTTCAAGCAATTTGTAATCCAACCCAAGTTCCTTGATTTTCTCTATAAACTTGACTAGTGAATCACCTCTCTTAGGACTAAGAAAAATGGCTTCAGAGACCTCTGAACGTTTCAAGAGAGACTTGACTGTACACGCAAGGCTTTCGTGAAATTGCTTGAAGAAAGTGCTACAAGAATCAAATAAGAGAATCAGAACATATGTAAATGATAAGTAAGAAAAATTAACTAGTAAACAAGAAAATTGAATTTCAAATGAACAAAGATAAAAAAATGATCAGTTAATAAATGAGGCAGCTTAAGGTACACATTAACTACATATATATCTAGTACTGCTCATGTTAAAAGTGTATTGTATTAAAACATCCATCTTCATCTTTGAGACATGAAAATTGTTTTTGGTTTTTGTTGTATGCTTCCATCTGAATTGACATAATTGAATGAAAGCATTGAGGAAAAGTTAGCTAGAAATCTCAAGGTATACAATAAATCAAACTTTAAAGCAGAAACATATAGGTTTTGGGAGCTTATGTTTGGCATAAATTCTAATATATTCTTGGTTTATGATGTTTGTTAAATGGGACCCAAATTTTACTGTAAAGAATTGAATGAATCCTCATTTCTACTATATGATAAGTTAGCAACCGATGTATCAGCAGATTTCAGGGTTTCCAATATAAGTCAATAGGATACAGAAAAAGAAACATGAACATGAACATGGAAAACAAACTTTCACTATATAAATCAGTCACTAGCTAAAAACATCTTTCTCCGAAAGTCCGCCCCTCAATGTTGTTATGGAAACTATGAGAAGTTTCAGGGAGGGATTTATCACTTTTAAAAATATAAATCAGTCAATAGCTAAACACATCTTTCTCCGAATTCTCCGAAAGATCCGCCCCTCAATGTTATTATGGAAACTATGAGAAGTTTCATGGAGAGATTTATCACTTATAAAATAAACATATAACAAATGTTATTCCAAACACAAACATTTCAGAAACTAGTCTAACATAGAGATTAAACATTTGCTCTCTCTCTCTCTCCATTTGATAAATAGAACAGTGAGAAATAACAGAAATCCAACAGCAATTAACAAAAATTATCAAGGAAATCAGTAAACATACCAGTCACTTGCAACAACAACATCAAACGAACTCAACACATCAGAAACTAGATCCTGATTCCAATGCAAGATCATTGATTGTACCTTTGTAGCTCCAAAAACTTGAGCATTGAGACTTATGTTATGCTGAATATCTGAATGCTAAGGAATACTAATGAAATCTCAAACCAGCAGGCACTAGATTCAGATTCTATCAATAAATAATACTTGGTACAATATCAGAAAATAGATTTCCTTAACTACTAGGGCATATGGCAGTTTTCGTTAGAAAGAATTTTTAAGATACAACAGCTAATTTTCAATACCAACTGAAAAAAATGAAACGATGTTAAAATTTGTAGAGAACACCAGTTGTTATATGTGCAATATATGGATTACCTTATTATGGACAGGTAGCATGCTTCACCCAGAATATATTGGTCAAATCTCGACAGATTGATGTTTCAACTCTGAAAGATTATAATATAATAATATACGATCCTATGAACATACTAAAATTTAACCATGACAATATTCTAATATATGATCCATAAATTTGGTTAAAATCTATATGGCTCAAGGTAAGAGAGAAATACCCCCAGGTCTGAGAACAACAAACTGGAGAGCAACCCAGCAAAGTTTAAAATCACTTTAAGAGTCTGATTTGGCTCAGTACGTGAGAAATTTTATATTCATCCTCAAAATTCATAAAGAATGATAACCAATGGATATAGAGTACGAGGTTAGAAACTAATGTTTATGAATAACATATCATAATATGTTTACTCAATAAATCTACACAGAATCCAGAGATTGATTACCTCCGACTTCTGCCTTAGAAGCCAATTTTCTATCTATACTCAATCATCGACACTTTGCTAACCACCTTACACAATTTGATTACAATCTTTCTGTAAAAACCATTGACCTATGATCTTTTAAAAGAAAAACAAATTCTCAATCAAAAGTTTAAATACAATATTTCCAGTAATTTAAAAGACTTTTTCATCTATTCTAGTTTAAAGCATCAATTTAAAAGTTTATTTAAAAAAAATAATCAAGCGAATCGAAATAAAAGAAAATACACTATTTGTTCCACTTTTAGTTTAAAATCATATGTTAAAAACCCAAGTTTAGCTGATTTGCTCATGATCAAAACATGTCTGCTTTTCATTTTTTTTCTTTTTCTTATTTTGAAATAGAAAACTAAGCATGTGACATATAAAACTGTTACCAACGCAACAAAAGACAACTAATTAATTGATTGGTTTTTAAAAGCTTTACTTTGTAATTGATTTCCTGTATTAATGAAGCAAAACCTCCATGATGTTAAACAGCTTAATAAATAGAATGCATCACTACAATCATAGCCCCAAAATTATCTACATTCTCTGGTGTTATCAAAGGTATATATGGATTCTAGAGAACTTTTGCATTCGAAGTCTTGTCTCCATTAATAGCACCTGCTGAGACAACAAAATCTTATATAGATGGCTTCATTGATCATCACGAAGCCATCAAACATTCAAGAGTTCAAATGACAAAACCTTAATCAAGAAGACAGGGAATTGTCACCAAATTAAGTTCTATTGTATGATTCGATGTCTATTAGTACAAACAAGGTCATAATGTATTAATAAATGATAAATTGGTCAATTAGTATCACAATGACCATAAAAGAACAGGGCCAACACCTATAACAGGATACAATCAACAACATTTGGGTTCCCATCAGAAATTACCACCTCTTGAGCATCTGAACTTGCAGCAATAGCCAATCCAGCTAACCCATAACCTGATCCAAGTTCAATCACTCTTTTGGACCTTGATGACAAAACTTGAATTCATCAATCAATGTTAGTACAAAACAACAACAAATAAAGCTAAAGAACAAATACTTCCATCCTTGTAACTAGATGTATAATGTCGGAACTCATGATCAATGATTTTATATTCTATTCTGCTTATATTACCATATATGTAAGAAGTTCAAGTGGTCTGAACTTTTAATAGAAAAGTCATGTGTTGCTAATGGAGAAGCTATTTTTTAGCACTGAAAATGGATGGCAAGTGCTTGAGTCATTTCATCATGCAAGAGCAATCATAGCATCAGAGTTCCTATTTAGTTAGTAACATTATACTGGAAAACATATTGGGTCAAAGTGAAAGGAGAGGATCAGCATGAGCTACCTGAAGATAACAACAGATACATAAAATTTCAGTGTGTTGTCTGGCCTTTATATGGACCAAAACACAATGCAAGTACTTGGACTTAGAAAAGCCTAATTCATGTCTTTTAGTAACAGCAAGCTAGTTTGATAGGCTGCAGAGTGCAGAACATTCTGGTAGATAAAGTGAGCCAACGATCCAACCTTCATGCTCCCCAAGTAGAAGGCAAGTTTCTATACCAAGCAAAACCTCAAAGGTGAAGCTACAGATGGTTGATCAACACAAATTTAATGTCATATACAAGTTTATGGGAAATTTCTACTTTCTTCTATGATAAGTTATACTAACAATGTGATATATGTGCCCATGTGCAAAAAAAGGTACTTCGAAGCAGAGCAAAATCAGATGTGGAATTGACTAAAAAATTAAAACAGAGTAGTTGCACTTGGAAGCAACAGCATTCTCCTGTCTTACTAGTCACACTTGCATATATTTTTTGCTCTTAACCAGTTCCAGATTCATTCCCGCAGAAGAACAGGCCAAAGGTTCAGTTGTGATAACTTTTCATGATTCACCTCCATGATATGGTCACTTCATAAACAAAATATACCATATATGTTACTAAAGCCTTTAATAAGGTAACCTAGTGCATAAGGCTCCTGCCACTAGGAGGTTTGGCATCTAAATCGATCAAATATATAATTCCATTTCCTTTTCTTGTTAAAGTTGTTTATAATTTTCATCAACCATCTGTCAAAGGATGCTATTATACTGTATAATAGAGTTGTTCATCCCTTTTCTACATCCATTGTCATCAATGAGTTTGACATTCAGATTTGCAAGCTCCAATGATTTAATATCAAATTTAGTTATAATTTCATTTATCTGAAGGGTAAACCTTAGTTTTAAAATGAAAATATCAAGAATAATATTTATCAATATGATTCCCAATAGCTAAACTGCAGATCCAATACCCAGATCCATGAATTTTCACTCCCTACAGTGTGGAAAACATCAATGGCTACATAAATAGAATAAGATAACATAGGGAGAAAGTAGAGACTCTGTACTATAGAGGAGAACTAGACCAACAATTAATTTAAGATAATTAACTTGGAGTTCCCAAAACAAACAGACAAAAAAGTATCAACACTTTCCTACTCCTAGTAACTTCCACCTTAACCTTGGATCGAGATCAATTTTAACTCAAAAAGTAAACTATATAGATAATGTCCATAAATAAGCCAATAAGAAACCCTTAAGGCATCAGTTATCTCCTGTTTACAACAATTCAAATACTCAAGCTAAGGAGTTATTTTGACTAAATCATCATTTAACATCAAAACGTAAAATTTTCAGTTTGTAATTCACAAGTCTACCAAAAGAGTTCTCGATGTCTAAACTTCAATTCATTGTCTACATATTAACAATTTAATCTCATATGGTAAATGATCCTGAACAATTTGATATAATCAGGATTCAGGAATAATTATGTATCTCTAATAAGAATTTCAAACCTAAAGAGTTTTTTTGTTTTGTACAATCTTGGAATTTTTGTGATTTTGTCTCTAGCATAGGGATGCAAATCACCTAAACAAGAAAAATAATTTTGATAATTCATTTTGTGTAGGGACATAAAGCATAGTAATGACTAACATACCGGAACATAAAAGGATGATTTACACAAAAATAAGCAAGGACATCTTCTGAAGGCCAACTACCTACACAAAATATATTAGGAGATTAAGACTTAAAACAAAAATTATAATGAAGATGATTTTGTAACATTTGAAAATATAAGAATGAAAACATGTGAAGAAATGCCCTTTTTTCTTCAAAAATTCAGCACGATTTAGTGCTTCAAGTATAAAGAACAAATTTGGATTTCTACATGTTTGCAACTTACATATGAGCAATAGTTACTTTGTCTAATTTTAAGGTTCAGTGTATTAACAATAGACTCAAATGCCATCACGTGAAGTAATATGAAGATATATAAGTAGCACATTTAGTAAATGCATAAATAGCAGGGATTCCTCTCTGAGACAAAATATAAAAGTTTAGACCCACCCTTTTAAAGCTCCATAAAGAATATCTAATGCTATTTGAATGGCTTAGTAGTTCTTTTATTCAAAGATAAAGCATATAATTGCTGTCAAAAAGAATAATCTAATTTCTTGGATTTAAACATGTGTTAAAAAAGAGATGAGTTGATAAATTTAATAGATTGAAGATCTAAGAATTTTGGGAAGGTCAATATTTCATTTCTATGACTTGCTCCTGAGGTTTGGCACCCAGACATAGATTCTACCAATTGCAACTTGTTACTCGTCCAAAGAATTTCAAGAATGCCTTATTCTGATAAGCCAAATGCATACATATTGAATATATATATATATATATAATACATTCATTATTTTGTCTGCAGGCATACATATATATAACCAAAAACCTTTGAAAAATCAAGCAAAAATGTAAAAAACCTTTGAAAAATCAAGCAAAAATGTATAACCAAAAAAATGAGAGGAAAATTTGACCAAAACATATAAAGATTAAACACGAGAAGTAATCTCAAAATTGTTCTTATGATACTTAATAATTAAGAAAAGAATGTTCTGATATCCATAAAACCATATGGAAAATGCTAAATCCAACAGAAGAGATCAAATCTTGCCCTGAAAAAACAAGTAGTCAGCATATCTGATGAGGGTTCAAAATAACTTACAAACTAACCCCGTGGTGTCAATATCAAATCTAGTGGAGATCTCAAAATCATTTAGATCAACACAATCCTCCATTCTTTGGCTGAAAAAGAATAAAAAAGAGAGCAGTTGTCGCACAATATTTGACACATGGAAATGTTATGCTGATGAAATAAACTGGCAATTTACACAAGAACAATCATATTAGAAAGACATTTGTAAACCGATAATGCCAAATAAACAAATATTAAAAGTGACCAAGTGAGATCATCATATGAACAAAATGATGTCACACGATCAGGTTAAATTGGCAGATATCAACATTCACAACCAACGTACTAATTGATTATTTATCAGAAGAATTATATAGACAAAGATGCTTCGTATGAGTTTACATTCTTTATCAAGTGAGCTGCTCTGGAACTGAAGCCATTTGTTAGCTTCAGCAATCATGTTAGGAAACAGAAATCGCTGTTGGTAGAGAACAAATGAAACGGCCGAGATGAGATATCGAACGAGTTAATTAAGCTGAGACATTACCCCCGTAGAAAGCCACTGACAGCAACAATTACACTGATCTTACAGATGAAGTACTTACATCAAAACAAGTCCAGGACCATTCTCCAAAGGTAATTTGTAGCGTGTGCAGACATCACGTGGACCGACGAGATCTTTCGCCCGCAGGGTAGCTTCTAGGACTTCCACTGAATCGCCATCGTCAACCGGGTGACACGGGATCAGGTTAAAGCCACCACTTCTTTTCCTGGATACGTTTTTGGTGCTCACTTCCGAGGGATCATCTGCGTCCCACTTGAGCGGATTAAAGCTAGTCATAACTTTGATGAGAGAAATCAGGGATCGTTGTGATCACCAGTAAAAGAAAAGGCAAAAAACCTAATGTCAAATTCCGGTAAATTTGGATGATCACATTGATGGACGTTTGGCATCGAATCCGGACGACTCCAAACTAGTAAAAGAGGGTTTTATGTTGGGTGAAAAACCTGGTGCCGCGGAGGGACGACGGAGGAGCGACTTGCGGAGGATCGACCACCTGAGAGATGCAGGGGATCGGGGAGGAGGAGGCGCCGCGTCCATCCCACCTTTATCCATTCGGCTGTTGATCTCAAACAAACGGTTCTTCGATGACTTCGAAAGCGAACTAGGAAACGATGGAGGGCAAGGATAGCGAGAGGGGCCGTGCGGAGCGCTTGCTGCCTCACTCCGCCTCTATTCTGTTTTCCTTGTGCGCTACAGTGCACGCCATGTGCTCGACGATATGAGGGTAAATATATTATATTTTACTTAAAAAATATTTCTATTTGTAACTTTTTTTTTTACTATTTAAAACTGGAGCTTATTTTTTAGAACATTTTTGTACTATTGATAACCTTATTATTTTTCATAATAATATACTATTTTTTATTATTTATAATCTTTGATTTTTTGATTTTTTTTTTCCTATGTACCTTATGATTATCACCTACACATCTTATGACAGTTGATTGTCACCACTCATCATTATTTTTCAATTTATATTTTTCGTCATTGATTATCGCCCCCTTGACAAGTTTCAAGGAGAAGGAAAAAGAAAAAGAAATAAAATATAAATAAGAAAAAGAGAGGTAACGTATTTAAGTTTATTCACAAAAGAATAATTATGAAAATATTATAAATTTTAAAGTAGTGTTGTAAATAGTAACGAGGGAGTTGTAAATTATAATATTCTTTCTAACTTCAGTTTAAGAATTTAATATTTCGAATATCCTTAGACATTAATACTATTTTTCTTTTAATTTTTCTATTTCTTTTAGCAATAATGCTAATTCCTTAGACATTAATACGAATTATGGCATAAGATCGTGGAGTGATGTTGAGCAATGTCAATGCAACTAAGTTTCCGACGGTTAAAATAAGTAATTTCTAGAATAAGAGTATAATTGGTAATCGACAGGTTTTAAATCGTAAAATTATATTTTATTATATATTATTTGAAGCTTCTAAGAAAAGTTTGTTTGTAAATTATATATATTTTCCTTCAATTTTTATTATAGTATTTATAAATCCTTTCAAACTCTCTCTCTCTCTCTCTCTCTCTCTCTCTCTCTCTCTATATATATATATATATATATATATATATATATATATATATATATATATATTACTCTCATTAGCTAAAATAACATATAATAAAAAAATTAAGTACATAAATCAAATCAAATCATCTTCAGAGTTAAGATATAACACTCAAAACAGGTTCCTATACATTAATATTTTAAATTTCAAAACATTACATACATATTACATTGCTTATTATTTCGTCAAACATATCATATCTCCCTATTGTCTTCCTCCTAACCAAACACTCAGTTTGCCTACTCTTTCAACCGAACGTCGGTAGCATCCCCAGCCATTCCTAAATAGATTATAATTAATTGAGATGATATTTCTCCCACAATAATTCCTCTTCCATACACCGCAGTGCGTCGTCATGGCTGAGACTCTTCCCTATCGTCTGCTCCAAGTTTGACGGCAGTGTACGCGTAAGCTCCGGCAATGGCTCCTGCGACGGGTGCAACCATATATATCCATATCTCCTCGTAGTTTCCGGTCGCTATCGCCGGCCCGAGCGTCCTCACCGGGTTCATCGATCCCCCCGTGGACGGCCTGAGTCAATGCCATCATCAATCACATTCAAATTGACTTCGGTATTCTGCATGCAGGATACTTACCCAGCAACGAGGACGTTGAGCAGCACAGTTGCCCCAATAGCCACTCCTGCCAGTTCTGTCACCTGCACGCTCGTGGAAGAACGACATGAAACGAAGAGAAGCGAAGCAGAATGCATGTGTGCGTGTGTGTGTAGATATGGTGTGGCAGATCGTTACCGCACGGGTGTCAGTTGCGACGGCGACGATGACGAACATGAGAGTGAAGGTGATGACGAACTCGAGGAAGAAGGCCTGAGCTGTGCTCAGTGTGGGGACAGTCACCCCACCGGAGTGGAAGGGGTGGAAGATGGCCTTGAGGGCGAAGGACGCGGCGGTAGAGCCCAGCACTTGGGCCAGTACGTATCCGGGGACATGCGTCCACGGGAAATGGCGGGCGGCGGCAAACGCGATAGTGACGGAAGGGTTCAGATGGGCGCCGGAGATGTGGCCGATGGAGATGATGACGACGCAAACGGCGAGTCCGGCTGAGGTGGCTGCGCCGAGAAGGGTTGCGGCACCGTCGTACTTCTGGTTCACTATCGGCGTAGCCGCCGCGCTGAAGATGAGGATGAAGGTGCCCACGAACTCGGCGATCACCTGTCATTCCATTCGACTTGAATTCTCAGCTCGATAGGGTTTGTGTTCCTCGGTAATGTTGGCTGTCTAATTGGAATTGGCGCTTTAGTTAGAAGCATTGACTTCCATCTCTTTTATGCTCATCAACAAAAATTGAAGAAGCTCAATGGAATTCAGACCAGAAAATGTTCGAAACGATATCATACATAACTAAATCTCATGCTGTATAACATTAAAAGGTCAAAGGTGCAAGGTGCTTCTCTCTCTGAGAGTTCAAGGTGACTTTGAGGTAACACAGGTTAGGATAGATGGTGCATGCAAACCTTCTTGACGAGAGGAAGGCCGGGCTTTGCGAACGTGGGCAAACAGCAGGACGCCGGTGAGGCCAACGCAAACCGCCTGCAACCTGGCGGCGGCTGCCTCGACTCAAGGTCATCTCGGGGAGACTGGGACATGGGGGCAACCGGGGCGCTCCGCGACATGCTTTCAGGCGTCCTACAACCGCACTCATTAACATGTTCACAGAGAGAGAGAGAGAGAGAGAGAGAGTAGAAGGCACGATTTAGAGCTGAAGAAGAACGGTGAAGGTGGAAGAGAGAAGTCAACGCCCTACACGAGCTTAGCTCAGGTTTTTTTTTCTTCTTTTTTATTGGAAATTACTACATAATAACCCATACAATTATCTCATGTAGGTAAGACGATTACTAACTAATTAGAGCAGATCTCCTCGATACAACAATGAGAGAGAGAGAAAGTAGGAGGCACGAAGTGTGAGGTAAATAGGAGCTGAGAAGGTGGAAGAGAAGACGAGTCAATCCCATGCACAAGTAGCTTTTAGTTCTCAATTTTGAAGGGAATATTCCCCCCCACCAAGTCAACCCCATACAATTATCTCATAGCGTGGAGGACTACACGATCAATTGTTTTATCTTCTTTCTCTGTCGTAGAGTTGACCTGGTTGACCCATCATAATTTAATGATATCGTGACAACATGATTGGTTTTATACTTCTAGTGTAATATCATCATCGGGCAACTCGGTTTTTGTTGATCTCTAACATTTGTTTCATATTTTCTCATACATGTTGCAATACTCTTAAAAGTTATCTTTGTTCATCATTTGTACTTGACCATTCTTTGTGGATTACTTGATCTATTGTAACACAAGGCCATGTTCAAGTGTTTTGTAGTGTTGAGATCGTACATGACTTGGTTTTCTCTTTAATACAGCAGTCAAAGCCTACAAAATCTCGGTGTCCAAAGTCAACCCAACCCCACGATCGAAGAAATGGAAGGGGTCAAAAAAATAAATAACTATATTATATAAATTATAAATATTTTTTTTATATATTTTTAAAATTTTTAGCAAATATACAAAAATTGAATTCTCAGAAAAATCTTGAAAATGACTTTCAAAGATCTAAATGACTATTATTTTCTTTCTTTAAGCCTTTGAAATATATTTTTTAATTAATTTTAACACTTGAAATGTTGAATTTGTATCATTTAAGTACTCAAATCAATAAAAAAATATTTTATATACTTAAAAAATGATCATTTAGGATTTTACAAGCAAATTTTAATGTTTTTAAAAATTAAGAATTTTAACAATTCTTCTCAACCATATAAATAAATCATTTTAAATTCAATTATATATATATATAATATATATATAGAATTCAAATATAAGGACAAGATAATTATACCACTGCCAACTAAAATAACAAAGTTTCCCCATCTCCTCAACCATATCTATCCCCTAATCCATCCGCATCAACCTTAACGCCTTATCTTATTCACATAACACACCTTAAAATCCAACCTAAAAGATTACTAATTCGAGATTCTCCCTCCATAATTGATTCAAAACACCCCTAAATTTCATCTTTAATCTCCTAATTTTCGCTCCTTAATGATCAAACCAAACCACGCGCGCTCTCCACCGTCCGATCTGTGCGGTTGACGTCATCGACGACCCTAACGAGCCACACCACTGGGTGCGCGCCCAATGCGCGCTCGCCACGTTGGAGTTCAAAGCCCCTTAATCTCTTAATTTACCCTCATCTCCGCCGTCCGACCGTGCGCGTGACGTCATCCGCGACCCTAACGGGCCGAAATCGAGGCGTTGAGCCAATCGGAGCTCGCCACGTCGGATTAAACAGGACTGCGGTCGAAAATATTTGGCGCGAATAATTCGAAAGAGGGAATAAAAAGTTCCCGCGCCTCTCTTTGGCATCCCCATTCTCCTCCTCGATGCCAACGCCGCGACTCTAAGTTAGTTTCGTTATTTGTTGCTGCTTTGCTTAGGATTTTGGGGTCTCGGGATTCGATTTCCAGCCTTCGCCTCCCAGCTGAGATGATGGTGATTGGATTCCGGTATACGATATCACATCTGTATCTTTTCTGGATGTAGTTTGCTGCTATCCTTTGCCTCTCTGTTCTTATCTCGCTGTAGTTGGATGTTGGTGCCTTTTGATGGTCTATCGGGTTAGTTCTCTGACATGATGCATCTTCCTGGAGTGTATTTGATTATTGCTTGGTTGTTTGATTCTTGAATTGAATCGCGTATCCACAATCATCGGAAAAAAAGAGAGGGGGTTTCAGGGTTTATAATGATGCCTTGAGGTAATCGTTTCAATAGGGCGTGTGGACTTTGAGGTAGGGCTTTGTGGGTTTCGTTCCGAGTGAAGTGGAGTATCCTTCGTCGTAAAGGAATGTGGAAAGCAGACTGTATGTTCTGGTGTTTAGAGAGTTGTGCAAGTGCAGTGTTTTGCGCTTCGAGATGGATATCTTTCTGCCTATTGACTGGTCTTTGGGTTCACAAACTTGGCAGCTGCAACCGGTTTACTTCTTCCATTTGATTTTATGAAGCTGAAGATCAGCATTAGGGAATGGGTAGTTGTTTGTTTAATCAGTATATATTTGGTTACTTGCTCGAGGAGCATGTAAATACCCAGATATAAAGTTGATTTTGGTTAATTTGATTTGATTCTCTTAGTTGTTGCTTTGCACTTCAAGTTGGATACAGCTTATCCGGTATACTATCATGTTTATGTTTATTGGCTAGTCTTTGGTTACAGCAACTAGATAGACACAACGCGTTTGCTCATTCCGTTTGATTTTATATAGCTGCAGATGGCACTAGGAAATGGTGTAGCTGTTTCTTCAACCAGTCTAAAATTGGTTTATTGCTGCAGGGCAAGTAGATCACCAGATTTAAAGTTGATTTTGGTTGATTTAATAATTTTACTAGTTGTTTTCATATTTCTGATAAGAGTCATGAAGTCTCTTTACAATCAAATTACCATCAATGACAAACACTGAGCCTTCTCTCAACTACTTGCTGTTGGCTGTGTGTGTATCATCACTCCTGTTCACAGATTTCCTAGTGTACATGGCAAGCTTTTACAGATTCTTGAAGCAACTTCTATACATTGATTGTAGATACCTTTGGTCCTCATTCTTGAACATTAACACATTTTTGTGTCTATCCTGTATAATTTGATTTCTAGAAGGCTGATGTCTTGTTCATTCAGTTTCTCTATCCTTTTCTTAACCAAACATGAATATGTTCTTGCTGTTATGCAAATGGAAATTCAGGTTGCTGATGGCTGTTACAAATAATGACAAAAGAAGTTATTGATTATTGTGCAGCTGATTTACTCAACCATGAGATGACCCCTGTATTGTGCACTTGGTCCTATTTACCAGGACAATTAATTGTCTTTTTTTTTGTTTTTGTACTAGAAAAGTTCCTCTTATATCATGCATGCCGAATCAATTTTGTCTTTGTCAAATGTAGCTTGAACGTAATGGTGGTTGAAGATGTCCTGAAGAATAAGGATTTATGATTTATTTGTGTACCCCATGAGTCTGAACCCTATGGCTTTCAAGCAAAAGAAGCGACTGAAGAACACAAGAAACAAGTATCTAAAACCTGGTGCACTTGCCCAAATCTGTTATAACAAGACGTCAAGCAAATCATGCACAGATATTGGGAAGAAGAGGACTGTGTTGGAGTCAGAGAAGGAAGAAATTGGTCTAATGAGGGAAGCTGAGGTTATTCAAAGTAATACACCTGTGATGTCTCCCACTAGGGTCAGCTCCCAGCCAGCAATAGATGAGGCCAAACATCAAAAACTGCCTGCAACACCTAAAACACCACAAAGTGCAGTGTGCGACAGGCAATCAAAACTTGAAACTCTCCCTATGGATCTTCTGGTATGCACTAACAAGCTTCAGAATTTTGTTTCTGGTACTAGTATTTGTTGGCATTGCAATGCTGATATTATTGCTAATTGCTTTGGTTTTCTTGTTCTAAGATTAAAATCCTATGCCATCTGCATCATGATCAGCTAAGGGCTGTTTTCCATGTTTCTCAGCGAATTCGAACAGCTGTAAGTGTTCTTTTGTGGTTTCATTGTACTTTTCGCCCATTGTATCAGAGTAGTTGCTCGCTGCATTACTGATTTAGCAAGAGACAGTACTGCATTACAGCGAATTCTAAAAGCTGTAAGTGTTCTTTTGTGGTTTCCATGTACTTTTTGCCCATTGTATCAGAGACTGCATTACTGATTTAGCAAGAGACAGTACTAGTTTCTGAAGATTCAATCCCTAACTATGATGTCCATGTCATGGCATGAAAGTAGCCATGCTCCACTCCGATTTTGGAATGTCAATTATACCCATGGGTATGGGTATCCATGGGGATCTGCCCCTAATGGGGTGGGGATAGGAAAACTAAATGAGGATGGTGTGCATTTTATGTTATCTATGCAAATAAGGGACAGGGATGGGTAGAGCACTCCCCGCCCTGTACCTATACTCATACTTAGTACTCGATCCATTAATAAGTGGGTTGAGATGCTAGGCCCAAACATTAGACGAGCTAAACTTTTATTATTCAAATCATGGTATGCAATTTCGAATAGTACCACCCAGTACGGGCGGTACGTATTGGTCTGACGACGTATCGGTACGTGGACCATCTGCTACCAGAGAAACGTGCTACAGTGTTCACTGTAGCACTACTGTAGTGCTACAATATGAGGAAAAATATTTAAAATCACTCGGTACGCCCTGGTGCACTGAGCGATACAGGTACCGTACCATACCGAACTAACCTCGAAACATCGGTACGGTACGGTATTTCATACCTTGATTCAAATTAGACTATGTGAATCTTAATTGAATAAATTATAATTCAATTAAAAATCATTTGGTTTAATTGAATCAAATGAAATATCTTTTCATTTAATAGTAATAGCTCCTCCTTGTGGCCCCATGCATTGCGTGCACCCAATATCTAATTGCAGGCGGTGTTGCAGAGGTTGTTCGACTTTGTCTTCATCAGTCCTCTTCCTCTTTCCATCGGTAAATGATGATTTCTCTGATGATCGACATTTGCAAATAGTGAATAGTGAATGATGATGATTCCTTGGTGTTTTTCTCTCTTTCTCCTTTTCTTCCAATGACACACTCCCTTCTCCCTCTTCCCATTTCTTAGCTTTCTCCTTCATTGTAGCACCTCGCCCCTTCATCGTAACTGTTGCAACTCCCTGCCCCCTCATCGTAGTCTTCCTCGCCCACCCTGTGGCCCCACCTCATTGGATGTTGTAGCTCTTGTGCCTTTTCCCAATCCTCTATCTTCCTCTTGTCTCTTCCATGGGTTATAATAATTTTGATATGCTTATATTTGAATATATTTATTTTTTTGTTGTGTTTATATTTTAGTATTGTTAATTATGCTTGATAATAGTTTTATTTTTTAAATTAAATAAATTAATTAGGAGGATATGGAGAACTTGTGGGTTCCTCGTCCCCAATGGCCCCATCCTCTTTCTCGCCTCGTCTAAATGGGGAATGGGGCGGGGATGGATGATGGGAGATGAGATGGGGATTGGGATGGGAAAGTATTCCCTGTCTTGTCCCGTTGATATCCTTACTTTGATTTAGGAGTCAAGTCAGGATTGTGGATGTGTCAATTGTAAATATGGGCCAAAGTTGTATATTTGCAACCTTCATAGATCCCAAAGTGGCATGCATGTATAAGCTTTTTAATTTGAGATCTTCTTAAACCTTTAGGACATCTTCTCCGGTTTTGCAACTTAGATTTATTTGATGCTTTCTTAGTTTTATCTGTTTGGGTAAATTCTTTTGCTCTGCTCTGCTGGACTCATTTAGCTTAGAGCCTTTATCTTGATGCCTATGCCAAGAACATGTTTTTCCATTGATTCACAATATAATTAAAATTAATTAGTTTCTCTTAATTCCTAGACCTTGCATGATTAATTTCTATGTTCTGCATGAAACTCACACCAATGTGGTGTCTATAGAGGGATTTCATATGCAGCCTTAATCATCCGAGTGGAGTTTGTTTGTGTAACCTGAATCTTTGTTAGTGGTCGTAGAAGGTAGTGCTTACCGTGATGGCAATGGTACTTTCAACTAAAAGTTGTCAACATACATTCTCCGCAAAGCTGTTTCCTGTAGTATTATCTTAAGCGTATCTAAAGTCAATATAATTGACTTTTGATTTATGATTGTCACAAGAGTTTGAAGATGTCCAGTTTCACAGTTCTTAATTAAATTTTCCAAATTGAAACTTGGACCAGGTACTTATGGCTAGGCAATTGCATTTCAATTATACAACCCCCGACCGGTCTAGGCAAGAGATGCTGAGAAATAAGACCCCCCTTCCAACTGAACATTGGCCTTTTGCAAGGTATGTCTTGATGCATATGCATCTCAGAACTTGCTAATTTCCTCACATTTCTTTTTCTAGGCTTAAAGTATTGTACATATCCAGCAAAGCAGGAAGGAAGGGTACGTGGGGATCTAGTCCACACACTCCTAAAGCTCCAAGACATGGTTGTCGTTCTTCTCGTCTTCACCTGATGGACATGAAACAGATTGCAGCTGTCCTATTTCAGGAGCCCACATTGCCCCCAAGACACATGATGCCGCCATGTTTATCAAGGCCAGTTTTCAAGCCCATTGCTTCTACTAGAGTTCTATTCTACGAGGAAGAGCTCTGTCAGGCAGTAGCCCAGAATAAGCTCCGTTGACACCTATCTTCATCAATTTTCCATATATTTCTTTCCGTTAGCTACTCAATGTATATGCCTTCTTTTCCTTTCATAATGCCATGTGCAGGGTTAGCAGCTTATGGTTGCTGCCTCAGGTTTTAGCATAAGGTAGAAGTTAAGAGGGCATAGAGATGGAATCATCAGCTCAGATCAAGTTGGTCATATGTCCTTTTAACATATACTGAGTTCTTTGTACAGTTCTTGCTATATTTTGTATATGCTTGTTTCTTCATTCTGTCCTCGTGTCTAAAATACCTTGCTCTTTAACATTTTAGTTGTTTGCAACATGGAAAAAATATATATATTTGCTATTTGTGCAGCAGCAATTAGTTTTTTTTTCTTTTGGCAATTAGATGCTAATCACTTATAATCAAACCTCTTGAAATTGTAATGCTTTATGCATAGTATTGGACATCACAGATGTAGGCCATCCCCTACAACGGGGCTTGTTTGCTAGAGCACACAGGAAGGCAAAGCTCAGTACAGGAAATTATCTAAAGCAACAGACATTAGCAGAGACATGTAGCCTTCAATTTTAAGAAGAATGGATGGACTTTTGGTTTTTGGTGCTGGATCTTTTTTGCATGTCAAGTTTTCTTGTCTTTTAGCTGTACATAGTATTGTTAATCTGGACAAGATACTATCTGCATAATTTGCATATGAATGTCAAGTAGAATCATTTCTTTTTTGTGGCATTTAAAGCTTGTTGATGTTTTCAGCTTACTACATGAAAAATATTAAGAGACTAAACTGGGTAGGATGCATATAAAGCTAAGCTGATCATAGATGCTGAAAAGATACAAACGGTGTCAATAACATTAAAACATTGGTTACATATCAGTAGGAATCAGCCCAATTATAAACCTTGGACAATGTATAATTAATTGAGATGGCATGTCTGGTAGTAGTACCAAAGGGAAGGTAAATTAGCTTTAGTCGAGCAAACTTGGACCATACTGCTGAAGAACTTGGGTAATGAGCATCTCTGCTGCCCTCTCTGTAGGGTGGAAGCTATCCCAGAATACATACTCTGAAGCATTTGCACATGTAGTTGCAGTGATGCTATTACATGTGATTATAACCTCATAGTAACCTGTGCCACAACATCCTCTCGTGGACTCCTTAAAACCTGAGAGAAAAAAATTATAATCAAAGTCGTACTAAAGCATCATAATAATCGGCTGTATGATTTTATGTACTTTAATTTTTATTTATGATCTTAAATAAGATCTTTTTAGGTCTTTCTCCATATATCCTCTTATTACTAAAATTACCGTAGGCGAAGGGCCGTAAGATCATATCAAGCAATGGAGTGTATATGTCTATGTAGACTATCTTTGATCCCAACAGTGTGCTATCGAGCCTTTGCACCTCCTTTGATAGTTGGGAATTGAACATCGTTGCAGCTTCATTGTACAGGGTAACACATTCTCTCTCTATTCCACCAGCAAGAGTTCTTTGTGATGGCATACATCCTATAGGAGGGGCTCCGATGATACCAATTCTTCTTGCACCCGAGTGGTAGAGTTCCTGTGTTGAGTTGCCATTCATGATCGTTAGCATGAAAAGTTGAATCTTGGGCAATGTTTAAGGGTGAGTAACTAAGCAACAAAAATCTTCTTTGTCGCACATTTTATTTGTAAGTATTCATTAGTAAACTAAGTAAAGTTTACTTAATCTCAAGATGTTAGTCCGATATGTGATCATCATATCAATATTTTAAGTAAACTTTACTTAGTTTACTAATGAATGCTTACAAATAAAATGAACGACAAAGAAGTCTTGTCTTCATTATTTAAGTAATAAAATTTATTGAATGAGGTCCAAATCTAAGTCTGCTCCACTATCACCTGTTTTAGATACAAAATTTATCGAAAGAGTATTCAAGTCCTAAGTGGATCTTCACTCGATCTTGTGAGATATATATATATATATATATATATATATATATATATATATATATATATATATATATATATATATATATATATATATATATATATATAATCAGTTACCTGAAGAAAGCTTGAAGCTGATCGCACCAAGAATGTGATGTAGGAAGGGATGTCAAACTCCTCCCTTCTGAATGGCAACAGAAAGTATGTTGTAGCAATGTCATTAGTCCCTGTGACCACAGCATATAAACTGTTGGCAATGATGTCGGCTGCTCTGTCTTCTCCAGCAACTCTCTTTAGCTTCTCCTTGTACTCCTTGAACAGGTTCAGCTGATGCCTCAGCGACAGAGCTATCTGAAACAAGAGCAATGTCAACACCAGAAACTTAAATCTTGTACAGATCAAAGTGCAGGAGACGCACAGTTGGGTGCAGGGAGATACCAAGAGTTGTGATGTGAGAGGATCATATCCACAGCCACCTGATGCAAAGCTGATGCCAGTGAGCAGCTCCTGGGCATCAAGATGGGTGCCAAGGTATGCTGGTACATACTCCTTTACTCCTAATTGCGAAGCTGGAAATAAATTGGTTGCATCAGTCGTAAATGATGTTCATGGCAAAGCATCACTCTTCTGAATTTGTTATATACACACATATACCTATACATTAGTGATTCTCGTATTTTCCCATGTAAATCTTGGGTTCCACATGTATCCCTACCAAACTATAGATATATACATAATAAACCCTAGTTTATTGAGGGAAAACAAAAAAACAAAAATCACCAACTTTAGATGGATATATATATATATATATATATATATATATATATATATATATATATATATATATATATATATATATATATAAGATTCTTGTATTTTTCAGCTGTAAATTTAGTGTTTAGCATATATTTCCCTACCAAATTCAGTAACTGTATACACACACTGATATAACAATTTTGCCTATGACTTAATATGCCCACAGCTACAGCTTTATGCAGTGTGGTTTGGGTGCAGGCAGATGCTCAGCAGAGGGAGGAGATGCAATTCATGGCGTAAAAGCATGTTTATTATGCTCCCTGCAGCCAGCAGAGAGTCTCATGGAAGGGGGTTTGGTGCTCACCGAGGATGTCGGCGGGGTTCTTCCCGTTGGAGAATCTGCCGGTGGCCTTGCCGCCGGGGAAGTCCTTACCGTACGGGGGGAAGTTGCACCTGGCGATGGTCGGCAACACGTTGTTGTTCCCAGGGTCGACGATCGAGTCCCCGAACACCAGCACCGCCGGTACCTTCGGCGTCGTCTTGTTTGCAGTCGTAGTCAGAGCTCGAACACCGTCAAGCAGCAGCAGCAGCAGCAGCAGCAGCAGCGGAAGTACGAGAGAGAGCGGAACGGAGCACTTGCCCTCCATCCCTGTTGATGGTGCAGCAGTTCAAAGGTTCTTCTTAAATGCGGGTATTCTCTGTCTACGGTAACTTCTTTCTTTTCCGTCTATTGAGTGTCGGTCTTTGCAGTATCTTCTTCTCTGACTACATTAACTTCTTCCTTTCTTTTTCTCTATTAAATGCCGGTCTCACGTAGTATCTTCTCTCTAACGACACTAACTTCTTTGCTTCCTTTCTTGGACGAAATCTCGAAAAAAATCTTTTAAAAGATTTCTCATGGAATATATCTAATTATTTAGAAAACTATTTTACCCTTACCTGAACCCATAATCTTATATTAACGTCTCTTTGCATCGTCTTTACCATCACCTATACGTTCTTATTGGAATCAAGAGCATTGTAGCTAAAGAAGAATAGTTAATAGGATCAACTCATATGCGGAGATATGTTTATGATCAATAGACGATCGATAAAGTCAATCTAGTCAATAATCAATAAGTAACTAGAGATCAATTTATATATGATGATATAGATGATCAAAAAAAGATGATTAATAAGAGAGTGATCGATGAGACAAAGGAGATGACCAACGATATAAAGGATAAGGATAAGATGATCATTTTAAAATCATACTATCTAACCTTTCTTAAGAAATATCATTTTAAAATGATATTTCTTAAATTAAAATATTTTATAAAAATTCTTAGGACTTTTTTTCGAAAATTCATCTTCTTTTTTTTTTTAAACCTTTTAGGTAGTGGTAGATGGAAAACAGAGCACGTGTTCTCGATTCCTTTCGGTGGTCCAGTTCAAGACTATCCTTTGACTCCTTCTTGCCTATCAAATGGTGGTCCAGTACAAGACTGTCCTTTCACTATAATTGTAAGAAATTTTCAAGACTTTTCTTCGAGAATTCACCCTCTTAGGTATTGATACATGGAAAACAGAGCACCTGTTCTCCATTCCCTTTCGGTGGTCCAGTTCAAGACTGTCCTTTCACTCCTTTTTGCATATCAAATGCTGGACTTTTAACTATATCTTCTTCTCTAATTGCACTCAGCTTTTTCTTCTTTCTTCTGTAGTTACACTGAAAGATGCAAACAGAGCACTTGTTTTTGGTGGTGCAGTTCAAGACTCTCCTTCAATCCTTGGTTTTTTTTTTTTTTTTTCCCTCTATCATACACTGGACTTAGCAGTATCTTCTTCTCTAACCACACTGACTTCTTTCTTTCACCTTCTTGGATTTCTTGGAAGTAAGGGAAGATGCAAGTTGCTGGTTTGGACATGATGAACACCAGAAGCAACAACCAGTTGTTCCCTGGTGGATGGGCAAAGGCTGAGGTGCCAAACAAGTAATGGAATCTGCTCAGCAATGCAAAAATTGTAGTAGGTTTAAATTCCAAAAAATTAGTATAAATTGAAAGGGTATTTTTTGTTATGGTTGAGTTGATCTTAGGTTACCTGTCCTCTGTGGTTGTAGGCTTGTATGATGATGGACATGGCTCAGAAGCTTGATGAGATGATTTATTCTTATGTTGTCTAATATAAAGCATGGCTGATGAGATATTAAAAATGACAAAAAACCTATATAGTTTGAGCAACCACATGCATTCAGTAGTATTTTCAAGATTCTTAAGCTGACAACAAACTTGGCCCTGAAAAAGTCATTAATTGATTATATTTGATTTGTCAAGCTTTCTTCTTTTTTTTTTTTTCCTTTTTGGAAGAACTTGCAACAAACAGTTGTCTTGAACTTGTGAATCTTCAAATGGAATTAACCCTTAGCAGAAACTCATTCAAATAGTCTTATCTTCCCTACCAAAACAAAGATGGTGTGCCTCAGGTCACAGCAACTGTTGAATGTGTTCAACATGAAAGTAACATTCTTCCATGTTCTTGTATCTTGGAAGAAAACTTCCATTGGACTCTGCTGCAGTTTTGCATAGATGATAGGAAAATGGTGATGGAAGTTGCATGCACTTGATTTTGGAGGAGGAAATGGGTGGAATGGTCATTTACTTTCGCTTACTACTTCTAATGTGAACATTCCAAAATTACTCACAATATTGAATGTTGATTAAGAATTTCATTTCATTTCATTTTCTTTTATTAAAAAAAATCTAGGTATTAAAGGGACTGACATATATGAAAGACTTAAATATTGATATGATAAATATTGGTAACAGATTGGGTTAAGTCGATGAAAAAAATTTCCCAGTGAGCTACGTGAAATTGTTGGATAAACCAAAGTCTAGATTAACCCATAGGCTGCGTATAAAATAATTAATCTCTCTAATTACCAAAGCAGTAAAATATCTTTTTATTGCTTCTAGTATGAGTTAATCCCCTGAACCACATATTGTCTGAGTCAAGAAGCTTCCAACAAGTAACCAAAAATATTTCGAATAACTACCAAGACAAATAACTATGTTTGTGAAGCTAAGAACACCCGACATGGGTAGACATTTACCTGCACATAGTATCGAAGCATCACCATCAACAGATTCCATGAACAATACCAAGAACGTTTAATACATATCGACTAGACAATGGCAGGCTATATAAAAATGAGTTTATAAAATGATTTTTTGCCCTACAAGAAGAGAATTTAAACACCAAAATTCCTCAAATGATACTGAAAAGAAGTAATAGTGTCGTGATAATATGTTTCTTTTTAATGAAAGAGGACAAACAAATTAGGAAAATGAAAAAGTCGCTTAAGTTCAGAATGACCAATATCCATATCCTCCGGAACTCAAAAATGAGAATAGTTCGGACCTTCTTTATGGAGAAAGAAAAGGTTTGCAACCAAAAATAAAATGAGGAACAGTTCAGAAATGAGATAATGATGGAAGATGGTGATAAGATATCACCATCAGCACCATTTGCCCATGTGTAGAAACCTCATAATTGTAGCCTCTATCTATGTTTCCCTTTTTCTCTTCAATTCTTTTCTTTCCTTTCTTTTATAATTTTCTGTTGTTTTTTTTTTTCTTTTTGTAATTTTTCCCTTTCAACCTGAGGCAAAACTGGCAGATTCTGGCACAGCAGACGTAGACCTTAACCTTACAAACAACCAATAGAACTCCATTCCTCCATCTGTGAAGAATGAACTTCATCACACATTAATCCTGACTAAGCTGCTTCCAGATTTGATCCAATCAACCTTGATCAGTGTCCAATGACTTGCCCATTATCATTTCATTTACGGTTCTCATAGCTACTTGCAACTAATTGCTCAGGATCCTAGAAGCTGATCTACTAGTAACACCTCGCTAAGATTTGGTATACTCCAGTCAGCAGCCCCCTCTAGTCGAACAGATTGCACGCAAGCTTACAGATTATCAGAGTTTGGTGTTGCTGGAGACTGACTGGAAATATTAGCAAATTGGTTGTTATTTGGTGGCAGAACCCAATTCATCCAGTCATTACGCTTCCTTATTTTCTCACCCTGCAATAAGCGCGTCAGAAAAGATGAAAGATTAGTAGCTGCATCAGCACAAGTCCAATGTGTGTGAAATAGGGAGAAAGAGAAAAATGATCTTCGCTGTGGTTCTTTTTTCAAAAAGCACAATGTAGTGATCAGTCACAGGATAATGCCATGTTTACTATGTTCATCACCTATTTTTTTAAAACAGTAGGTCACAAACACAAAACAAAAGGGGATGGTTTAAAAAATTTCATGGCTAGCACATAATTCGTTCATCTTTCCAATAACATTATGAAAGCTGGATTAAAAAATCTAACTAAGCTTATAGAAGGTACCTGTACTTCCACTTCAGTTGATAACTGCACTGTATCCAATATAAAGTCGATGCTGTTTGTTAATTGCCTCACCTGCAAAACATTGTGAGAGCAATTTTTCACAGAGCATGAGTGTACTTCAGTAGGAAATGAAAAAAAGATCAAAGAAACCAAAAGCAAAAGGAAACATATTCTAATCCATATTAAACATCCACAAAGAATCTATACCTAACCACACAACTAATAGCCTCAACATAACAGCTCTTCAGGGTTTAGCAACACATCATGTCCTTCCAAAATCATTTAAGGTAGATTAGAATCACATACTGATATTTTAAACTGCTATAGTAAGTTCACGGTATCAGATGGATGCAATACATTCAGCCAGGTAGTCAGTGGTGTATTTCAGGGCTCCCTTACCTCAGGTCGAGGGTTCTAACCCTCACCATAGCATTTCATGCACTCATCCTTTCACCCCATGTGATAGTTTTGACTTCCAAAAATGGGGTCTACTATGCCAAGTGGCATCACAAACAATTAAAAGAAGGGTGAAATGCAGGTAGCGATATCTTTATCTATAATGAAGCTAAAGTTTCCAAAAACATGTGGTTCACCAATTCCCTGACTAAACATCTTCAATTGGTACTTATTAGATTCAAATTTATTAAAATGACTAAAGAATGTGAGATGATTTCATTAGGATTAAGGAAACCATACAAAAATGACTCAATAGCTTTGTATCAATTAGAGCTGTTGTGGACCATCAAAACTGTAACTAAATATGGCTTGTAGGTCTGATTGATTATTTGGATTATCAAAAAGACTCAGAAGAAAAAGAGAAAAGTGGCTTTAAATGGATTAAATCACTTGCAACTAATTCTGTAGCTAGAGAAAAAAAGGAACATCATGAATCCCAGTCACATATATGTCGGGCAACAGCAACAATCGTGGGATATGGCTTTATAAAAACTCCCATGAAATAAATTCATAATGAATTGATCATTATTTTATCTAATGAAAACATCTAATCAAAACCATTGCAGAAGTATGCTTGATCTCAAGTTCAAATGAATACTCATCTGTAGTCAATTTGACTGGTAACACGATATATTCACTCAAAAAGCTAATGATCAGATTCATGTGGCAAAATCAAGGATTTAAATTTCGATCTGATACTGATTTCAGCAATCAGTCGGACCAATAACTGAGAGGTTTCTAGTGGTTAATGTAGTCAGAATTAAGGGTGCTGATAAAGAGCCTTACATATAGGAACAGATATCCCTTACATATGACTATAAAAGATAGGCAGCATTGCAAGTATTATCGAAATAATTATATCCACCATCAGAGGTTAAACTGACGGTAGTACTTCAGGATGCAAATAATTTGTGTTGGGATCCAGTTATATAAGGTAGGTCAAGCTCCAAATTTCAGCAGACCAGCATGGAATTCTGTTCAATAGGTCAATAGGACTATAGCATCCAGTCAGACAACTCACAGACCAGATTGGATCCGGATATAGAAAAAGCATTGGAAGAAGAAAAGAGTGAAAACAACCTATTAATTTCTCAAGTTAATAGCAAATAACAAAACAAGCAAAGTTTCAATTAAGATACCGAGCCAACATAAACATCAATCATAGGAGCAAGGTTATTGCTCAAATGAACATAGTGAAGAGCAAAATTCTCTTTCTTCTATAGAACAATTAAAGCACTTAGCTATCCTTCCTAATGAAAAGAAAAACTAGGTGCCATTGCACAAATTAAATTCTACAGAATGAACAAGAACAAGATTACAGAAGGTCCACTAAGGCTTATTGCAACCCTAGACATAGTAAATAGAAACTACAAGTTCAGATTCCACATTCTGCATCACTATTGGATTTTCAATCATTGCTCCCATACAAATAAAGGTGTGTAATATTCTGTTTAAAGTATATCAAAATGCACACCACCTAAAACCTTCATGCCATGAGAAAGTTAGTGTTTTGTCAGTTAAAAGAGGCAATTCACCATAATAAGCAAAGTATAACTCTTGCAACATTTTCCATGATGACAATATGATACTTCTACATGCATGCAGTTAATAAAATATTAGCACCTATTAGACTGCTATGCATGAGTTGCTCTTATATAAACTTTTGGCATCAGTTGTTTTGCGGCACTGGGTGCACCGATGCATTTCTATTCACCCGAGCCCAACATTTGTGCTATAACCCCATCTTGGCAATAAACTACCGATTCAATTGTCGCCTATAACCCCCATTTTGGCCTACAGTTGGTGTGGTAGGTGCTACTGACATGGGATGACAATTACAATGAATGGGTGTTGGTACTTGGTATATCCAAAAAGGAGAATTGCCAACAAAAAGCAATATCAGAACTAAACTTCTTTTTCTATTTGACCTGCTAATGCACTTCTTCAATTCTCTCCCTTTATGTTGGCAATGGGGGTCTTCTTTGGTGACATGAGGCAGTGATGACATGTGGTTGGGCATGTTAATCATTGATTGACAAGGCATGTTGTGTCACAAGCACTAAGGCTTGCTCTAAAGTCACATACAGAAGAATGGGATTGACAAAACTACATGATCAGACTATCAATATGTCAGGTTTGGCGTTGCACAACCACATGCAAGTTTTTGCAATAACCAAAATAGCTTGTAGACAATGATTTGTGATGCAATAACCATGATCGATGCTATTAAGTAGTCTCATACAGAAAAATGGCACCTAATTTGTGATGCTATATAGCAAGAAAAACCAATGTTTCACCCATAATATATGAAGCCCCACCAGGCACATAAAGGAAGCAGCTCTTCTTTAGTCTCAGGTGGCTGTATAATAGAGGACAGTCCAAGAGCCTTCATGACCAAAATCTGGATCGCATGGTATTTTTCTCAAGTCCCATGTGATAGCATTGACAAAGCATGAATGCCAATTTTTTATAAGAATTTTAAGGTTTTTTGGTCTAAAGTGACATCTTTCCATATTGTTACGAACTTAGCTGGTTTTGTATAAGTCGTGAGGCACCTTTGCGTATCCGTTCGCAAAGAGTCAACCTCTCCGAAACCTCTTATGGTCCCTTAAGGACCTGCAAAAGAGAAGATGGGTTAGATGAAGCATTTAACTCAGGATCCGACAAGCAGCCATTTTAGTAAGTACTTGATATGCAATGCAAATTATAAGCATAGACTTCGCAAGCTCTGAACGATCACGCAACAAAAGGTCCAAGATGGTCTACCGCGACCAAAAGTCTCCACAAGTGCCCACATGACACTGCTGTGGAACAAAGCAGCAAACCAACCCTAGACACAACCATAAAGGCCAATCTAACTATATGCCACCCGGGTAGCTCCCAGGTGCTATGTTGGCTGACACTTCGCACCACTTTGCGGAGTTAGAAATCCCCTAAAATGGTTGCCTGGATGGCCTATTTCTGGATAGTTTTGCCTATACGTAACGACTGCACATAACCTACATTTACAAGCCTGAAAATACTATAAAAGCCAACCAAAATAGGGCTGTCAAACCTATTGCAAGCCCTCTACATGTTGTGCAAAGCATGAACATAACCGAAAGACACAGACATACACGAGCATTACATCGAGAACCTTATTTACAGTTTTATCCATAACATTCTCCCTTATTCCTTCGACGACCTCATCGAAGCCTTTACAGACATTACATCTCTTCGCCTTTGGTAAATCTTCAATCTTCTACTCTATTTACAACGTGCCTCTTGGCTCCCAATTACTCTCCGCTGCTATTGTTGAGTAGTCGAACTTTGATCCGCTACGCTACTTCAACTCGCCAATGACTCTGACTCCGGTGTGAGGTCAGTAGAGTTGTGCTAATCTTTGTTGGTTCCTGCAGAACTTTCAGATAAAGGAAAATACCTTCTTTGTTATGCGCTAGTCTCTCATATGTCTCACGTCGCTTGAACTAGGTGGATGCCTATTAATTCTTTAACGAACATCGCCTCATAGAAGTTTTTGAGGTCTTTCCTCTACAAAATTTGCCCATCAATTCCTCTTCTACTTAGTTATCGCCTCCAAGTAGGTTCGTATCACTACCGCTTTCGATTGACATTCTGTTGGGAAATGAAGCAAACAGCCTGCTCTTGGTAGAATCGATAACCGTTGGTGAGTATTTGACAATTGTTGTCTTTCACTTTCTCTGAAGGGTTTTTAAACATGTGCAGAGCTCCTATGTTGGATAAACAAGAGAACTAGGGTACTCGGTTTCGCCCATCCTCTTAAAAGTTGAGAAAGCAAAGGTTACTGGACTTCGCTCACTTCCTCGAGGGTTGTACTCCATGCATCGAGCTGGTTACTAGTCTTCACCTGCTCTTTACTCACACTTTTGAAGCACCCGAAGTGTTTGCACACCCTATAAAAAGTATAGCATCGCGTACTGCCTATATCGTACCTTAGTCGAGCACTCCTGTATTGACCCAAAGTCCCATACTTTCGACTATTTTGATGAGAAGCCTGTTAACACCGGTCTTACGAAGTTCCCTAGCTTCTGCCCTTTAGCTTTATCTCGGTATTTGGAGTTTGTCTTTGCATTCTCCACCTCCTCGGCCCCTTTCATGAACAAGCACTCTCTCTCTATGAGAGCAAAGGATCGATGACTCCACGGAAGCCCCACCTCTGCGGTACCATGGCCCTACTATCTATCGCCTTGCATATGCATCCCTTTCTTCGCGATCAGTAGAACCGCCTTTGCGATACTGTGACACTCCAAGTCTACCTCAATTCTAACTGACACTTGGTTTTAGATAGCTAAGTCCCTCTAGACTCATTGTCGTTTTCTCGCCCCTTTCAACTACTTGTTTCAACACCTCTGTGTTCTCTAACCAGTTCCCCTTAATCGATGGAAAGATAGATTGCAACTCCCATGCATGGCCTCCGCCATCATGTTACAGGGCTCACATTGATTCAATTATCCCCTGCATTCTTAGTAGTAATGTTCGCTTACTCGACCTTGTCCTCTGACTTGCTAGACTTCCTTAAGCGAATATGAGCTCTGAAGCAGTCCAACTCTCCAACTGCTCTGATCATACTTCTGTATGATCAAATCCCCCCATGGGACCCACTGATACTTACACTCGAAATTTACCCCTTGGTGGTACACAGCCCCATATGCTGATGACCAAGGCTTTCATTCGATGCCCCATATGCTGATGACATTTACTTCACAGAAGTGGAGCTTCCGGTAGCTCCTTATCATACCTCCATATAATCAAGTCCCTCTTAAGACTTCTCCCATGTGTGTCGCATTACCTCGAACCGTTTCATCTCCCGTGTTTGTCGTATTGTCTCGAATTGTTCCATCACGATCCGTTGCACTATGTCGTCTCTTGATAACATCCCTATTGCATTCAGATCTTTATGAGATAAACTCAAACTGCGATCTCTCTATGTGTGGCCTCTACCAGCACATTATAGGACCTCCGCCACCTCCGATTGTATTCGCTCCTTTGGTAATTAACCTTTATCCACTCGCTCTCGGGTCATACTTGAATGAAGCGCAGCTCTAGGATAGTCCGTCGCCTAGCAACTCTCGAAGTCCACCGAATTCATTGAAGTTGGTGGGCCATTATGTGGATCCTGGGCTCTTGCCCCCAACATAATATTCATTACGCACCGCTTCCTTTGCAACAACTTGAATGGTAGTACTACGACATTTTCTTCAAGAGTACTTGCCTCCACATCTTTTTGCCCCATGCCAAAGCCTTCTAACCCCAACTTCGGCTCTGCATGTTAAGTCGCCTTAGTTCCTCCATCAAATGTTTCGCCAAGATAAGGTGCATGTGTGTTGAAGCCCCCTTCGATGTTAGCACTAAGTAGGATGAGTCCACTCCATTAGAATAAGAGACCCATAGAACGACATGATTTTGCTCTTGCCTCTGCAAGAGTTCATGTTCTTGACCTCTGTTTAAGGAAAGTTTCGTGCTTCTGCTTCATGTTTCGTCTTCTATGTCGACTCCTTTCATGTGGCTTGGGTACTTCACTAAGTTCCACCCAAGTTGCTTCGCTCCTCGATTTGCATTAAGTTGATAGTGGCTCTCGTAACCCCCATTCCATAGGTCAGCCCTCCGTTAAGTCCGATCTCCACATCGACTCCAAGTGTGCCTTCGTTTAGTGTTGCCTTAGCTCACTATCCTACTTGATCTCACAATGCGTCCACTAACGCACTACCTCGTGCGAGATCATGCAACGACTCCTCACCACTCGCACGGTCCGTTGAGCTTTATGGAGTTGTTATATCGAGGTGCCTCTTCACAATATGTACGATCCGTTACATATGATTCTTTATTTGGAGAACCAAAACTTATCCTTCCTGGATATCTATCTAGTTGGAACAATTTTTCTCCTTGCATCCTTCCCTCTAGAAGTTTCAAAGACCACCATCCCCTTAGACTATTTTGCCTTATTGAATAAATTTAGCACTATTCCGCCCTGCGATCGCACTTGTTAGATTACGACTCTTTGCCAATACAGTCTCCACTGCGGCCCTCAAGGCCTAGCAACTTGCTGAACTCCTTACACACTTTAGCCTCCTACGGACATATCCTTCCCATGCCCAAAGAAAGTTTCAATGATCCATGATGCCGAGTTTCGATCGCCTTAGGATGCATACAGATAGTCCATCGTCTACATACAAGCCCTTACATGAGTAAAAAAAATTTGAGTTAGCAATTCCCCTTACTTTTATGAACTTTTCATAATTCTTTCGGTCTAATCCTTTGCCAAGTGCCCCGCTTGCCTTGAACACTGTCAAGTTTGGTTGCCAACGTCAAAGCCGTAGCTCGAACTCAGCTATCCCAACCTTTGTGCATTATTTGTTCTTCCTAGCTCGTTTATCCTTATGGTGCCTCTTACGTGAAGGATTGATCATTCCTCTAAATCTTGAATGCTCGTTCCTCTTAGTGACACATTTCCCTACCTCTCAATGCCTATTTCCCTCAGATAGTCATGCGTGCTGGTTACGCTCAACGCAGCCCCGCTAGGACCCTCACGTTTGCATGCCAAGTGTTTCTAAGAATGCTTGTCCTGCTTTAATACCATCTATCACGGATTTAGTCGGTTTTTCCTAAGTCGTGCAGCACTATTGCGTATTTGTCGATAAAGAGTCAGCCTCCCCGAAATCTCTTATAGTCCCTTAATAAAGAGTTTAACTCGGGATCCAACAAGCAATTATTTCAGCAAACACTTGATAAGAAATACAAATTATAAAAATAGACTTCGCAAACTCTGAATGGTCATGCGACAAAGGGTCCAAGGTGATTCGTTATAACCAAAAGTCCTCACAAGTGCTCACATGACATTACTGCAGAACAAGACAACGAACCAACCCTAAACACTACCTCAAAAGCCCATCGAGCGATGTGCTACATTGAGTAGCTCTTGGGTATTATGCTGGATGACACTTCACACTACTCTACGGACTAAAGAAAAAAACCCCCAAAATGACTACTTGGGCTTCTTTCTGGGTAATTTTGCCTATATGCGATGATTGCACACAACCTGTATTTACAAACCTGAAACGACCATAAAAGCCAAGTAAAATGGGGCTATCAAGCCTACCACAAGCCCTTTACGTACTATGCAAAGCATGAACAAAACCAAAATATACGAACATGCACGAGCATTACATCGAACACCCTATTTATAGCTTTGTCTGTGATAGTATGGTGTTGGAAAAGAAATTTAATGCATAGAAGAAACTAAAGATCTACAAATGCACTAGGACTTCCTTATTTTCTAATAAAAACTAACTACAATAGTATAAGAGCAAAATATATTACATATTCTGTTCCACCTAAAATGATAAAATTTCTTTCTTTGCTCTAGCCATATATTATGCAAATGAATTAAGAACTTAGCACATTATCAGATAATATAATCCTTGCATAGTGGTTAAGTAGTCTACATGATTGCAGAAAAATATACTTTATCCTAAAGCCCAGAAGATTATATGCAGGTAGGATGCATCACACTTAACGCACTTCGGAAAAGAAGACAGTCATTTTTTATTTGAAACATAAACACAGGGTTATCATACAAAGTAACATTCCACTTTAACTTGACATTTATAGCAATGGCATTAAAATAATCAATGTTTCAAAATATGTTCCATGTAGCTAGAGATATTGACTAAAATATAATAATAACAAGCATAAAATGGATACATACAATTATCATCTCAAGCAAGCACTGGTTAAGCAAATTTACTATCACCATAGATATACTTTCATATCATACATGAACAAATGTATAGGCTAATACAAATATAACCATATGAAAAAAAAACCAACCTAATGCATGAGGCACCAACGAAAGATCCATAGAGGATCAATTTATGTGACCTTTTCCCTACAAGTAAAGAGGTTTTTGTGACTAGAAGCAGCATCCTTAACAGAACACCTAGACTCGTGCTCAAAATATAAAATATAGCCATGTATATATCAACATACAGTGGTCCAACCAAGAATAACCTAGGTATCTTAGACCTGATTACTGCCTAAACTGATATTCATAAAAGCATTAAATTTCTTGCTATGGACACCTAGAGTGCCTTGCCACAGTGCCTCGCAGAACATCCTTAAGAAGCTGCACTACCAAATAACAAAGCACAAAACTACTAAATAAAAAAATGCAATAACATGAATCTTAGCCTCTAGCTCCAGGCCCAACAAAATAATGCTTCTCAAACATAGGAATTCAAGCTGAAGTTTTACCAATGCTATCTTTCAAACTCCATCTTAAATGAACCATATAATACAGAAAAAATCCTTTAAGCATTTAATTGAACTTACCTAGCGTCAAACAATCTTTATCAACAATTTCCTACTACTTAGTGGTTTGAACCTTATAATCAAGACTATATCTACAATGTAATTCAATCAAATCATCAAATCTGAGTGACTTGTTTATTGATTTAATGTGCCAAGGGAACTAAAAAGACGTAGCATCAAGAGTTGTACTGAACCACATGAATATCATATAGATTGAAACCACATGCAAGTAAAGAAAATGTCCTATCCATAAAAATGGGACCTCAGCTATGGTTTGTGCTTCCTGAATCATCAACAGAACCTCCTAGGTATAGAAACAGGATCTTCACTAGATCTTCCATGATTTGTTAACTGGCTGATAACTGATCTTGATCAGCAAAAGATAAAGTTTTCATATATTTGGTATAAAAGATTATATCTCAATTCATTTATGATTCCTTAAGTTCCCATCCCCATGTTAATCTACTACCTTTGTTTAATGAGGTACTGCAAATTGCAAAAAATCATATTTTACTTGTTTATGATCCATGAATGTAAAAAATGAACTTGGAACAGATTATAGCTGCAGAACAAGCTAAGCGGCTGGTTGGGTTCTCAGAGTTGAGTGCAATTAAAATGATAAAGGCAACCACTATGTCATCATCAAATCTCCAATTGATGCATCACCTACAATTTTTATTAAACAAGCCATCATAATATCATGCCCAGATCAAATCATATAACTTCAAGTGTTTAATGCTATCTAGTTGCACATGAAACTTAACATTCCACGTGATCAATATTTTATAATATCATTCCTTCAAAAGCTGTAACCGATGCAGAGAAACTTTGTTCTTTGGACTACTCAAATTTCTAACAGAAAACACAATGCAGGAAAACTTTACTTGCAAGAACATAATAAAACTTGTTAATTACAATTCCAGCAGAAAATTAATAACACTCATCCTTAGAAGACTGATAGCAATCCATGTTCCACAAAATACAACTGAAACCACAATAAACATCTTGGAAAATACTAACATGAAAATGGAGACAGAATTCTGCCTTGGAACAACTAATATTATTAATTGTGATACACAAAAAGGGCAATCGAAGAATAATTTGGTCCCTAAAGTAAAATCTTATATTCATGGCCAACTAATATTTCTGTTCCATTTTACAGAAGAGTAGAATTGTTTACTTGCATCAGCAGACAATCATTTTCTGCTATAATATAATGGCTCAATTTTAAGTTTCTCTATATAAAGAAATAGTGGTTGCCATTTTTTGTTGAAAGAAGAAGTTAACAGCAATACTAAATTAACTACAAGAACTAGTGAAGGTACTTTTTTTGTTGAAGAAGTGAATTAACCCCATGATTCTCATATTAGATGAATATATACTGATGCATTGCCAGACAGACATATCAACAATACAGAAAGCAAATAGACCAATGTGAAGGAATAAAATCCAAATGCTCAATAATATATGTGTTATTACTGCTATCTATCAATAAAGAAAGATTCAACACAATCATGCAGACAAGAACTACCAGTCGTTCAACCATTACCGAGGAAAGTTCAAATATTACATCATGCTTGGCATACAAATGAAAAAAATTCATCATCCACATACACACAAACAAACAAAGAATAGTATGGAAGCAGAGGCCAAAGGATATTCTGCATTAACAAAGACTAGCAATACAAAAAAGAAACATTTGGTATTACTATTAAAAATTATCTCACTCTATTGAATCCAGCTATCAAGGATATTGGAACCCATCCTTGCTCATCCATGTTTTGCCGCAGGAAAACATCTTTACATAAATTATCGGAGCTGAATAGTTAAGAAACGCTGTCACCTAAAGAAGCTTTCAATTATGTTAACATAATCATCAAATTGTGGACAAGCTGTTCACCTGAAATAGTAATCTATCTGCTTCAAAAGACTAGCACGCTGCGGATCAATAGTTGGGATAAATACTGCAGGTGGAAGTGCCGGATGAGGAACAAAGGGCACACCTCCAGGAGGTGGCTGAGTGGCAACATAAAAGACAGGAGAATGCATATCTGAAGGCAAATTAAGAACATTGCCGAAACAAATGAAACAAACCCACAGTAGAAGGGATATACTTTAGATCCTTTACCAAGACAACAGAACTTACCAGGGAATACCATCGGGTAAGGACGGACCTGCGATGGGGAGGTGAGGAATTGGGGTGCTACAGGTGGCACAGGCAGCCTGAGGTAAGGCCTGGCACCCCGGTGCGGAATGTGGGCATCTCTCCCACCAGCATTCCTACGATATACATCATAGCGGTTGCCATAGTTGTTGTGGTGAGAACCACCACCACCACCACCACCACCATTGTTCCACCTCCGATTGCCACCATGTCCTCTAGGGTGGCTGTCAGTATCATGGGCCTGTGATCCCGACCCACCGCCCCTGGTAATTTGACTTCCAGGTGAGGGTTCTGGGGGAGCCTGCCTGTCCGAGCTAGCCTGAGGCACAGGTCCTGAAGTTGGTGGTGTTGAAGGCAGCGAGATTCCACCATCGGATTGTGCGACACTGCTACTATTGCCACTGCTGCTCCCACGCTTCATTGATTTATGGCGTGCAGGTGCAACATGGTTTGGGGTTGACGAAGGATTCGAGTTCGGCTTTGGTGCAGAATTTGAGACCACCGACTCCTAAGCACAACACAGAATCCTAATCACAGATCGCTAGAACAACATGCACAGGTTTAGATAAATCCAAACTCGTATTGCGTGCGATTTGATCATTCCCATCTAGAATTTATGGGGTCCTTTGCCAAAATCTGGAAAATCTCACCGGGGGCGCGGAGAGCGGTCCATCGGAGAGGGCTTTCAGAGCATCGGAGGACGGAGATTTGGAGGTAGTCTTGGCCGATTCGGAGAGGGCGGGCCAGGAGGCAGCGCCCCCCATCACGACGGCGCCCGCCTCGATCGAGCCGTTGGGCGGCCGCTTCCAGGCCGGTTTCTTCCCTCGAGCGACGTCCGACGAGGACGGAGCCACGTCCTCCACCGGCGGCCTTTGCGGGGATCGATCCAAGGCGTCCGAGGAGGGGATCGCAGCGGCCGTAGGCGGGGACGGCGTGGAGGAGGGCGAGGGCGGGGCCTCAGGATCGCCCGGGACGAGGTGCGAGCGGGGCTGGCGGCCGGGCCGCGCGGCGCGTGGGGAAGGGGTGCTGGCCAAGGGATCGGAGGCGGCGGCGGCGTTGGAGGAGGCCATGAGATATGGGGAAGAGGAAGGATGGAATTGGGTTGTCTTCGTTCCAAAGATTCCACGGAGGAGAGCACGACCAAGAGAGGGGATTCTCCCTTTCACGCAGTCCAATGTGCATCTCCCGTGTCCCTCTTTGTTAGAGATCTTGTTATATAGGGCACAAAACCAACCGAATCATTTCTTTGCAACATTTTTCTTTATTACTATAATTCTGAACCATATTATATAGGGCATACATTTGTTGAATATCTCTCTCCATATCAAAGATCCTACAGGTATATATACATCAGCAAAACTAAGCCAACCGTTAATAATATTTTGGTTCTTATGTCTCCCAGATATCTTCGTGTCAAATGTAGCAACAAAGCTAATATTTTGGTTCTCATGTTTCCCAAATATCTTCATGTCAAATGTAGCAACAAAGCTGATTTTTTGAGAACGAAGGAAGAGCGATCGAATCAAATGCAAGAAATAGACTATAGAAAAATCATATCCAATATTTTATATATATATATATATATATATATATATATATATATATATATATATATATATATATATATATATATATAATATATATATATATATTCATTTTGGATTTCTATTTATTTACCCTAAATTAACATTTAATATATTACGCCCCTTATCTCATGGTTAAGTCTTCAGGTCTTTGTGATGAAGTAGGCATTAACAATTCTTCGACCAGCAAATGGCTTCACACATAGTCAAATTACCAAAGCACCGTGTCTTGATCTCTCCGGTGAGCACATTATTGTATATATGTAACAATTTAGTTGCAGATGACTAGTATCATGACGATAAAAGAAAGACGCTTAGTCACAGAAAAGTCCACTTTTTTACCACTTTCGGGAGATGGAAGTCAATGAATCATATGTTGAATGGATTTCCACTGAATTCCCATTGCCAACACCATACGAAATTAACCTATAAATGAAACAATGTGTTTGACTTGACACTGTGCCAAATCAACCATCACATCTAAGAAGATTACCACTGCATAAGCAACTAATTTAATATAACAATCAGTGGTGATACAAATATAAATTTTGTAATTCCCCATCGTCAAAAATGCAATTCTAGAATCAAGCACAATAAAACATAATTGATTCATTAAAAAAAACGGAAAACAGATTATATAGTTCAACAAGCTAACAATCAACTGGAACTTGGAATTATTCAACTGCTAAGACAAAACAAGTCCTTACACAATGAGCAATTAGTTTATCATCATTGTTCCAGAGGTCGTTCTCGTCCCAATAATTCTGATAAAACAATCTTACATTTTAAGTATATTGATCAAACTCGATCGATGAAGATGGTTATAAAAGATACATCATGTTATCAGTACAACCATGTTGATCACAACCACAATTGCTAAAGGCTTCTCGGGCAGGTAACCTTTACAGTACTTCTGAGAGACGCACTAGAATTATACAGGCGACCACAATATTCTGGTCTAAACTGTTTGATGAACCGTACTGTAAAGCAGTAAAAAGGAGGTGACAAGGCTTTGATACTAAAAAGCTCTAAAACATATCAAAATCCGTAGCAACAGAATGAGTCTATCTAGAAATAGAATCACCATAATCTTCAGCAGCAGCAACACAACACTGGTGCCAGAACAGATTAACAACTAAAGCATACCCTTAGGGAATTTAGTCACAACTAGTCCATCTTGTCATGCCAACAATACGATCAGCTTAGCTTGTATTTGGAAATTTTGCCTCGTATTGCTGGAGGGACTGAATATGGGAAGAAAGAAAGAAAGCCAAGTTAAAACCAGCAGCTAACACAAAACAACCGAGAGAAGAGTGTCCATTACCATGAAAGTAGCAGTGATCATCTTTCCAGCAAACCACCTACCATGGAGTGCATTCTGTGCTTTCATGGCTGAGGTTATATTGTCAAAGTGTAGGTATACATAGCCAGCACTATTTCTGTTCACAAATGAAGAATAAGCCACATGCCAAAAATATTGCTAACATATGAAACATGTGAAAATTCGAAACAAGAACCCAACAACATTTTTATCAATATACTGACCAAATCTATATTATAGATGCAACCACAAATGACCAAATCTATATTATAGATGCATAAAGGCAACAAATTGCCTGCTCGTAAACATTTCAAAAACAGATCCTGCTAATTGCACATTACAATAATCATCTGATGACTGCTTAGCATCATATTTCAAAATAGATGTTTGCTGTTACTAGAAAGACGTCACTAAACACATCAAGCACAAGATACAACGAACTTTGTTTCAATGATACAGGTAATGTTTGTGACAGAGAAACTTATATTGTCAGGTAAAGTCCAAGCAGAGATATGTCAAAAGACTTCAATTACATTTTCAATGGATAGAAAATAGACAAACATCAAAATTCATGGGACTTGTTGCAGCCATGTACGATTTTATTCAAGTTCACAAAATTGTTACATAATTAAAATAGTCCATAACGTATATCACCTAAAAAAATTGGCCATCCACGTTGTCTTGGCTTAAACATGGATAAGATTCTCATCTTTGTATTGAGAAACACAAGTACAATATTCCAAGGTTTGCTATACTGTAGCATACTGCTCAATACAAGTGGTACGTAACGATCCGACAAAGGACTGATACAAGCGGTATATCGGTATGCCCCTATGTACTATATGTTGGTACACTTGGTACAGCTCAGTACATACCGTACTGATAACTGATCAGTACATCGGTACGGATCGATAAGGTGAACCATACAATATTTTATAAAATTCTAAACGAATGTGAAACAAAAGTTATGAATTTGCATATTGATCATTCTCCTCATTCAGGATACTTCAGAAAGTAAATAGTGCATAGAAAGCAAGTGTGAGATTCAAAGACAAAGAAGCAAAAAAGGTAACTTTGTAACCATTTTCTCTTGCCCATCTCCTCACCTACATATCTTGTGACTGGTGGTAATGACGGACCATTAAGTTGGTCCAACGATTTCAATAGACGCTCGGGCGCTCGGGCGAGGCGAGGTGAGGCCCGAGCACCTCACTTCATGTCCAAGCGTCTCGCCCGAGCACCTAGGATATTATATATTTTTATATTTTAGCGCCTCGTTTCGCTTGGGCGAGCGCTTAGCACCTCAGGCGTTTTTGGACCTTGGCGCCTAACGCTTTTTAAATCACTGAGTTAGTCACACACTAGCCCCACACCAATAAAATTCTCTGTATATGATCTAATCCAAATCCTAAAGTTGAATTGAACCTACAACTGATCTAACAAACCTTGGCAAACATTTTAATGGTATAAAAAGTTCGCTAACCAACCTAGTGTTACTAATGATGTGCTAATTAAGTACCAACAACTTCTAGGATGACATATTGTTCAATGTAAAGAAAGTTAAGGTACAACATAAACAGAGAAAATACCATTGGAGGCCTAGCCTGAACCAGATAAGATAACCAGAAGCTTTTCAGATGCACAAAGTGAAGGCAGCAAAAATAACAATAAAAGCTAGAAGAAAAAACAATATTATTTAGGGCTACTAACTTGTCCACAAAAATGTGTTTTACTGTGCCAAACTTGGAGCATTCATCTTGAACATCGTCCTTGATATCTAAATCAAAATCTGGTTCCGCCTGCAAAAGAAAAGTATTGCCTCCCAGCATAATTATCATAGATATGATATTAATAATAATCAAAGCATTTGGCAAAGGAGAACAAGAGGATATTTAAGAAGGTTCAGTGAGCCAACCTCCAAACTAGGATCAAACATATTTTTCAACAGTAAACATTCACTAGGAACTCCAGCAGTCTGTAAAGCAGGTGCAGTTGCTGAAGCAACTGGAAGACCTGAAGCTGGAAGGCCTGCGAGTGCAGGCACAGAAGGTTGCAGGATGGAGGAAACTAGAGGAGGACCAAGAACTGATGCAGTTGGGGCCGGGAGAAGTGAAGGATTGACAGCAGAAGCAGCAAGTGCACCAGGAACACTGCATATGACCCAAAGAAAATTTTTGAAAAATATACAATTTATCATTTGCAAATTTCAATCAAGCCAAAAGAATTGACTTTTAACAGATTCATGTTAGAATATTTTGCTTCAGCGAATGAATCTGAGCTGCCACAAAATGTTTGGCATGTTTACATTTTAGATAGCAAACAATGGTTTAGCAAAATAATACCTGCTAGCAGTGCCAGTCCGGTCCAACTTCTGCATTAGAAGTGCTCTGGAACTAGCATTAAGAGACTGCAAATAGATGGATAAATAATAAGTGGCTGAATTGGTCAATCAGTACATTGTCTATCTAACCTCATGATCATAAGCAACAGTATTATGTTTATTGTTTACTCTCCATGAATGAAGAAGTTATCAACAGACACTAAGGATATTATTCATGTAATTCCCATCAGATACCATAGGCCATCAAGAATTGTAAATCGAACTAGTTCATCGATTACAAAGTCCGATAAACAACTGATCATGGTAAACATTCTCATGCACTTGCAAATGAAATCCTGATGTACCAATTTTCTACTGGAAATTATTTATCCTCATGGATTGTTCACTATTCATTGCATGACTTAGATGGCTTTAAATGAGGAAAATGACACAACATTGATATTTCTTAATATAGAACAGTATTAGTAAGTTTCTGATAAAAAAAAGTTCCTACTCTGGTGAGATGCTCAGTTACAGTCATGACAGAGGTCTCCATGCAGAATTTTTTTTTATCAATTCTTGGGTCCTTTTCTGTCAAATAAAGTGTAAGCTACAATTGTGTAGTCAATAATTTGGCAGCCCTGTCAAAATATACAGAATATATTTCTGTAGCTTTGTGGATTCCTTGTTAAGTGCAAGGCAGTCGGTTGGTAAACAAAGGGGATTTGTATGTATGACCAAAATTTGACTTGGAACCCAGGCAACAATGCAGCATTGCTCATACTTGAGTAAACTGTCCTAACAAGACAGTGTAAAGGTTCATATTATTTTACCTTAGTTAAGGAAAGATACAGACTCCCAAAACAAGAATAAGATGACAGCACAAGCTTAACTTACAGAAACGTCTCCAGCCAACATGTGTAGAATGTCAAAACAAAAAACTTAAGTCTTAAAACAATTTGCTGTCAGTTACCACAAGAAACTAAAGACTGCTAATGCAAGAGGAAAGCAGAAGATACAAACCAAGCCTCCGCCTTCATCATCATCAAGGTCACCAGCATTTGTCCCAACATCTTGAACTCCAGCTTGGTCGGTTACAGCCGAAACCTAGGTGGTTTAGTGATAATTATGACATGGGAATGCAATAACATCTAGTTGTACACATCAAGGATAAATGAGCCTGTGTAAAATAGAAAATACCTTGATTGTCCTGCCAGCAATTTCCAATTGCCCATTTAAACTTTGTGCAGCTCTTGCATCTTCAAGACGTGCAAACTAAAAGAACGCACAGCAAAGTGTAAGCTATAGTCCAAGAAGACAACTAACAAAGTCTCAAAATAGTATTCACCTGGATAAAACCGTATCCTTTACAAAGGCCAGTTTGAGGATCAAGGGGCAACTGAACCAGCTCCACTTGTCCAAATGGTTCAAAGACCTGCAGATACACCATAAAAAGCCATGAGGGAAAAACCAATATAGGATACTATATAGCTTTACCATATGGCACTGCAAGAAAATTTGAAACATTTACGAAATGCATCATCTCAGCCATTAGATCAGTTGACCTGGGTAAAGTGACCAGGAAAAGTCAAGTACATGGTAGAATTTCACTTATATCAGAGTTGCAACTAAATAGAGACCACTTAAGTCAAATTTTCAACAATTAAACTTAAACCAGACACCTGGTGACCAAGATTATATACAGTTTATGGCTTGGCAATAAACTGTAGGCTTAAAAGTGCAGCAACAATATATGACATTGCTAGAACTTTATGCTTAAAAGTACAGCAACAGTATAGGGCATTACTAGAACTTTCAGTAGCAAGGAACAGTTTGGCCTCAGAACTCAGACAAAATCCTGCCAACATTAATCCAAAACAGGATCAAACGAGAGCCCAGACCAGTCGTCTAGATCAAGTTCTTCGCTGGCCTTCTGCAGGCCCAAGTCAGTGTAAAGTAGAATCCAACACGCTCCATTACACAAATTCAAGTCCTCATGCAAACAATTTAAGAATATACAACAAGAAGAGCATCTCATCCAATCTGTTAGCTAAAGCATTGGATGCAACTGATATAGTTAGTATGAATTATTATATTGCCTTTTTTACTTTGTCGGTAAAGGTTCTTAATTATAACATCTCTTGACCATGGGGGTCATTTCAATGAAAACTTGCAGCGATAACCAATTTCAGTCATATCCATGCCAGTTGAAATTGCAACTAAGCACTAGGATACTTTCAGATATGGAGTTATCAATCCAAAAATAGCAAACATAAACACGATATTTGATAAATTCATGCACCTATTTTGATAGATTAGCCAAAAAAAATTGACAAAACAAAAGATTTGCAACATAAGAACAATACAAATGAAACTAGACAAAGTCACAAAAGTATACGACTAACAGAATAGGATGGACAAATGGCATCCACTACCAAAAAGAGAAACTGCAGATATAGTCAATGCAATAAACAAGCAAATTTCCAGCATAGGCCTCTCTTGCAGAACACAGGGACGAGCTTAAATATAGCTTAGCAATAGATAGTTGAAAAAACACCTGCCGGAGTTGTGGCTCTGTTATGTTCAAATGAAGATTGCCCACATATAGCTTTCTGGCAGCGCCTGAATTAGCTCCAGTTAGTCCTGCTCCCCCTGCAGTTGTATTTGACTGAACCAAGTTCTTTTCTGCCTCTGAGGGCTTCACCATTACTGGCTGACCAAGAAGTAGCTGACCTGAGAGAGCTATTGCCATTGGGACTGACATCACATCGTAGAACTCAATGTACCTGGAATTTACATTTAGATTTGTGATCATGGAACAATTACTTCTTAGATTATGTTTTTTCAAAGGATATAAGAGTACCCAGACATTTTCAAATAAATTGTGCAACAACAATAACCACCTGCAATTATTATACCTAGTATCCCACTTCCAAGTACTAAAGTGTAACCTAGGTGGAAGTAAAATGCAACAAAGTTGCCCATTGCTCCACGTGTCAATTTTTCCTTTTGGATTTTTTTTTAGGAAACAGTTCAGATATTCAAACCCAGCTTCCTTAAAAGGAGCTATGTCCTGTAGGATGAATTCTCCATGGAAGACTGATACAAATACTGGAACTTAGATACATTTCCATCTGGAACACTATTGTTCAGGTGAGACCATCAGCTATACAGTTGTGCCTTTACATTCTAGAATATTGGTATGGGCTAGGCTTCCTATAAACGTTGATATGCAAGCATGTTCCCTGACCAGAAGCATGGTCCTTGTGATTTGAATGATTAATCTATTTTACAACTTTTTTAGAAGCATGCAGCAAGATGAAGCACACTGGGTCAGTGGAAACTGGTTAGCATATGATTAATTTGCTAATAATAACTCTAAACTGTTTGTAGAAATTTAAATTGCTTCTACCCTTTCGAATACAGGGAAATAATAGTGCAAGAAAATCATTTGATAATATAATAATGGATTCTACCAAAACTATTGGACTCATCCTTGCTTTTGCAGCCGAATATTTGAGTTTCTTGCTCCCCAAATGGCTCCAAAGCTCAAGAAGTTCATCTGAGTTAGATGAGACCCACCTGAACAAGGTAGGTTTAGAATTAGCTTGGATGGATCCATTGATCCTAAGCACCACAAGGGGGAGAGACGGGTTATATCATCTCCATTCAGATGGTTCTGCTCCCTCTTCAGGAGCTAAGACTAATCTGGCAATATCCCCCTTTTGTACAGAAGCTGTGGCCATGTTTACTGAGATACAAGCAAAAAACGGAAAGGCTGTGGATGCATCTATGTGGAGACTGATTCTTGATGTCTGATTGCCTAGCCATGGAAGTGACAAAACCTCATGAAAAATTTAAAATATCATCTGAAAGACAGTTAAATATTTTGATCGATCCAGAAAACTCCAAGGCAGGTAAATAAGCAGGTTAACTGTGCTGCCAATTTTCTTCTAATATATGGCTCTCTGTGAAACTAATAATTTAGTAGTAACCTACTACGGTAACATCTTTGTAAGAATGATATGCCTAACCAGAATTTTTGAAATATTAATCTAAATTGTGTAGCCAATAACAACATGAAAAGCCAAGTGAACCGAACTTCAATGAACTTGAATGGGCAAAGAAAGCCTTTGCAAATCATTGTTCACGATTCTTCTTAGTCACTCTTGTATCTCTATCATGATAAGTCCAGAATGGTCCATCACCGCAACACAGAACCAAAATATTCATTTAAGACAGCATCTCTCTTCAAGATAAACAAAACTCACGACTTTTTACCAACATTGCTTAAGAGAAAACAGGCTAGGCTCACAGAATACAACATGACATACACCTATCTCAAGAATTCAACAAATACATCAAACATATCCAGTTAGCATCCAAGAACTACAAAGGTGATTTGAACAAAGGCAAAAAGTTCAATACAAGATTTTCCAGATAAATCCTTATCTATGTCATCAACCTTCTTTAGCACTTCAGTTTACAACAGATAACCATTCCTTATCAAAAAGTCACCTCAAAGTAATAGATTTGATGATGCAATTCCAAAATGACTTTGACTGCTTCAAACCCTTTTCATGGGACTATTTTCTAAACCTTTGTAAATCATGCAGAAAGCTAATGTATTACCATGTCAAGATGGAGATGACATGGAGCACATGCAATAGATGTGACTGCACCAGTATACAAAATAAACCATCTATCCATGGCTCCATGCTAGTAATCGGCACAGCAAAGATAATGCAACAAAATTAAAGCCCATACAACTCTTTGCTTTCTACTTATATGCCTGTCTCAGTTAATATTCCAAGCAAAAACTGAAAGCAGCATCTACAACAAAAAGGTTCGACACAATCACGATGAATAATTTTAACTTTATCCTAAACAGAATAATGAACAAATACCACCTTCCAATCTTTGTTCATAACAAACAAATATAGATATTTTAATCGTCAAAGTTTCATATAAATGACCTAGCAAGATCAGACCACCCTATCCAACCAGTCATTATCTTCCTTGCAGAGATGCTCCACTTGACAGTCATGTAATAAGGTAAGGCCTTTTATTTCCAACAATAAATCTAAATGAAGCTAAAGAGAATCAGATTGCACAAAGTTCAAAAAACATAGGCCAAAGCACTCTGTTCAAGAAAAACAACTGCCATTTTTTCTCTCATTTTCTATTATGGGAAAATCTAAGGGATTGGATAGATGAAAAGTTCAGAATCATACACACAGTATCAAACTTACTGCCTATATATTTGTTTAAATAATTGTTCATCTCATCATACATACAACAGAGAAACTCTTGTGGTACTACTCCCATATGGAAATCACAAATAAGTCAAAAACATTTCCTTGACATGGTTCTCATTAGGTGGGAAAGGATAAATAGCTAAAATGCTCTAATTTGTATTAATCCTCAAAAAACTACTCATTTTTGTCATTACCTGTCCCACAATTTTGTATAGTAAATTAATATTTGTATGTGTAAGATGTAACTTAAAAAATAACAGAATGGTTCACTTACACACTTGAAAAGCGATTATCCTTGTATCTTCAAATAATACACCCATGATCAGTTTAATTAAAAAAGCAGTGAAGTATGACTAAATATCCTAGAATGGAAAAAGCCAAAGCAAGAACATTTTCAGTTTCCTCCAATTCTAATTCACTCTCACAGACGAGAGAACATCTTTATAAACTATGACAGGTACATAGTGATCAAATACCAAGCATCTGGCGAAGAAGCCGAAAGAAAAATAAGGCAATAGAGAAATTGCTTTTGTACAGGAGTCTGGGGAAGGTTAATGTGCTAACAGCATCAATGTTTGCATTATCGTATCCAAGTTATGAATCACAATTGTCTTACAGTATTAGGTGAATCATATCACTTGATACATGAACCAACCAAGCCCCAAAAAAGACTCAAACCAACCTTGCCTATCCTTGATAGCCCCGTCGAGTAGCCCCTTGACGATCAACTCAAGTCCAAGTACAGCCAACCCAAAGAGTCAAGCCCAAGCTCAATTCAAGTTAGTCTCGAACTGAAAAGGCTTCACTGATTAGGAGTCCCCTGCGTGGCACCAAGAGTTGGACACTAATTGAGAGTCCTCCTCACATTAGAAGTCTCTGATTCACTTGCGTGGACTAAGACTACGATTGAAGCGTCCTTCTCTAGTTAAGCCTTCCCCAACTACATCTATAAATAAAGGGGTTTGACAGCCCTAGGGAAAGGGGAAAAGAAGAGAGTAGAGAAGCCTCAAGAAACCGAGCTAACATGCTCAAGAAGTTCGAGCTATTGCTCAAGAATTCCAAGCTTAAGTTCGTTGAACCTGTTTATTCAAGAAGTCTCTTTGTGATTGTAAGATTAGATGTTCCTTTTCAAGAAGCAATCTATATCATTTTGTACATCCACTCAGACAAGGAAGGATCAAGAGCACCGAATCCTTACCCCAAACGGATCAGCTTGCCATGCAAGTACAGTGAAGATGGCTTGTATATCATCCAGTGGTAGACAATCCTACTTCAGACTCCCTATAGTTCTCAGTAACTTCACGAAAACATTAAATAATCCAAGGACAAAGTTCTGAAGGCAGTGTAGCAAGCAAATTCTTGTCCCCAGATTATAGAAGGTGCAAAATCATAGGCAGCTTTGAAAAACATGTATGCTAAATACATTGTGAAGTAGAAGATGAGTAGAATAAAGAAGCAGCAGAAGAGGAAAAACATCAAGTAGGGCCAAGTTTGTTTGTCCACCAGACAGCCTTCATCTTCACATCAACTGCAGAGGTCTACCACTTGCTTCCTAACTTTACTTAAACTGCACAAAAAAACTACTAAAAATGAAAATAACCCACCTGAAACAAACCTATGCATGTGAGATTATAGTGCATTACTGCATTTAATGAAGGCTGACCATGAAATGGGTACTGCTAATTCACATGCTGCCAAATATGAAAATGAGGTCCATGTTCTGATGTTCAGCTAAAGCATATATTTCGTTTACTCCATTAAGAATTTAAAATTCATCTAATATTGAAAGCGCTGCCCTATTTTTTGGAAAACTAAACAGCAGGATGATGTCTTTAGACATCACACTATCCAAACATCCTGGCAGTCACTTAAATCATTGCATTCCACACATCAGCAAGAGTCTTTTCTTGCAAAAGGAATTTCACTACCATATAAAGAAACGGCATCTCTCGTTATAAAAGTAAACTAACATGTCTCCTTATAAAAGTAAACCAACATGGCTCCTATTTTAAAATGATTATCATTATTAAAATATTGGACAAGAAATTCGTTTCATACTGTGGTAGACACTATTCGCTAACCAAAATACCTCAAATCGACCTGATCAGGAAGAAAAACAGACAGTATCTTGCTTTCATCTCATAAGTTCAACAAATATGCTCCTTAACGAGATGATATTAGAGTTTCACCATGGCAGTTAAACATCATAATAATTTTTGCACCACTGAAAATAATTTTTGGCTTGAACATTGCCGAAAAATTAAAAAATGTTAGAAAGCATACCCAACCCCTTTAGAACGTCTTGAATTGCGATCCATTATGAGGCGAACATCTCGCACCTGATCAACATAGGTCAAATGGTCAAAACTCAGGACCAATGTTGGAAATTCACCAAATTCAGGGCCAATTCTCTTTAAAGAAAAAGGTATATTTATCAAAATAAATTCACCAAATTGCAAAGATCAACATCATATTGTAAAAAAATATATCAATCTAACATGTAATATAAGTGTATAGGTATTCCTCTAAAATTATCTCACAATGTCAGTGAAATAATAAGTTGGCAAAGGGGGTATAAAAATACTAAATGAATAGACAAAAATAAGCTCTTGAAAATTTTTGGAAAATAAGCTTGCACTAAGATTGTCATTCCCACAAGGAAAAATAAAATTATTCTCTGGTTTTCCACTTTGGACATTTGAGATATTCATTTTAACATTAAACTGACAAAATCATAGAAAGGTGATATTCTGCATTATTGAGACCAATCAGATAGTTGCGCCGGAACTATTGAGAAGGAATAAGACACATACAAATAATGAAATTAGGACTTAGAAGTGGTTTTGCAGTAAAACCCATGAAGAGGAAGAAAAATATATTACTGTAGACTGAGACACATACAAACCCTTATGTAACTTTACATTAAACACAAAAAAATGATGATAGGCACAGCACTGATTGCCAACTGATGAAGTGATGAGAAATCAAGACACCTTATGAGTCTACATTAGGCACAGAAGAAAGAATAACCAACCCAAGTCCCTTTAGATATGTGATGAGTTAGATTCAGATTCTATAGGATATGTTTTTATTTTAGCCAATTTATTGTTCATTTCTTTGGAATAAACTAGTATTTAAAGAGCCATGTTAGTAAAACTCATAAATACCCACATGTCAATATCTCCTATAATTTAACTATAGCTTTTTAGATGGCAAAGAAGAAGAAGAAGGAAACAAGCAAGGGAAAAAAGAATTTGAATTTTGGTTTTGATTAAAGACTGAAATACTTGATTCAAATACAGAAATCTATATTAAAAAAGTTTATTTGCCAAAATAAATTAGAAAATGTCTTCCCAAAGAAAAAAGAGTGCATGATTGATTTGCCTTAATGTAATTGTAATTGTTTCAAGTGTTTCTGTATTTTTTTCTTATTGTATTTGTAGAGTCTACAAAACCAATAAAAAGAATAATAATTGAGATGTAAATCAATAATAATTGAGATAGCAGTCAGATTCACAATATTTGTGTGATGCTAAGTCAATCACCACTTATTCTAGTTATACTACCATACAACAACCAGTATCCTCATGAAGATCTCAAGTACAATAATTTACATGTGATAACTAATTTAAACATTATAACTTAACTATAATTAAAGGTAATTACTCAGAAGCAGATAAAGTTGAAGTTAATTAAGAACTGCAATAAACCAAGCAACAGACGGAAAGACAAGACTACGTACACTTAAATAAATATACAAGTAAAATAAAGGTATATTCTTCCAACCCTGCAACACCGAGTTTGACATTACACTCAAACCCAGATAGTTCACGAAAAGCCTTGTTGATTTGGGATACAGCTACAAGCTCTGTTGCTGTAACTAAAACCAACTCAATTCAATCACATATCTATCAAAAAGACTCAAGTTCTTGAAAGAATACTTATGAAACCACAAAAACACTTTAGCCCAATTAACTTAGCCAAGAAAAATAATATATTCCATGGACTTGATCACAAACTTAATGACACCTAGGCTACACTCAATTAAACTGTTTAAACTGGAAAGCAATAGTTCACTTTTGCTACGAAGAACATACCCATGAGATCATTTATTAATCATAATGGTTGGTGCACTTATTTTAAAATTCTACTTCTACTGTTGGCTAAACCAATCACCAAATCAAAGATATGCCCTAAGCTTATAATAGATACCTTCAAGTCACATCTTCACCAGTGTTAGATTGACCCTTTCAGCTAAAAGTTGTGTCACCCAACTATTTTGCTTCTTGTGATGATAACACTCTTCAGATCATCTCCACCAACATGGCTTAGTTAACTGCATGAATTCATGGAACTCAATAGATCAGGCACTAGATCATCTATCCCAGTTGCTGAAATGTCCTTATCATAAAACTCTCTCGTGCATGGTATGACAGGCAGGGCTTCAGATGCAATGTTCCTTTTTACCTTTCCGACATTACTAAGTTCCAATAAACTACACACTAAAGATAATACAATCCCAAAACACCGTACTCATGGACAGACAGGTACAGGCACATAGGTTTGGGCATCACGAGATAACAATTTTGCTTGTGAAAATTATGGTGACTTGGTGAGAAAGTAATGTGATGTCCTACACAAATCTTCTTGCCATTGATTTTATGGAAGTAACTCTATCAAGCAAGAAAAGTCAAAAAAATAACAAGCTATGATGCAGTCTGTTGACTATTCCCGTTCCAAGCTTTTGAAGATTGTCAAATTATATCAGGAAAGAGATCTGAACATACTCTACATATGAATTTGCAGCTTTAACATTCTCACATTCATAGCTTATACAATGGCAAACTTTTAGCCTTATTGACTCAATGGACAGGTAAGTCAATCAAGTCCATCAAATAATTGCTGGAGTGTGGAGAAACCAAAACCCCATCATTTCAGCAAAATTTTAGTATGCAAAAGCACATTGTTTACAACAGCACACATCCACTGGTAAGCTTGAAGTGATCACTCTTCACCAAATCTTTTCAGTAATTTATGAGTGATAATTCTTTCACTTTCATAAATTCCTTATACTCTTAAAGGTTGGTTTGTTAAAATATAAATTAGCTGAATGAGCCCTTTGATTATGTAGAAGCTGTCCACAAACCACAACTAGTTACCTATTTTTACATGTGTGCTTGTTCGATTTCTGGAATGTTAAAACGAAGAAATGTGTACTGTATAGTTATCATTTAAATATGATCACACTTGCATAAGAAACATCCATGAACACAACATAGGTTCATAAATGATCGAACAATTTATGATAAAAGAATATATTTGACCAATTTATTTTGTGATATATAAATGACTCTGTAGTTTCTTACTCATTTTAGTTTCAGTGATCCTTTAAAAGCCCACAACAAAACCAAATCAAGAGATTTGCAGTTTAGATTCTGAACCAAACTAAAAACACTCCTTAGAGAAGGTCCAAATGGTCCATATCCATTTGGTTTGTTAGTTTTCCATTTCATTTCAGACCCCAATATCCTCCTATTTCATCTGAGATGTTTTTGACAACATACAGGCAAATTCAGTTTCCCTTCGCCAAAAGGTTCATTTCACACACCAGTTTGCTCTGATTTCACCTGAGAATCTTCTAATAACCACTGGAAAGTTCAGTTTTCATTTCTAGAACTACTAACTACTACACAATGTTACTTTCACAGTTAATTTCACTCAGAAGGCAAATGAAAAATCAAAGACTGAGATGCAATGAGTGACACTAAACAAAAAAAGACAGATGTAATGAGTGCCACTAAAGAAAAGATCACACAAATTCATCTGCTGATTGTTGATCTATACAATGATTGAACATACTGTCATGCTCACCTTTCCTGCTCTCGAAAAAAATTCATACACATCTCTTTCATCTGCCTTCAAGGAAAGCTGTAAGCACAAATATATATGCAAGGTCAGCATACATGTACCGAACAAAGGCATATTTACTTAGTCAGAAAAGTAACCATAAAAATATTCAAACTTATGAAAGATAATACCTGATAAGCAAATACAGTTCTTTGATCTCGTTCAGGATCAGCTTCTGGTTCCGGGGCTTCTTCTTTTTTTTCTCTGTGACGTCTGAAAGAAAAGGGAACAATCTATGTTAACAAAGAAAATAGGACAGTAAATTATATGTTGAAGAAGGCTGTGGAGACCAATCACCGGTTACATCATGCAACGATCCTTTTTCCTAAACTAAGATGGATCATATGTTAGATACAAAGAAAGAGCTCAAAAGTGCCATCTATCTGAAATTTTAAAAAAAGAATTGAGCCTTCAAGCAGAATAGTCCATCAAGAGCAAACTAAATCCCTAGAGCAACTCCATCGAAGAAATGAACATAAGCAAACAGCTTGAGAAAAAATATCACAATCATATCAACTATAAGTCAAAAGGCTACTATCAAAACCAAATAAGAATATAGACAAAAGGAAGAAATAACATGAAAAATGACCGGTATCTTGGAGACCCCTATGTATAAACAAATTAAATAATGTGTCAAGTTCACAGAACCCTCTCCTAGAAAATAAGAAATAATTCCTATGTGATAATTCTTGCCAAATTGGAGATTATCCACCAATGGTCATGTTGGATGTGGGTATGAAAGTAAACAACAACACCAAAATCTAATCAAACATATACTGTCAATGTTACTCAGTCTCTTACATGCATCCATCCATAACTTCAAAAAAAATATGATGCATCATTGTAGCAATCAATCTATGATAGTGATCCATACACTCAGCAGCTAACTACTATGATATCATGAATGGTGATTCTTATAAGCCTGATAAGCTAGCTCTGCAAAGGCTAGTTATTACTGAAACAAGCATGAGAAAGCCAAAGCGAAAGCAGTAGATAAACCAATTATAGTACCTAAATACATACCATATATGCATAAATAAAATACAAGACAAAGACAATTAAATGGGCTTATCTCATTCATGTCAGGAAAAAAAAACATAAATGCTTAAAAGACATTAAAAGATGACATAGAATAACTGAAAAGTTAATATATTCAGATTCCAAGCTTTGATTCCACCTTTTTTACAATATGAAGGATTATTTTTCAGCTATGGAAGTACCAGGTCATACATTTAGAAATGATAACAAATTAGGAAATGTAACTATTTCTAGAAGATGCCTTCAGAACAACCAAAAGACTTGTGTGAGTGGCAAACATTTTTGGCACAGTGGAAAACTATAGGCCATGAAACTTGACCTTAAAATGAATCTGGGACAGACTATGTCTAAGAGGCTCAATTTGTTGTAGCATGGAACCATCAACCAAGAGTGTGTTAATGGTAAACCCTGCAAAAAAAGAAAGGGAAAAAAGGCCACTTGCGCAGCCAACTGAACACCAATTCCCGCACAAGCATCAGAAGAAGAAATGCTTCTGCAAAAAAGCCCAAGACTCCACCAGCATTTCTGCAACAGAACAAATACAATTCAGCTATCTTGCTCTGAGATGCAGAAAATCTAAATTCATAATATGACATCACCAATGGTCTTCAAAATCTCAAACCCTTCCGACCAGTTCTCCCTGAGAACTTAAATAAGGTAACTCTAACAAATTGCGTCTTTAGAACCCATGATCTGAATTCCTCAGTAAGGCTCATTTTGCAGTGACCATCTGAGTTTGCTCTAGCATATCTGCGTGTTCGCACATTAATGTTCAATACTTAGAATACTAAGCCACTAATCTACATGAATCTTGAGCAGAGCATCACATATATTACAAGGATTTTAGCATCACATATATTTGAGTGGAAACTACGATATAGACCCTTCTCGTTTCTTCAATCCAAAATTATTTCTCATCCTTCTTATCATTCAAAACATATCAAGTTACCATGGTTTCTTCACCAGAATTCTGACCACAAATCCAAAGGCTGTTTGCTAATGTTTTAGACAATTTTCGAGAGAAAAATGTTGCAGTGTACTTCTCTCATAGAGATTCCAAGAAATTAACATTGTTTACAAAATCACGTCAAGCACACTACATAAACCACACAAGAGAAACAATAATAAAGGTGAGGAAAACCAGTACCTAGGGTCACGATCTCTTTCTCTGAAATCCCTCTCTCTGCTCCTCTCTATGGGCTTCTCGCGGTCCTCATCTCGGTGCTTCTCAGACCGACTCCTGCTCCTTCTCGACCTCTCCCTCTCCTTCTCCCTTTCATTCTCCTTCTCCCTTTCCTTCTCCTTTTCGCGCTCCTTGATCCTCTCCTTCTCCCGAAGCCGCTCCGCCTCCCTCTCGTCACGATCCCGCTCGCGCTCCCTGTGCCGCTCCCTCTCCCGGCGATCGGATGAGCCACTCTCGTGGTGCCGCTCGCGGTGCCGCTCGCGGTGCTCACGGCCGCTCCTCTCCGCCGACCTCGACTGCTTCGAGCGGCGCTCGGAGTCTCGCTCGGCGTCGTCGGATGACCGGCGCCTGGAACTCTTCCCCCGGTCCCTCCTATCGGAAACGGCAGCACCTCCGTTCGCCGACGGCTTCTCCCCAGCGAGCTCGGGGTTCTCCACCGCCTTCTCCAGGTACTCGTACTCGTCGAACTCCATGGTCGCCTCTCCGGAGGCGAGAAAACCCTAGAAGCGGCGGTCGATTTCAATTCCCAATCCTACGATTTGGGGGAAGAAATATAAAACCCTCCCTCGTCCATAGTGGGATCACAAGCACGACTCTTAATGTGGTCAACAGGCCCCCCTAAGTCTGATCGGATCCGTCACCCGCAGAGACTGAACCAGCTCAGCTTTTCTCTGCTCGACCGGGTTTTGTTCGGATAAGATCCGCATGCAATAAAGCAGCTCACAGAGACATGTTTTACGAATCCACCCTTCTATGGATTCTTATTTATTTATTTGGACCAATAAATACATACATATGCATATTAGAGTGGTCAAATGATAATAAAAATATTGGTAATCGTACTACGTATGTAAATATTATAGAATTGAACCTTTTTCGTGGCAATTTAAGTGTGGAGTTGCCGATCATTAGAAATTCTAAGCTTGATTAAATATTAATTTTGTTGTATGTATATATTTTTATAGGTTTACGAGTACATTCTTTTATATGATCAAATATTAGACATGATCATGTGACATTTATTCCTATGGCTCCTCTCGATGATACATATCTTTTAGAGTCTACCGTTAACAAAGAACATCATGTGTTCATTCCAAAATGGATGATAAAAGGTTTTTGCTCGTTTTGGAGACCCATTACATTATAAGCAGTCAAATATCCACCTGAAATGGTAAAACCATTCGACGCATCCTTAAATTACAAAATTACTCATTGTGCAGTTAAAATCTAAGCATTAGGCAATCTTTATCAAGTCATGTGATATTAAAAATGGAAGGAGAAGATGAGAATTATAGATTATCTCCCCTTATTGTCCGTATAAATAGTAAGAGACATAATTATAGTAAGAGACATAATGAGATGGGGGTTTACTTTTTTTTATTAATTACGTCATCACTCGTATAATTATATAAAGGAGATTATCATATATAATCAAAAATGAAATGAGAAGATGAAAATTATTTTCTACTTGTCTGTAAGAGATCAAGACACAATTATAAGTTATCTCCTTTATTATTCACGTGAACAAAATGACAATAAGAGATTGTCAGAGACGATTAAAGATTATCTCCCTGTATAATATTTTTATGAAATATTTTACCTATTTATGATTAAATATAAAAACTTACATTTAATAAAATGAGACGGGGGCATACTTTTTTTTGACTATTTGATCATCACCAATATATCTCGTGTTACTAACTTAAATATTAGAGAGATCGGATCGAAAAACCTCTTTAACCTCGATCTTCCTACGAATGAGATATTGAAAATTCAATATTTTCACATTGAAAGCACATCAGACAACAATGCATATACATGAATCATATTAGGTTGATGAAGACATGAATGATTTTTTCCCTATCAATACCCAAAATATAATTCTAATTTCCTAAAATCATTAACCATAAATATTAAAATAATCAAAATCATTAAAAAAATTAATGAAACCAAATGATTATATTAAGATTTGAACGTTGGATAATTAATTTTAAATATAAAAAATTAACCACCATATAATAAATTTTTTAAATATTTTTTTATAAAAAAAATTAATTGATTTAAAATTAAAAAACCATCGATTTGGATTCGAAATCATCGATTTCTATTTCCTAACATCATTACTTATAATCAAATCATCTGAAGATTAGTTTTAATTCGATTTGAAATTGATAAATCGTCGAACTGATTTGATTTCGATTCAAACCTAATTTAACTTTACGTCGAATTGAATCATGATCAAGGCTAATCCAAAATATCTATCCCATAAATGATAATATCGTATATAACACAATCCAATGTATAAAATATCTCAATAAAAAAAGACTGATATTAGGCTAGCGATGGACTTATTAATATATATCATTGAGGTTAAAAATCGTGTAGTATCAATAGCAAAGCACAAAATTGCTCACGACTAAAAAGAAGCGACAATAGTAAAAAGCCTACTAATAGACATATCAATATATATTATTTTCAAATATTTTCTTTCACTGACCTTGCTATTTCTAAATATAGTTAATATGTAAAATACCTAAACTATCCTTAAATTTTTAATGGGTGCTGGTATCAACAATAGATAGAATATATCTATGTTGAGTCATTGGTGTTGCTCGGTGCAATGTTGCATATAAGTGATATGTCCAATGCGGATATCATATCCTTTATTTGATGCAATAATTTTATAAAAAATATGAAAATATTATAATTATAAATATTGCTTAGTATTCGATTCTATTTTATTTTTGGCTTACTACATGATACATTGATATTATATTGATATGGTAAATTACCAAAATACACATCACAAGCTTAATTAATATATAAAATACCTTAACTATCCTTAAGTCTTTAATGGGTGCTAGTATCAACATCTATGTTCAGTCATCGGTGTTGCTCGGTGCAATATTACGTAAGTGATATGTCTACATGTTATGTGGTTTGATCCATTTGCATAAGATTCGTGTTGAGGTTGATGTTGCAACTAAGAAGCTCCTTCCTGAAGGAGATGAAACAGATGATCGCGTCTCAGATGGAGCGGAACTAATAAGAAACGCTGCGCGTGTTTCAAGGACTTGATCCACCAAGAGGTCGCGAACAGCGAACACCATCTCACCAGTCGTGTAGAAGCCGGCCGACAATTAACGAACCATCTTCCCTCACCCTTTCGCCGGGTCGGGTGCCAGGTGGGACCCACGCTAACGAAACCCATTCAGATTTATTTGGCAGGTATTCGTTGTGTTTATTGGTGGAGTCGCGTGTTTTATTAGATAGCATTGTTTTTGGTCAAACGTGGCTTTCAAGATTCGTGCACTTAATTTGATCGAATTCTGAAGTGATGTCCAAACTTAAAGGCTGTTTTTTGTTCCAACAGAAACAGCCGACCGCAAATCATGGAGACCGGAACCTAAAGAAATCGTCGCGCGTGTTCGAAGGATTTGATCCTCCAAGTGGTCGCGAACAGCGAACACCATCTGACGAGATTTGGAAAAACCCGACCGTTACCGATCGAACCCGCTTCCCTTACCCTTTCGCCTGGTGTGGTGTCCGGCGGGACCCACGATCACGAAGCCCCTCGCGGGCGATCAGTTGACCACCGCTGCAAGCACGCGCGGGTCCCGTCACCGCAGGCGAGCGCTTCCCACGCGTCACCCACACGCGTCGTTCTCTATCCCTCTCGACACAGCGCTTTTTCGTCCTCCTCCCACGCCCTGTACATATATAACTTCCAACCCACGCGCTCTTGCACTCGTAACTGTCGACCGAGCTGATCCCCACCGCCGCCTCTCGACATCTAGCGATGGCGGGGGTCCTCCTCGCACGTTCCTCCTCCCCGCTCTCCGCGTCCGCCGCATACCTCCTCTCCTCGATCTCTCCCTCCTCTCGTCCGCCGCTGCCCTCCAAACCTGTCCCCCGATCTCACCTCTCCGACGGGCGGTCACCGATCAGCCACCGCGCCCTTGTCCGCTCCTACGCCGCCGTCGCCGACCGCTTCGACGATCAGCCACCGCGCACCTTGTCCGCTCCTACGCGCCGTCGCCGACCGCTTCGAGCGCCGGTTCTCCACCATGGGTATCCTCCCCATTCACCCGTCGCCACCGGCGTTCTTATTTTGATTTTGTTCTTGTTCTGGGTCCGACCTGATCACCTCGGGGTTTTCGGTTGGGTAGCTACGAGGAATTCGTATGAGAGCATCTTGACGACGCTGCGGCAGCCGGGAGGCGGGGATTTCGGGAAGTATTACAGCTTGCCTGCTCTTACTGACCCCAGGATCGGTAAGGATTTCGATGACTTCCGGTGTGAATTTGGTGCCTTTTGTTGTTAACGGAATGATGATTGTTGCCGTGGTTCCGGTGGTTTAGAGCGGCTTCCGTACTCGATAAGGATTCTTCTGGAATCGGCGATTCGGAACTGTGATGAGTTCCAGGTGACCGGGAAAGATGTGGAGAAGATTCTGGACTGGGAGAATACCGCGCCTAAGCAAGTTGAGATTCCCTTCAAGCCCGCTCGCGTTCTCCTTCAGGTACGTCTTCTCTCTCTGATTTCCATCTTGATTTTTTTGGAAGTTTTTAGGTCCTATATCGTGCTATATATATCATCAGGAGATCCTTATTGTTCTTCTTCCGTGTGGTTATCTGAGTAAAGTAGCTAATTTTAGTCTGTGGGAGTAAAGAATCAGTCTCTTGTTGAGATTGGTTGGTTTGTACTGACAGATGTGGGCCGCTTGTGCAGAAACAAAAGTTATAAAAAGAAAAGGAATAAACTTTTCGAACCAGTGTATGTGTACTTCATTTTCTCCATATAGGGAATACAATATTAGAGCAATTAAGAAATACAATTCATTATGTTTGTTGTTGTCCAAATTTTTTTCTTTAATTTTGATATTTAATTGTGACTTGTGTCAAGGGTGTTTCATGGCCTTCAGACATGCAACACTCTTTCAAATTGTCATATAGAATTCTCTTGAAAAGATCTAATGCATGAAAAAGATATAGTTCTATTTTAAGCATGGCATGCCTTTCTTTGCCCCTTCCCTGACTTTGCAAGGTCAGGAGTTTTGTGAACTGGATTCTGTATGTGTGTGTTTTTTAAATTTCTCCATTAATTACACCATTCACGAATCAATCGATCTTTGTATACCTTAGTGTCTGAGTAACTTTAATAAAAAGGCAACTCATAAGATTCTAAATATTTTAATGTATAGGTGCTACTTGTAGCATGTGGCTTCTTGAATTGGATACTACAATATCTCTATCAACTCAGTGTAGGTCTTGCTAATTTGTTGAATATGGATATGAATTATGATGATCATTGGAGGTTTCTAACCAGTAAAACAAATCTATGTAAAATTGGACAATATTTAAATTATTTACTTTTGATGACAATGGGGATGAGAAGATTTGACGTCAATTACAATGTGTCGTTATGGATTCCTACAAGGTGATAAATAACAATGACAACAATGTTTACTAGGTCTCAAGAGCTTTCAGACACCCCAACTTAACACTGTTGCTATTGCAAAAAAGGTTTAGAAAGCATCAATGTATTGGCCAACTTAGGCATAGGGAGCCAGAGAATAGTGGAGGAAGTCGCTTGTATGATGATGATGTGGTTCCACTTGTTCTCCTTATTCGATAGAAAAGGATAATCTTTCTTCCCTCTCATGTGGGCTTAAATTTATACATATTTGATTGAAAATGAAGTATTGAAAATTGATTACAGAACTTTATGTTTATTGAATTAACCTATTATATTCTCTATGCAGTTAACTGAAGCTTAATTTGTTGCAACCCTTGTTGTCTATCATATATCTGATTGTGGGTTATGCAATTTGACAAATTCATCATGAGTAATATTTTGTTTCACAAATGTCTTGTTTGTTACAGGCATCCATGTATAGCTATCTAAGTTGGTCAAGACTTTGCTCTCTTCATGATGCCACTAATGGTGCAACATTTCTTTTGTCTTTCAATTTGCTTGTCAGGATTTCACTGGTGTTCCAGCTGTAGTTGATCTTGCATGCATGAGAGATGCTATGAAGAAGCTCGGAAGTGATCCAAATAAAATCAATCCATTAGTAAGTGTAAATTTAAAATAGTAATTATACAGTTCATTTCCATTGAACGCTTCTGAACTATCCTTGAAAATATCTGCTGTTGGGGTAAATCTTGGTTTTCTTCATCTTCCCTGTTGAAAAGTCCTTGAAAATTGTGTGCCTAATTTTTTATATCATTTAAATTTTACTGTTAGTGTGACTTGCATTGGTTATATCTCTGTTTAAACGTATGAAGGAAATTTCGGCAAATTTGTTTTTTCTAGGATATGGGAAAAAACATATGCAAGATCAACAACTAACAAAAAAATAGGATTGTTAAACTAAGAATCATATAAAAATTCTTCTCTAGATATTGGACTAGCTTCTGATTAGAACCTTCTGTTGAGACTGTTTCTTCTTGCTGACTAGTTTAGTGAACACAAGGACACAAGATCATCTGAGCTTTGATCTTATCAAAATTGGTTAATGATGATACGTATAAAAGAAGTCAAGGACATTAAATGTCTTCCTTTGACATAATATGCTTTTTGACATCATCATGAAATATAAGAGGTCTTTGTAATTTCTATGTTGCATTTAGTTTTACGATCATAATATAATGGACCTGTGAACTTTGAAATTTGAAGCAAGGTATGCAATACCGTACCGTACCGGTGTTTCGAGGTTGGCTCAGTACGGTATGGTACGGTACCATGTACCGCTCGGTACACCAGGGCATACCGAGTGATTTTAAATATTTTTCCTCATACTGTAGCACTGTAGCACGTTCCGTCCGGTAGCGAGCGGTCCGCGTATCAGTATGCCGTCGGACTGGTACATACCGCCCATGTCGGGCGGTACTATTCGAAATTGCATACTATGATTTGAAGTACATTGAACAAAAGTAAGGGTTATAATAAATGTCATGATAGAATCAGACGTTCATAACCGTGAAGGATATTTCAGAGTCCTTCTATTTGATAAGTTTATATATCTTATCGAGAGATACAATCCAGAATGTTGGGTTTATTGTACCAGCTTGAATAAGTGTGCACAACTGATGCATGCAGGTTCCTGTGGATCTCGTTATTGATCACTCAGTTCAGGTTGATGTGGCAAGATCAGAAAACGCTCTGCAGGCTAATATGGAACTTGAATTCCGTCGTAATAAGGAAAGATTTGGTTTTCTGAAGTGGGGTTCCAGTGCTTTCCATAACATGCTTGGGGTTCCACCGGGGTCTGGTATTGTTCACCAGGTAATTGTATCTTATTGATCATGAGAAATTGTTTTATTTGTTTTTCAATCTTCTCTTGTACTTTTTTAAGTTTAAATTGTCCTCTGCAGGTAAATTTAGAATATCTTGGTCGTGTTGTTTTTAACAGTGGAGGTATGCTCTACCCTGATAGTGTGGTTGGCACTGATTCGCACACGACAATGATAGATGGATTAGGTGTTGCTGGCTGGGGTGTTGGTGGAATAGAAGCAGAAGCTGCAATGCTTGGCCAGGTAAGTTTATTTTGTTAGGAATGTAGAAATCCCTATATGATATTCTGTTTGCAACTCCACTAGCCTTGATAATTTATTGGAACACCATTTCCTTTTCCCCTCAGTTTGTTCTGGTTTTATGAGAAATTTTTTAGATTTTTTCAGCAGTATTATCTCTTTCATTTTACCTACAATCAATTTGCTAAAATGCTTTATATTGCAGCTTTCTTAGTTGCAGTACTTTGGACTTCTTGTAATTAATTTTTACTTTAAAAGGATTAGCAGCTAACCCATTTGTCTTTATTAATGCATATGTACATTTTCTGTTTATGGCTTTAATTACTGGGATTGCAGGCCTCTTCGAATTGAAATGATCAGGGTAGCATGAGAGGCCTAAGAGACTGGAAGAAATAGGAAATCCCACAAAAGTGACCAAATAATAAAATTGTTGTCAAGCACTTCGTGGTGAATGCATTGCCTTGTCTTCTTGAAATATGAAAAATAGATGTGTTTGGTGTAGGTTGGCCAATGGTAGCGACCGGAAGACGAGGTTTCAAGTGACTAGTTCAAGATTTAAAACATGAATGGTGAGACCATTCTCTTCCTGGTCATTAGCTTAAGGTTTAAAACATGATTGGTGAGAATGTGGTCCCCCTTCTCTTCATGGCTAAATGCCTTGATGCATTTTCTTAATCTTGCAACAAGAGAAATGTGCTTCTTTGGTTCCCTGCTTTATCCATAAACTTTGAAGCCTGATATCTTTAATGTCACATATGATAGGAACTTCTAACAATGGGAAGAGTTTATGAGTAACCATGCAGTGAAATATTGCTACTACTAAAATGTCTTCGCGTTTGTTCATGTGCAACAAAAAATTATCAAAGCTCAATCAACCTTGGCATCGTTCACTATTTGTTTGGGGCTCTGGGTTTGTGTTAAGTTCTGTCATTGTGTCTTAATTAGTGTTGTTCACAAACCCAGTTTTGAGAGAAATTGGTCTATCTGATTGTTTTGGGGTAAATATTAACCAAATTGCTAGGAGTTAGACAATCATGATGCATTGCTTATCAGCTATGGTGTCTCGTAAATCTTTTACACATTTGGTCATGGTTTATCAGCATTCTTGATATTTTTTTCGTGTTTAAATGTGTAGCTACATCTAGACTGGACTTGCTTGCAACTATGATTTGTTTATACATATACATCGTGTGTGGGTCAAAATATTTTTCTCAATCTTTGTCGAAAATCTTTTTTCTTTGTCATTACACAGCCGATGAGTATGGTGCTGCCTGGAGTTGTCGGTTTCAAACTTACTGGGAAATTGAGGAATGGCGTGACAGCTACAGACTTGGTTTTGACAGTGACCCAAATGCTTCGGAAGCATGGTGTCGTCGGGAAGTTCGTCGAGTTCTATGGTAAATAGACTAACGAATCTCAATTTTTTCTTCTCGAGGTTATTGAATTTTTATGTTGTTTTCTAACATGCTGAGTGTACTTTTACCTCTCTACCCCTTCCCTCTTGTTGAATTGCGTGATAATATCTGTATACAGGGGAAGGCATGAGTGAACTTTCTTTGGCGGATCGTGCTACTATTGCAAATATGTCGCCAGAATATGGAGCAACTATGGGCTTCTTCCCTGTTGATCATGTCACACTTCAATATTTGAAACTGACTGGAAGAAGTGATGATACTGTAAGTTTCTGTTATTATCCAATTGTCGTAAAGACTTTTCTCAATGCACTCTAAACCTCTTGTCAACCCTAGGTGGCCATGATAGAATCCTACTTACTGGCTAATAAGATGTTTGTTGACTACAGCCAGGTAACTTTCTTCAACTCTAGTCGGCAACTTCACATTGAACTTGATTGTTGTTTTCATACTGAGAATTCCTGTACAGCCACAAACTGAAAGAGTGTATTCATCCTACTTGGAATTGAATCTGGGAGACGTAGAACCATGTGTATCAGGACCTAAGAGGTCAGGAACCTTGGACTCAAGTTGAAGCCATCAACAGGCTTGCAGCTATTATTTGCCAGCTGAATATAATAGAATCCTTTTTTAGCCTCTTAAAAATTATCTACCATGCAGGCCTCATGATCGAGTTCCTTTGAAGGAAATGAAAGCAGATTGGCAATCTTGTTTGGACAACAAAGTTGGATTCAAGGTACTCATAGTTCCGTTTTCGTGATGTAGCAAAAAAGATTATGCAAGTTTTAATGGATGTATCATCCTTATTTCATGCATTTGAAAAGTTACAGTTTAGTGTTTCTTTCCAACAAGGAGCACATGGATAAGGCAAGTATCAAACTTGGAGACTATGCAATTTAGAACTTTAGTTGTTCCTAGAGCCAGTCCTTTTGAGGCAGATATCGGCCATAGTATATTAAAATATATTTCATTAAGTTGAAAAACTTCACTGGCTTTTGCTTTGAAATCTTTTTCTAGATTTTATAGAAATGTTACACCATCTATTGGCAGCTTAAGAGAAGGCCTTAATATTTACATTTACTTGGGCAATACTAGTAATTTATGCCAATGATCAGGAACCTTTCATTATTTTTATTATTTGAAACTTGCTTATAATTGATAAACATAGCTATTGATAAAGACTGGGAGAAGTTGCAGAACTTGTGACTTTGAGGAGTTACCTGTATCTGGTCGTCAGATAACCCATATGCCAATGATCTCATATTGTTTACATATTTATCCATTTAGATTATCAGATATCACAAAATTACATGTTGGTCATTGTGCTTTATATCTGAAAGCAAGAATGTGTAAAATAATATATTAGGTTTCTTATAGGGTTTTGCTGTGACAAAAGAGTCCCAGGACAAGATTGCAGAATTCTCTTTCCATGGTACACCTGCCCAGATAAAACATGGTGATGTTGTCATAGCTGCAATTACCAGCTGCACAAACACATCAAATCCTAGTGTAATGCTTGGAGCTGCTTTGGTTGCAAAAAAGGCTTGTGAGCTGGGCATTGAGGTTGACTACTGCATTCCCTTATGATACTTAGTGTGTTTTCATATTTAATGTAACATAAGATCTGTAGTTGATACAGTTCATATATCCACATGCCAATGGTTGGTTTGCTCTAATGGTTCATGTCATTTTGTGTCAGGTGAAACCATGGATCAAGACTAGTCTTGCTCCTGGTTCTGGAGTTGTGACCAAATACCTGGAGAAGAGGTTGTAGCTTCAAAGAGCATAACAGCTAGATGATTATTATGATTTTAAACTTGTTTGATATCCCAAAAATTAAATCTGGAACATATTTTTCAGTGGTTTGCAGAAGTATTTAAACCAGCTGGGCTTCAATATAGTTGGGTATGGCTGCACTACTTGCATTGGGAATTCTGGAGACCTCGATGAAGCAGTATCAGCTGCTATATCTGAGAACGGTAATGTTCATTTATTTATTTAGTTTGAGCATATGTTTTTTTGATATTAGAAATGAAGTCTGAAGTTGGTGTTCTACTTCCAGACATAGTCGCTGCTGCTGTATTGTCTGGAAATAGGAACTTTGAGGGTCGTGTACATCCCTTAACCAGAGCAAATTATCTTGCATCACCTCCCCTTGTGGTAGCTTATTCTCTTGCTGGCATGGTATTCATCCTGACATCCATTTGCCACTAGTGTTCCTTTTCCTGGAAAAGCAGTAAACAAAGTTTTTTCTTATTACACATTGATACAACAATAACAACAACAAAGTTGTAAGTCTCAACTATTTGGGGTCGACTATATGGATCTTTTGTTGTTATAGAGATTTGTAAAAGATCGTTAAGTTCTTGTTTCACATTAATATTGCTTGAAAATAAATAACTTACTAATGAAGGCATGTAATTCAATAAGTTAATGGTTTTATACCTTCATGCTATCATTTCTAGATATCAATGCATGAACTTATTAAGTAATGAAGAGGTGTGGGTCCTAAGGTATCAATCTGTCTTTCCAATTAGATGATACTGTCTCCAAGCACATCAATCTTCTAGAGTATGATTGAAAAGACACTATAGTCATTAAAATTACAGATTATGGGCACTACTAGGTATTCACTGCTCATTCACTAAGCTTTTATAAAAAATATCCTAATGTAGTGTTTAGTTCACTAATGAAAACATATATACGCTTATCCAACATCGTTGTAATATAGTTAAATTGTTTTTTGAGATTTTCACAATAAGGATTATACAGCAAGATCCAGTGAAGAAGTGTTATACACAGTCGAAGAAGGGTTATACACCAAGAAGGATTAAATTGTTCCTCGCCAGATCCAGATTTCACACTGAAACACATCTAAACAAGAATGGCCATCCCATATGAAGCTTTGCTCAAAATTCAGAATAGAATAATAATTATGGATAAATTCCAATCAATTGTATAGATCTCATTGAAGAATTTAAAACATGAAAGTTGCACATCATGAAATGACATCAAGAAGAGTATGGTTAAGTGAATTTGGAAAGAGAACAAACTTGAATGATCTAGGCATGGATAATATCTCTTTATGCCAGTGTACATTGAGCGTCTTGCTAATGAATTATTATTTTTGAAGTGGATCAAAATATCTTACAGTCCTTAATAATCTGTAGATCACTTTGATTCCAATTATGGTGGATTATCATTGATCAAAGCGTTTCGTTTCTTTTATTAGGTAAGATGCCTCCTCTGGCATCAACTCTCGACCTGTATTTTAGAGAAAACCACTGGTCTTAGGACAGTTACTGCCAATTGATATATTAAAACTGAATATATATTTCGGCATCCAAAGTAGCTGTGCTAGCTTTTCATGACAGCCAACTTCTGATTGTTTGCAGGTTGACATTGACTTTGAAAAGGAACCTATAGGGACCTCAAAGGATGGGAAGAAGGTTTACTTCAAGGACATTTGGCCTTCTAATGAAGAGATAGCAAATGTACAGTATCCACTCCTTGATCCTCATTTTCATTATACTTGTTATCAGAAGGGTAGTGTTGTAATCGCTTGTCTGTTTCTTCAGGTTGTACAATCTAGTGTGCTGCCAGACATGTTCAAGAATACATACGAGGCAATAACAAAAGGGAATCCCATGTGGAATCAGCTATCAGTGCCATCAAGTACTCTCTATGCATGGGATCCTAAATCGACATACATTCATGAACCTCCCTATTTCAAGGACATGACAATGTCTCCTCCTGGGCCATATCCTGTGAAAGATGCTTATTGCTTGCTAAATTTTGGTGATAGTATCACAACAGACCACATTTCACCTGCTGGAAGCATTCACAAGGACAGTCCTGCTGCCAAGTACTTGACGGAGCATGGTGTTGACCCAAAAGACTTCAACTCCTACGGGAGTCGCCGTGGAAATGATGAGGTCATGGCGAGGGGCACATTTGCAAACATCCGCCTTGTTAATAAGCTCTTGAAAGGAGAAGTTGGTCCCAAAACCATTCACATACCTTCAGGGGAGAAACTTTCTGTGTTTGACGCAGCCATGGTTAGTTGCTACATTTGCTTATAGCTTGTGTCGAGTTACACAAAAAATTGCCAACCGCTGCATGAAGCTGCATGTATGTTCTGTTCAAAATCATGCAGGAATTGGCTCTCCTTAACCTAAATTTTATACTTTTTGTCTGCAGAGATACAAAGATGAAGGTCATGATACTATCATACTGGCAGGTGCAGAGTATGGAAGCGGAAGTTCTCGTGATTGGGCTGCAAAGGGCCCAATGCTACAGGTCAGTTCTTTTATGTTTGTAGTCATTAGTATTTCTAGCTGCCTTTTACTAGTGTTCCCCATATTTAATATCACTGGAACACTTTCATGGTTGTAGGGTGTCAAAGCAGTGATAGCAAAGAGCTTTGAGAGAATCCATCGCAGTAACCTAGTCGGCATGGGAATTGTCCCCTTGTGTTTTAAGCCAGGGGAAGATGCGGATACCCTTTGCTTGACAGGCCATGAACGGTACACCATCAACCTGCCGAGCAATGTGAGTGATATAAAACCAGGACAAGATGTCACAGTCATGACAGATACTGGCAAATTGTTCACATGCACCGTTCGCTTTGACACTGAGGTACTAAAACAAGTGCTCTGATGATTAACTGCTAAACACACATTTATGCTGGTCATATTCAGGGTAGTCTGTACTTTGGTTATTGACGATGCTTCTTGGTGGCATAGGTGGAGCTAGCATACTACAGCCATGGTGGAATTCTGCCATATGTAGTTAGGAGCTTGGTCGATGCCAATAACTAATTTCGCTAACAATGCAAGACGCGGAGAAGGTACTAATGAGGAGCTGTTTCTGTAAAAACAGTATTAGTGGTTTGTACAATCAGTTAATCTTGGTTTTTTTATTTATTTATCGAATCTGCCCACGAAATAAAAAGAGAATTATGCTAGAAACCTTCGAGAGACTTGGATCAGTGTTTGTATTGATCACAGTCAGCGTTGAATATAAGATTCATTTTTTGTTATTTTGATCCATGGACTATTTATTTTCGTGTACATCTTGAACATTGGAGTGCTTCCAAGATGTAAACAGCAGTGGAGATTCAAGAATCACCATTGGAAATACAGTGAAAGGAGAAGTATAAATGCTGTCCATACGTATTAATGGTCGAACTGGTATAGATCCAGTTATACCGGCATATGGTATGGAGGAAGAAGAGAGAAGAAGGAAAGGGGCAGAAAAGAGACATTATACAAACATATGGTATGGAGGAAGAAGGGAGAAGAAGGAAAGGGGCAGAAAAGAGACATTATACTAACATATGGCATGGAGGTAGAAGGGAGAAGAAGGAAATGGGATAAAGGAAGAGAAGAAAAAGAACTGCGTTTATTTCTTAGAACTTTCAAAACAATGTTAAAGGGCAAATGTGCATGTCGAACTATTCATATTATTCAATTTGCCAATGACTTCGTTGTTATAATGAGTTTTGAGATATAACTCAACTGTTACTAATTACGGTTATTTACGTATTATTCTATATAATTATCTATCTTTAATATTTCGATCTTTATTTTTTAAAAATTATATTGACTTCCTTATTATTACGAAAATAAAATATCTAGATTCATTTATCGTTGTCAGTTTTACTAACAAAATCATAAAATTAAGAGTAAAAAGATAATCTTAATATTTTAGTTGATGATGACGAATGATAGTATTGTTGGGGGTCATGGGTGATCGTCGTGGATGAGAAGAGCGATAACGAGAGATGATGACCGTTTTGTATCTACATTGGCTTTATACATATATACAGAACGACCCTCACATCTTGTCATCGCTCTTCTCATCTATAATAATTAACTATGACTCTAAATATTGAAATACTAAAGAGATAACTAAGAAGTAATATATAATTAGTTTGCTATCAACGCTAGGTAGGACTTCAAATACCTGATTAGGGAAGTATGTAAAGAATATAATTAAATTTCCCTAAATCAATTTCTTTTAACAAAAAAAATGTATTTTCTTTCTAACTGCAGCACATTTTACTAGGATCTCATTATTTCATCATTCTAGAATATATAACAATGATGAAGATAATCAAATCAATGAATCACAATATCCATTTTACGAGCCCCAGATTGGTTGAAATACCCAAAAACTACAATAATGGCTATACTGTAAGTCCTTCAAAGCTGCATCCTTCAACATTAAAAGGCAAGATTCTTCATGACAAGGATTATAGAAGGGTCTTCTCCAGAAGAGTTCTGTCTGGTGCACAAATAGCAGAAACAAGTCTTATATCCTTTAAAATGTTCAGAAGAAACCATGGCTAACTAGTCAGTGCACAAATCAATTGCAATCTAGTCAAAACAATGCTACATGGAGATCGAGAAATATCACCCTCGATTCTAATGTAACTAAGGAACTGATATTATTACGAGTCTGAAAGTTGCATCAGCTTATCATTGCATCAAATTTGCCCATGAGAAGAACCATGGTAGATGATCTCTTAAGAGAACCATGTATGATCGATAAATCTTCATGGTTCATACATCTAAGACACACCTCTATAGTTGAAAGACTTTCATTAAAATGAAACAAAGGATAGCCAAGGGAAATAAAATTCTGTGCGAAAATTATATAGCGCAAAAAACTTTTCTCATAATAAGAAAAAGTGGCTGCCAATCCCCTTTCACAAGAGTTTCTCTCCCGAGTTATCCACTTGATCCTTACTGGCGGCACTGGCACATTCACGACTTGTCTCCATAAAACAGAAATCTGGGTAATTACGTTGGTTCAAAGAGTGAAGCCATAGTGCAACCGCTCCTTCCTTGTTCTCCATAGAGGCAATATGAGGGTATATATATTTCATCTTAAATTCCTCAGCTTCCTCAGCATAAGCTTCCATGGTCAATGCCTCATGCGAATCCTTCCATTTCTGGTTATATGATGTAAATAGGCATTCATCCAGGTAAAGCCCAACTTCAGGGGCCGTAGGAACATTGATATTTACATCCCTGAACAACAAAAGCCAAATTAATCACCCATGACCAGGGCATAAAGTTGATATACACAAGAGGATAAAAAGATCATACTTTTTCAAGGCTATATCCATAAGTGACTCAGGTGCACAGTTCCTCATCACTGCAACTGCAAGGCCGATCATCTTCCTGATCTGATGGAGCATAAAGCTCTGTCCTACAACCTCACACTTGACAAATTCAATCCCCTCGATACAGACAACACGATTTGCGTCAAAGGATATAATATATCTACGAGCAGAGGGATCTTCAGCCTTAGTTCTGGTTGTGAAGTTATGGAAGTTGTGAGTTCCCACATAATGCTTCAGTACCCTATTAAATCTCTCCCTCTGCTCATCCCCATAACAAAACTTGCTGTTGACAGTCACTTGCTCTCCATTTGTTCTATCAGCAACTATAGGTTCCAATCCCTGGTTTTCTAAAGAAGCACTCGGCTCCATCGTAGAATTATCTTTCATTGTGATAGCCTCATTACTGAGCTTACCATATTCTTCCACATAGGAAGCCACTGGCTCTACTGTAGCATCAGGATTCATGTTAGCAGGAACAGCAGCATCTGTTGCAGCAGATACAAGTTTGCCGGCCTCCACTTCATTTCTACCCATGTTAGCCGAGTTAGTCTCTGCATTCATAACGGAGAAATCATGCTGCTCATCATCAACTCCACCACTGCCAAGATCAAAATTTTCTAGCTTATTCGCCTCAGATTTATCACTTTCTTCCAGACTGAAGCAGGCGACACCAACAGTCTGATCAGCCGATCCATCAGCTGCAGGATCAACTCTTTTCTGGGCAATGGAACTCCCAGCCCAGCGGCCCATGAGACCAGGGATCTTCCGCCCCCTTTCTGAGCATTCTAAGCAGCGAGCGAGTTCGTTGTCGGACCCCATGCTCGCCATCACGGCCTCCCGGTCCGGATGCGCGCTAGGGTCAAGGGCGAACACCGGGATGAGATACACGTACCGGCGGCGGTCGCAGAATTTCTTGGCGTTGAAGGAGTTGGTGACCCGTTTGAATCCGAAGACCCTGATCTGGTCGGAGAGATGGGCGTTAAGGCGAGCGACGAGGCCAGGCGGGTCTACATAGAAGCGGCCGGACACGACCTGGGCGGCGGCGCTGACGCCCTTGTCGGTGCGTGCGGAGCGGGCCCAATCATAACGGCGGGGGAGGCCGCGGTCCGCCTCCGGAACGGCGCCGGCGAGAAAGAGGGCCTCCTCGAGGTCGCCCTCGATGGTACGGGCGCCCGGGTTCTTCTGCATGCCCTGGTACCCTGCGCCGCAGTAGCCGAGGAAGATGGCCACCTTGCGCCGTTTGTACCGCCGCCTGGGCTCGCCGGCGGCGACGGGGGCGGAGGAAGGTTCCTCGTCGGCGTCGGACGTGGTGGCGGAGGACGACATCTTGGGCTTCTTCGAAGGGTGGGGAGGCGAGGAGGGAGGAGAGGAAGCCATTAGGGTTTATATGAAGCAGTGTCGGGAGGAAAAAGGAGAGGCTTTTGGAGAGGAGTGAGTGTCTTCAAACCCTAGAACTGAGACGGGGCATAGTAGTCGAGAGTGGGATACAAGCGTGAAATAAATAAATCACAGCCGTCTGATCAAAATATCGCGATGGCAGTCCCTGATCATTTAATTTATTAATAACGAATAATACCCAAAACTTATTGGGATTTTTTTGACATTTTATGGTTTTCCAAAATAATTATTTTTAGTCCAAACTAATTTTAAATTGAATATTTGTTTGGTTATGTAACTCTTATTATTCCTTTTTCAAAGTTTTCATTTTTTTTCATTGAGAAAAAAGTATGCAAAAATTGCATCATTGATCTTACTTCGTTTTACTAAAATTTTCATATATATATATATATATATATTATCTACTCAAATAATTGATATATTCATAAAAATATTATTGAATGATATTTAAAACATTTAATCATTGATAAATAGATCATACACACCACTGTTATATCGATATTATAGATGCTAAAAATAATTAAAAATTTAAATATTATAGAGCATATTATGCAAATTTTTACTTCAGCTTTTGTTCATAATGGTGGCATAAAAAAATAAAAATAAATTCCAACTTTCTCATTGCATTTTTGCCACCGCCACAAAAATTCCGTCTTCCTCTCCCGAATCAGATCCAAACTGCTCCTGCCAGACAAAATGGCAGCAGATTTTGCTGCCCATCTCGCCGTCCAATTCCACCATCCCGCCGTAGCAGATGGCAAGATCCTTGGCAACACCGTGGCGTCACCACCTTCACCCCATCCCGCCAATTTCTACGCTCCCGACCTCCCCCCGAACCGCCCGGTTCGCCATCTCCCGCACCCTTAAATCGGCCCCCTTCCCCTTACCCTCGGCTCCACATGTGCGCCACGTTCCTCTGAGTCGTCGTACTGGTCTCGGACGTCCCATCGCCGCCTCTGACGCCGCCACCATGAGCTTTCTCTCCCCTGCAGCCTCTGACGCTCTCCCGCTGCTCCAATACCCGCCGGCCCGGCGGGACGAGTCCGTCGTCGACGACTACCACGGCGTTCCCGTCGCTGATCCCTACCGATGGTTATCCCCGAACCACCTCTTGCCTAAAAACCGAATCTTTTTCTTAAAGATTGAATCTTTGGGGCCTCGGACGTAGGTTGGAGGATCCGGATGCGGAGGAGGTGAAGGAGTTCGTGGAGGGGCAGGTGGCGCTCACGGACTCGGTTCTAGCGAGGTGCGAGGAGAGAGAGAAGCTACGAGGGCAGATAACGGCGCTGTTTGATCATCCCCGGTATGATACGCCCTACAAGCGAGGTGGAAAATATTTCTACTATCATAACACGGGCCTTCAGGCGCAGAGTGTTCTGTATGTTCAGGTAGCTTTCCTTGCCTTTCGATGGCTGCCGAACCCCATCCAAATTGAATCTCGGTTGTGGTTCCAATGGTTTTCCCCCTTCTATATTTACTGTTGTTGTGGTCGGGAAAGCATTGGTAAAACTAGAATAACAAAAGTTCATCATTTGTACTTGTAGATTGACTTTGAAGGGTGTTTAGTGAGTTCTCATCATTATTCTATTTTTGATACGGATTCCAGGTTATGACCAAGATGCCTGGTGAATGGATCAGAGGGTCAAATTTGTTACTATTTTCGTGTCTTTTTTTCTATAATTTATAATAGAGTTGCCAATGTTGTGGAGTTGTTGGCACGGAGAACAATGATCAGTTTAAGCATCGAATTTCGTACTTTGCTTTATTTTGATGAATTTGTTAGTTATTATTTTCTTGTGGAATCATTTGGATTTGATCAGTGCTTTCATGGGGATGGTTTTGTATTATGACTTTGAACTCTTTGCTTTGCTGCAGAAAGACTTGGATGGAGAGGCAGAGGTTCTCTTGGATCCTAACAAACTTAGCGAGGATGGTACAGTGGCTCTCTCGATGGCATCTGTTAGCAAGGATGGGCAGTTTTTCGCTTATGGGCTTAGTGCAAGTGGAAGTGATTGGGTTACAATCAAGGTGATGAGGGTTGATGGCAAGACACCAGAGCCTGACACCATATCATGGGTGAGATTGTTTTTCCCTTGGACATTATGAACTGCTTTCTCTCTTTAAAACGCTGCTTTCTCTGATTTGGTTTAAAGAACTTAAAACCAATTCATTCGTTTTTTTCATTTCAGGTAAAGTTCTCATCAATTAGCTGGACCCTTGATGGAAAAGGTTTCTTCTATGGTCGGTATCCAGCTCCCAAGTAAGTGTGGCAGAATCCCTTGTTATCATCATGTTATTATCATTTGTTAAAGAAGAAAATGCTTTTGTGGTGACAGTCCTATTGGTTGTTAATTGTGTTTGTTGCTGATGATACATAGAGAAGGGGTTGAATTGGATGCTGGGACGGAGACAAATATCAATCTGAATCATGAGCTCTACTATCATTTCTTAGGCACCGATCAGTCAGAGGATATATTATGCTGGAGGGATCTGGAGCATCCAAAGTATATCTTTGATGGCTATGTCACTAATGATGGCAAGGTAACATGGTGCATTATCATAAATTGTGAAGTTGTACTCCTCCATTAGGTATTAGTGATCTCTTCATTGTTGTAAAATTATTGCATATGATAATCAGTCCTTGCTTCAGTTTTACTTGTTTTACTTGCATTCTTTGCCACCATTTTAGTTTTGGTTCCTACTTTGCAATTAATTTTTTGTCTACTATTAACACGAATATATGTGTTATATTTGTCTAAATACCATCTTTTGGTCTATATACTATCATCTTGTCTAGTTTGCTTATCTTGAACTCTAGATCTTTTACGTTTGTTGTACCATCTTTAAAGCTATTGTTGGATGCTGTTGAAGTTTCTAGTTAGATTTACCTATCCAATGACCACTGTAATCCCAGGATTAAGTTCTCTTTAGTTGGTGTATCCTATGTCAGATTACTTCTCCTTGAAATACATGGATCAGCGATGCCCCTTTCTGACCAACAGAATCCAGTTCGGGGATGATGATAATGTGATATAATTTAGTGGTCTTGGGAATGGATATCACCATGCCCCTTTCTCCTCCTGTAGTTCACTGTTTCCTTAACTGGTGTTCTCTGAAGTAAATTGTTTCCTTGACTGGATCGATGAGACAAGGAGAACATTGGATGAAGAAGTTCTAAGATATAGCCAACATCGAAACCCAGCAACTCTAGCAATCCAATGCAATATTGTTAAAAAGAAAACCTACCTCATTTTGTCTATAGGCAGTGTGAGAAGAACAAAATCGGATGCAAAGTAGTATCTAGCTTAAAACAATACAGCCAAAAATAAAAAATAACTGAAAACAATAACACTAAGATTTAACGTGTTAGAACCCTTGATTACTTGAGGGGAACAACTATGGGTCGGCTAGAAGGAATTCACTATAAGCGAAAGGGAGTATAACATCCTCAGTCTCTAGTACAAAGAGAAACACAAAACGGAGGAAGAGAAACTCATAAATGAAAAACCAAAGAGGAATCAAACTGAGGAGAAAATAATTCTTTCTTTTTTCTCTCTCTCTCTTTTTATTCATCTCTGTCTTCTCTCTTTAGTTTTTCACTCCTATGCAGGATGACTTGAGCATTTGACTTTTGCAGTGCACTTGCATACCACCTTTGCAACAATCGGTGCCTTACATAGTTATCAAAGTGCTTGCAGATGCCTGCACACCTTGCATGGGAGGTTGCAACCACCCATGCCCACCTCGTGTCGGAGGTTGCAACCATCCAAGTGTGCCTTGCGTGGGAGGTTGCAACCACCATGTCATGGGGCTTGGTCATGTTGACCAAGTCCTCCCTTTTTTTTGAGGATCTGTTGATTGGATTTATCATAATATTTGCTAGGTTGTCCATTGTGTCGAACTTCTAAATATCCATGGTACCGTCTTTCGTTACTTTTCAAACAACGTGATATTAGACTCCTATGTGCTTTGAATTGGAACGAAAGCTTGAATTCCTTGTGATGTGAAAGGCACTATAAATGTCACAATATAAGAGAATATTTCCTGCTTATGCCTAAGTTCCTTCATTAACCTTGTAATCCAAATTCTCTCCTTTCAAGCTTTTATAGTTGCCATGTACTTTACTTTTGTAGTAGATAAAACTATGATAGTTTGTATCTTGGAAACCCAATGCACTGCTCCCTTTGATAGTATAATTTGATTCTCCATAACTTAATTTAGCATACATCTGAGGTCCCTCCGATATATTTTATAGTTCTTTGAACTGTATTCCAATACTCTTTACTAAGGTTTGCCATAAATCGACTGATCGTACCAAGTACTTTTGTAATATTTGATCTGGTATATGTGTCATGACCCGGACCTGATGTGCTAATTAGCCTGTCACATTCGTTAAACCCAAACCATTGGATAAAATTCTTAAACTGAAGTTGATAGTAGTACATCCATCAGACTCTTATAAGCTAATCTTAATCTTACTCACTTCCGATGTGAGAGTAATCGGGGTGTTACAATCTCTCTCATTCAAGGACTTAATGTTCTTGTCAAGGGCCAGCATAGCTCAGATCAAACAATAGCATAATGTATGTGAGTCATAGCCTAATGGTGGCTCTATGCTGTAACGAGTCCTCTGACTTCATCCACGAGTAACTTTTTCGTACTCGAGCTCCTTACCATGCCCCAATACTAGGTCGACTCTAATACCATTTGTCACGATTCGGGATTGATGGGCTAATTGGCCCGTCACTTTGTTGAACTCAAACCATTGGTCAAAATGAAAGATGAAGTTGACAGTAGAACACTTATCAGACCCTTATAAGACCTTCTCCACTTTCGATGTGGGACTAATTAGAGTGTTATAATATATTATAGCAAACATTAAGCTTCTCACAATAGATAATACAGCAGATGTTATGACAAAGCCAATCAAACATTGACTAGTCTATATGGAGCAAATCCTCTTATGGCCTGGTGGAAATATAAGCAGTATGACTCGACAAGCAAATATATAGGATTTTATTTTTTATTATTTTAAGCATGGTATGTAATTTTGAATGGTACCGTCTGTACCTAATTTTGAATGGTACCGCCCGGTACGGACGGTACGTACCGGTCCGATGACATATCGGTACGCGGACTGCTTGCTACCGAGCAGAACGTTTAAAAACACCCGTATCAGACGATACGGGGTAATATCGGGCAGTAACGGTTGATTTTGATCGTTACCGCTCGGTAACGGTGCTACAGTGCTTCAATTTGACCGTTGGAGCCCTTTCTCATAGTATTTAAACACTTCTTCTCCTCTATTTCACTCCATTACTATATTTATTTCTAACCTAAAAACCCTATCCTAACTTTTTTTTTTCGGGTATTTTCGGAGGGTTTTACACCTAAATTAAGTGTACTGCTCGGTACATGGTACCGTACCATACCAAGCCAACCTCGAAACACCGGTACGGTACGATATTACCATCCTTGATTTTAAGTGAGAGATTGTAAAGCATTAAAATAATAAAAAAGGACTTAGTTAATATAACCAAATGTGGCCACGTGGGTGGTTGATGCTAGTCATAGGTATCCTGTAAGCTAATCACGTGAGTGATGGCACGCGTGACTTGACATGTAGTCTTTTTGCTTATTATTATTAGTTGATATTTTATCACTTTATATTGTCTGTTACATGAATATATTGTGATGTCCATGGATCTGTGCAATGGGAATTAGATCGTGATGAGTTCACGATAATGAGATCAATTGGCCTTCAAACATAGATCCTAAATAATCCCGGTCATAGGTTACTCGAGAGGGACATCGAGATAACCGGACAGATTGGTGTGCTGTACCCGTCCATATGATGGATGCAACTGGTCTCATAGCTGCTCGTGTGGGGACACTAGGGATATAATGCAGGTGCTCATTGGGGAATAAGTTCACTGATTGATCCGCTCACGGAATGTTGGATGGTTGATGATGCCTTATTGTCAAACAGCGATTTCGTCGTTCTAGTGGTGTATCTGGTTTTTAGACTTGAGACACCAAGGATGTCTTGTATGAGTACTCCAAGGATGTCTTGTTTGGAGGTTCCAGATCTAGTACAATCGATTATCGGGAGTGGTAGCTAACTTTACGGGGGCTATTGAGTGTCGATAGAGGATCATCTGCTCTCGGTGTCATGAGAGGAATATCCCATGTGTTCTTGCTCAGATAAATCCCTAGCCAGGGTCATTCGGATTGAGAGAGAAATAGTTCTCTAAGAGAATCCGATTAGAGTGAGACTCGAGTAAAAATTGTATGGGCCTGACAGTACCATGCTCGGTATATGGTCTTTGGGGTATTAGATGGATTATGGACTATAGATACATGGTAATCGAGGACAGATATGTCCAAAGGATTGGATTCTCTTATATCGTTTGGGGACTGCGGCGTAGTAGCCTAGTACGTTTGCAATCGATGAGTCGAGTGAATTATTATGGAGATAATAATTCACTGAGCTAGAAGGAGTTCTGACAGGTATGACTCACGACCAGCTCGATATTGGGCTAGAGGGTTACACACATATGACAGGTATTGCGACGAGTAGAGGTTCATATATGAGATATCTGTTGGAGCTCCTATCTTATTGGATATCTAATAAGCCCTTGAATTATTAGATCCTATGGATGATATCCAATAAAAGCTAATAAGAGATTATTGGATAGAGACCCATTAATCTGTAAGGCTTGGGTAGTTGGATAGAGATCCAACACCTAATATAGTAGGATCCATTAGGGTTAAGTTGATAGGGGGTTTCTATAAATAGGAGGGAACCAAAGACCCATAGGTTAGAGGTTCTTTTTGGCTGCCTCCTCCTATTCTTCCCTCTCCCTCTTCTCCTCATACTGTAGCCCTCATTTGGGGTGTGTGGACAACAAGAAGGGGCAGCCCCTTCTTAATTGTGTGGTGTGCATGAGGAAGAGTTTTGCGCAGTGATTTGAGGAGCATCTTCGTAGCCCCTGTCATGTAGATCACTGCTAGAGAGGAGGACAATTGACCTCCGTTATCCTCTCCCACAGATCTGTAGGTTTTTAGGGATATACGATCTCCCTAGGTAATTCTCTTACGCGTAGTTTTTTGGTTTTGCGAGTTTTTGCGCATCAACTTTTGTACGACGATGAAACCTTCTTTTATGTGGGAATTCTGAGATTTTCTTCCGTTGCGCATGTGATGTTGCCTTAGATTTCCTAACAGTTGCAACCACCTACGCAATATTGTGCTTGAACGGTTGCAACCAACTGTGCGAGGTTGTGCTTGGATGGTTGCAACCTCCTGCAGGAGGTTGTGCTCGGACAGTTGCAACCTCCTGCAGGAGGTTGTGCTCGGACAGTTGCAACCTCCCTTGCGAAGCGCTCTCGGATGGTTGCAAACTCTTGTGCGAGGTGTGCTTGAGTGGTTGTAACCTCCTTCATGAGATGCACATGTAGGTGGTTTCTGCAACCACTTTGATGCCTATATAAGGCATAGTTGGTGCAAAGGTGGTGTGTAGGTGTAGTGCAAAAACTAAGTGAAGTAATCTAAAGAGGAGAGAAACTAAAGAGAAGAGATAAGAGAAGGAATTGTTTTCTCCTTGGTTTGGTTCCTCGGTTTTTCATTGTGAATTTCTCTTCCGTAATTTCTCTTATTACTAGATGGAAGGTGTCGTGTTTCCTTGTATTAGAAAGAAGGTTATACTCCAATTTGTTTATAGTAAATTCCTGCTAGGATATTTACTGTGTTGTATCTTATTGTCTTAGTTAATGAGAATAAATGAAATTAATTATAAACTTGAGTTCTAAATACAATCCTTAGAAACTAAAAGTTTTTAAATTAAGACTAAAATTAAATATACGAGATACAATTTTAGTAATATTAGGAATAGATAGGATGATATAGTTAAGCTGGATGGGCAAAATGTTTCTTTAACTAAAAGATTTACTTATCTTAGATTTAATTATACAATAAAACAAGGAGATTAATGAAGATATTATTCGTAGAGTAGAAACAAGATGGTTAAAATGGTGAGGGTCGTTAGAAGTCTTGTGTGATCTTCAGATATATTTGAGAATAAAATAAAATTTTTATAAGATAGTTGTTAAATCAACAATGTTTTACGGATCTATGTCTTAGATGGTTAAGAATCAATATATACAAAAAGTTTCTATTGCTGAGACGAGAATGTTGAGGTGGATGTATGGAGTGATTTGGAAGGATAGGAAAAGAATTGTTTTTATTCGTGAACAATTAGATATCATTTCGATAGTATATAAAATGAGAGAGAATTGCGTAAGATAGTATGAATATGGGCTCCGGAAACCTATAAATACGGTAGTTAGAAGAGGTGAAACGATTATTATTAGTTGAATGAGGAGAGGTAAAGGAAGATACTTTAATAAACATTATAAATAAAGTTTTAAATGCTATTAATTTAACTAAACATATGATCTTTTACGGATCCTAATGATGGTAAAAGATCCATGTTGTTGATCCTAAATAGTTGGGATTTACAGCTTTGTTGTTTTACCATATTAACTCTTAGTATCATTGTCTTTAGTTATTTTTTATTAACGATTTTATTGTTTTAAGCTAGGTACTGCTTGTCCGCATTTGGTTTTATTTGTCTAACAGGCAATTAGTATGCGTGTCTGCATTCGATCAGTTAGGAGTCAAACACAAACCTGCACGTAGTGTTAAAATTACATGCACCGATCCTCCTAGACTCTCTACCTAGGCAGTTGCCTCATCCGTGGAGTTAGCTCTTATCTTTATCTGAACTTTTCATCTTTTTTGCATATTTTTATATTTTCTTGACCTATTTTTTTTTCCTTTCCTGCTGCCACAGGGAATAGTGACTGCTTAGGCAGTTAAGACATTTGCCTCCAACCTATTCCCCATCTTTACTTCTTAAACTGATTAGAGATTAGTTTCAAAAACAACAAAACATATATTTGCAATATTACTGTATGATGAATATAATACTAAAGAAAGGGAACAACTGAAGATGTCATCTGCTTTACTTGGATGAGAACAAAAGCCATAACTTTATTTGAACAGATGCTTTATCGAGTTATTAATAGAGACGTAAATTGAATGCTAATCTTGTCACCTAAGCATAAGGCTTATCTGATACATGCAATTAGTTTTTATGGCAAACTGGATTTAATCTGAATAATGTTTGTTAACTTTTGCTAAAGATGACTCATCTTGGAACTTGAGTAGAAAAACTAATATTGCATAATTATGTTATGATCAAGTTTGAATAAAGTAAATGATCTTACTAGAACTCGTGCATTCGTGAATTAAGCCTCAAATAGGTTTTCATGCAAACTGTGCCTCTGGAGCTACGTTCAGACCATTATTGTTAATTGATTTTCTAAATATCCATCATACTTTATTCTCATTGTTTTCATGGCTTGAAGTTCTAGTCAGTGTCAATACAGTATTGATGTGGGGTTTCATGTACCGTGGTTGCACTGGTTTTTTGTAGCTTGGCCTATCGCTCATCCTAAGTGCTGCTTTGTCGTGATCAGCATGTGATGTGGCAGCTCATGATTCACAAGCCCTCTTGCTGCTTAATTGTGTCCTCGATTGCTTCATCATGAACAATTTATGCAAATTATTCTGTTGCATCGATTTTTTGAGCTGATTGGGTTTGTAATTTTCTGCAGTATGTTCTTTTGTATATTGAGGAAGGCTGTGATCCTGTCAATAAGTTGTATTACTGTGACCTGTCCTCACTTTCTAATGGGCTTGAAGGTTTTAAAGGGAGCAATGGAATGCTTCCTTTTGTCAAACTTGTGGATACCTTTGAAGCATGCTATAGTTTGGTGGCAAATGATGATGGTGAGTTTACCTTGTTGACAAACAAAGAAGCTCCAAGGTATAAGTTAGTAAGGGTAGACCTTAAGAAGCCAGCATTGTGGAGTGACATTCTGCCAGAGGATGAAAGGGATGTGCTTGAATCAGCTTATGCTGTCAACAGTAACCAGATTTTGGTGTGCTATCTTAGTGACGTCAAGCATGTTCTGCAGATAAGGGACTTGAAAACAGGAAACTTGCTACATCCTTTACCGTTAGATGTTGGTAGTGTCTCTGGGATTTCTGGTAGGCGTGAAGACAGTGAGATTTTCATTAGCTTCACTAGCTTCCTCACTCCAGGGATCATCTACAGGTGCAACTTAGCATCTGAAGTTCCAGAGATGAAGATTTTTCGAGAAATTTCTGTTCCTGGGTTTGATCGCACAGATTTTGAGGTTAAACAGGTAACTTTACATTTTATTTAACTTTACATTGAAGTTCTTTTGATCAACATATTTGACAACTGCTTTTAAGGTGAAAGCTGAGATTTATATATTATTTGATGATCAATTTTGTGAAGAAAATAACTAGGTCTTGTATCCTGGAACTAGGTAATTTTGAATATATTTTTATTATCTTCATAAAAAAAAGTCCTCCAAATATCTCACAGAGTGCATTTAGTTTTTGGTAATCCATGAGATTAAAGGATAAATTCATAGTGCTGGAAAATCAGTTCCTTTAATTTATTTTGTTTCTCAGGTTTTTGTTTCTAGCAAGGATGGCACCAAGATACCCATGTTTATCGTGTCAAAGAAGAATATTGAACTTAATGGATCAAATCCAGTTTTACTGTATGGCTATGGAGGCTTTAACATTAGCCTTCCACCTTCATTTAGTGTGTCTCGTCTTGTTCTAGCGAGGAACTTGGGATGCATCTTCTGTATAGCCAATATTCGTGGTGGTGGTGAATATGGAGAAGAATGGCATAAAGCGGGATCACTTTCCAAGAAACAAAATTGTTTTGATGATTTTATTTCTGCTGCTGAGTTCCTTGTTTCAAATGGTTATACCAAACCTGAACGTCTATGTATTGAGGGTGGAAGCAATGGCGGACTTCTTGTTGCAGCTTGCACGAATCAGGTAACACTAATTTAATATCTAAATTTATATCTGCAAGCTTCATGTCAAGATCGTTAGAATATCGTTAGAATTTTTTTTCTTATCTTGCTTGGTTTATTATCTTTTACAAGTATTGACTTGAAAGTTGTAATGGCAGCGTCCGGACCTTTTCGGGTGTGTTCTTGCTCATGTTGGTGTTATGGACATGCTCCGGTTCCACAAATTCACTATTGGTTAATCCAATGCTCTGCAACTGCTTGGTAGTATTGGGTATCTTGTTGGTTTCTTGACTGATAAATACATATTATTTTGTTATTCAGGTCATGCTTGGACTTCTGACTATGGCTGTTCAGACAATGAGGAAGAGTTCCATTGGCTTATCAAGTACGAAACCAACATTTTTTTCTTCTGTTAGTCTTGAATGATGTAGGAGTCACAATGGTGCCTGACATTGGCTATAGGGCTTATTAAGCATTCTTTTTTTTGTGCTATTATTGGAAGTACATTTATCCTATTTGGAGACACATATCCTCTTTTAGATAGTCCCCATTTTCTTTCATATTTTTGAAGTTTTAATTAATGCACTGTGTTCCAACATGTATGGGCTTGTTCTCAGATACTCCCCGCTACACAATGTAAAAAGACCATGGGAAAAAAGCTCCGACCAATCTTGTCAGTACCCATCAACCATGCTTTTGACTGCTGATCATGATGATCGTGTGGTGCCTTTACACTCATTGAAATTACTGGCAGTAAGTTTTCCATTTATCCAACTCAAAGTAGTTCAGAGTACAGACTTTGCAGCTTGTTGCTTCCTTAAATAGCAGTTTTTTTTGCAATATCAAATGTCTACTATCTTATGTACTTGTTTTTCCAGCTATATGTTCTAAATATGTCAGAGTGCACTTAACAATAAGAGCTTATCTTATACAGTATATACTTCATTTCAAGATAATTTGTTTGATTGCTTACATCTTTCTGATTTGACTGAATTGAAGTCCTTTTTGGTGTACTTAAAGCAACAAGAAACAGGATTGTCTTGCAAAGCTATATACATTGAACTAACAACAAATTAAAAAAAAAAGATTTTATGATCAATTATACAAAATAAATAAAAAATGTACAGATCATATGAAAAAACACCAGATTCCTAAAAGAGATGCTAAAATTGTGACAGACCTACCAGTTTTTTCTCAATTTTTTGATTTTTGTTAACTCTAGAAATTCAATTATCTAGTTTTTCCTGTATATTTGCTCACAGTCAGGTCTTAACTGCCTCTTAGTCATGTCTTGGATGGTTGCTGTGCTGTGCACCATAATTCAATTACTGTTGTTTTATTTTTTCCCCAAGTGTACTCGTTTATGTGTCTGGCAATCTGAAAGCTTGTGAAGCATACTAAAGAAGCTTTATATTGGTGCGAGAAGTTGAGTTCTGGAATCCTATATTTAATAGACGTAGCCTTATAGTGAGTCTGGAAATAAAGGGACATATGACTTGTGTTAATATGATGCATGAATCTTAAAGTTGAGTTAGTATGGTATGTTCTCTGCTCCAGTTCTTCTCCATCCAGCTACAAGCCAGATTTCATAAAGACCGCTTAGTTTGGAACTCTAAACCAATGGGACAATCCAGTCTTTTGGGGGAACAGCTTCCCTGGGATACAACCTTATCCTGACAATTAAAGAGAACACCAGGCTCCCTCACCAATGTAAGGTCCGGGATACAACTTCTCCCAACAATTAAAAAGATTGTTTCCATGAGTCGAACCCCGATCATTTTGAGCAGCCTTGTCACTATGTGAGACATGGAGAAAAAAATATGTTGTGTAACTACAAATATGAACTCAACACGTTACAAGTTCTGAAATTTGCCATTCCTTGAGGAAACATATTATGCCAGTATTGTATCTCTCGGATTCTTAATGCAATACTGTTGTAAGTCAAAATTCTAGGAGTACACACGCATGTTTCAATAGATCGATGAAGCAAAGGATGCATTGTCCCAAACAGATTGCAAGTAGTTCTTTTTAGCTCTTGAAGCTGCGCTAGTAATTTTTTTCAATATGTAAATTTTAGTTGGTACTATTTTGTGGTGATTAATCTTTTTTGCATCATTAACAGACTATGCAATGCGTCCTATGCTCCAGTGTTGTGAACAGTCCACAGACAAACCCGATAATTGCCCGTGTCGACCGTAAGGCAGGACATGGAGCTGGCCGGCCTACTCAGAAAATGGTATCATCTTCTGCCTTCACTATTTCTTCACTTAGCAATCATATGCTAAGGGGTAATTTTTCATAATGCTAAGGGGTAGATTTCTTCATGCCATGTCTATAGATCGATGAAGCTGCTGATCGCTATAGCTTCATGGCGAAGGTGCTAGGGGCCACATGGACGGACTAAAGTTATCGTTCTGTCAGTGTCGATGACGAGTTGGGGCTTGATGCTGAAAGCTTCGAGTCATTCTTTCCGTACATGATTAATATTCCAAATTCAATTCTCATTTTTAGGAATCCATTTCATTTCCTTATCGATGTGTTGATGAATGGTAACATTTATTTCCTCATGTATTCTCTCCTTTTTAACTCAAACTTATCTTCGTATTACTGCAGATCCACTGAAAGCTGCTATTTTTGATTTTCTTCAAATATATTAGAAATGTGAGGAAACAACATGTATATTCATGTATATACATGTATATACATGTATATACATGTATATACATGTATATACATGTATATATATATACATGTATATACATGTATATACATGTATATACATGTATATTCATGTATATACATGTATATACATGTATATACATGTATATATATATACATGTATATACATGTATATACATGTATATACATGTATATTCATGTATATACATGTATATACATGTATATTCATGTATATACATGTATATACATGTATATACATGTATATACATGTATATACATGTATATACATGTATATATATATACATGTATATACATGTATATACATGTATATACATGTATATTCATGTATATACATGTATATACATGTATATATATATACATGTATATACATGTATATACATGTATATACATGTATATACATGTATATACATGTATATACATGTATATTCATGTATATACATGTATATACATGTATATACATGTATATACATGTATATTCATGTATATACATGTATATATATATACATGTATATACATGTATATTCATGTATATACATGTATATACATGTATATACATGTATATACATGTATATACATGTATATACATGTATATACATGTATATACATGTATATACATGTATATACATGTATATATATATACATGTATATATATATACATGTATATACATGTATATACATGTATATACATGTATATACATGTATATTCATGTATATACATGTATATTCATGTATATACATGTATATTCATGTATATACATGTATATACATGTATATACATGTATATATATATACATGTATATACATGTATATATATATACATGTATATTCATGTATATACATGTATATTCATGTATATACATGTATATACATGTATATACATGTATATACATGTATATACATGTATATACATGTATATACATGTATATACATGTATATTCATGTATATACATGTATATTCATGTATATACATGTATATTCATGTATATACATGTATATACATGTATATACATGTATATATATATACATGTATATACATGTATATATATATACATGTATATTCATGTATATACATGTATATTCATGTATATACATGTATATACATGTATATACATGTATATACATGTATATACATGTATATACATGTATATTCATGTATATACATGTATATACATGTATATACATGTATATTCATGTATATACATGTATATTCATGTATATACATGTATATACATGTATATATATATACATGTATATTCATGTATATATATATACATGTATATTCATGTATATACATGTATATTCATGTATATACATGTATATACATGTATATTCATGTATATACATGTATATATATATACATGTATATATATATACATGTATATATATATACATGTATATACATGTATATACATGTATATACATGTATATATATATACATGTATATTCATGTATATATATATACATGTATATACTGTATATACATTTAAAAGTCATGTATATACAGTATATTCATGTATATATATATACATGTATATATATATACATGTAATATACATGTATATATATATACATATGTATATATATATACATATGTATATAGCAGTTGGATCTATTCAATTTGGGTAGTGTTAGTTAATTAGTTGATATGATAAATATTTTGATAGTTATTGTAATGCCGTCTTAGTTATTTATCATTTTGAAAGGAAAAAACGAATCAATCATTATTCTTTTTTGAAAACATCACTCATCGTCGTTAAAACAACGAAACTGGCAGCACAAATCAAGCATGACACGAACCAAAAACACCAGACGCAGGACAGAGACGACACCGTCAAGCTCGGAACTCTTTGGCTCCTCTTACTTAGAAGGACTCTTATTCTCCCCCTCGTTCTCCTCGGTCTTGTGGTAGCCAGGCAGCTTCTCCATGATCCTTCCCAGTATGCCCTTCTTCTCCTTCCCCTCATCCCGCTCGCGCTCCTCGCCATGGCCGGCGCATGCAGCAGCTGGGGACGGCGGTGCCGGCGCCTCGTCGGCGGGCTTCTTGTGGCCGGGCAGCTTCTCCTTGATCTTCTCCAGGAGCCCCTTCTCCTGCTCCGGCGGGGTAGCTTCCACCTTCACAGTCTCCTCCTGCATCTTCTCCACCACCCGCGGTGTCCTCCTCGACCTCGGGTTTCTTGGCTTCTTCCTCGCATCCAAGCTTCTCCTTGATCTTTTCCTTCAGACCTTTCTTCTTCTTCTTCTTTTTCTCCTTGTTCTCTCCTTCAGCTTCTTCTTCATCATCGCTTGACTGCACACGCACAATAAAGAAGAGCTTAACATTTCGGTCATATCTACAGTCGTGGTCTTGATTCAACCATGGTTAAAGGAGTACATACCGAGCTAGAGCTGGAGCTGTGAGACCGGTGGAGTTTCTCCAGAAGACCCATCTTCTCCTCCTCGTTCGCCTTCTCTCCCTCCTCGATCTGAACCTTCTCCATCCCGGTCACCAGAACCTCCTCCTCCTCATGGCACTCCTTCCTCTCCTCATCCTTCTTCTTCTCCATGAAGTCAAACAGCCCCCGGTCTTGGACAGCCACCGCCTCACCGCTCTCCACGGCCGTGTTGTGCTCCTCCGCCATGGTATATATCTGAAGAAACAGTTCAACACTCAACAACAAAGCAACTACCGTATGAACTGGTTTTTGGAGGAAGGAGAGACATGGCTTTATATAGAGCTTTGCCGGATGGTTCAGTGACGCAGAGATCGATGCGTTGCCACGCTACCAACGGGACGTAGGAATCGAATAAAGAACTTGTTAGGATTACGGAGGAAAGGACAGAGACAGCAAGGGGAACGTGGCCCCGCGACAGGTGGTCTCTGTGAGCCCCAGGTGGCCTCGCCAGCGTCGGTGGACGAACTCGAGAGGTCGGTGGAGACACGCCGTTCGGTTCTCACGTGGCACTTGGTATCGTGAGGCGCGTCGTCTTTACAGGGCACGGACGGTGTCCGGGGTGCGAGCCCTACAAGTCCATATGAGTCGTCAAGCCGCACGCGAGTGAGAGCGTCTGCTTAGCTTGGCCCGAGGGGCAGTACAACGCAGGTGACCTTCCGCTGTTCTACTATGAGAGAGAGAGAGAGAGAGTGCAGGTCATTAGTGTTGCTTCGGGAGCCTCGAATGGAGCAAAAAGTCGGTCGTGTGTCGGTCCATCTCGTCCCTCCTCTCTCGTTAAGCTCTGCCATCTTCATCTGTTTTGCTCGTTGCTACTGCACAGGTTTTGCCTTCATTTGCTGTACACAGTATTGGGGTAAATAACTTTATGCCGTGGCTTCGGGGCCATCGCGGCTTGTCCCGAGTCCGAATGGAGAGAATCTCCCGGGTGGTTCCTCGGGGCGGTAGAGGTCGTCGACCCGCTGGTGGATTCGACCGGGGAAAGGGGACGTCGTTTCCTCCGGGAAAGGGCTCCACGCCTGTAAGTCCGGCGACATGCCTCGTCCTCGTCCCTGCACACAGGTCGGGTCGGAAGCTCGGCCCGACCCCTCCGACGATCAAGTTAGTGATGTGGAGGAGAGTGGTTTTGAAGGTGTTCTTGTGTTGTCTCCTCCCCCTTTTTCTAATGAACGAGAGGGTATTTATAGGGAAGCATACTGCTTCCTGCTTGCAGGGGGCAGGCTGGTAGCGTCTGACCTTGTGGTAGCGTCTGACATTGTGTTGGTGTGGCGTGAAGAATTGAGCTTTGGCAGGATGTTTAATGCGCCTCGGTAGACGCTCCGGTCTGTGTTGACCAAGTGTTGTTGCGTGAGGTGTCATCTGACGTCAGTCGAGTCTTATCATAATTACTATCCTCATCATATTCCCCCCCCCCCGAAGGAAGTCATGCCGTAAAAGGGGGAGTCCGAGGCATGGCTTCGGTCTTGAGAAACTGTCCCAGCCGGGCGCCTTGCCGGAGGTGTGGGAATCGTGGAAATCATGAATCTGGGGCGGTTTGATGAGAATGAGATGGGGGCCTCGAGCGGCTGAGGAGCCGAGCCCGAGGCCGAACAGGTGAGTTCTGGGGCGACATGAAGCGGAGGAACACGACACAAGCGGGCAGGCCGCGCAGGCGTGGCCTCGGGTGACATGAAGCCGAGGAGCACGACGCAGGCGGCAGCAGGCCGCACATGGGGCCGAGGAACACAACGTAGGCGGGCTGGTCGCGCAGAGGTTGCGACCTCGGGCAACGTGCGACCGAAGAACACGGCACAAGCGGGCAGGCCGCACAGGCGTGGTCTCGGGCAACATGTAGCCGAGGAGCACGATGCAGGCGAGCAGGCCGCGCATGGGGCCGAGGGGCCGAGGCAGCACGATGCAGGCGGGCAGGCCGCGCATGGGGCCGAGGGGCCAGGGCAGTGCTGGCTGCGCATGGGGCCGAGGGGCCAAGGCAGCGTGCTGACTGCGCATGGGGCCGAGGGGCCGAGGCAGTGCTGGCTGCGCATGGGGCCGAGGGGCCGAGGCAGCATGCTGACTGCGCGTGGGGCCGCGCAGGCGTGGCCTCGGGTGACATGAAGCCGAGGAGCACGACGGAGGCGGGCAGGCCGCGCAGGCGTGGCCTCGGGTGACATGAAGCCGAGGAGCCGAGGAGCACGACGCAGGCGGGCAGGCCGCGCAGGTGTGTCTCGAAGGCCATGGAGCCGAGGAACACGACGCAAGCGGGCAGGCCGCGCAGGTGTGGTCTCGGGCGACATGAGGCCGAGGGGCACGACGCAGGCGGGCAGGCCGCGCTGGTGCGGCCTCGGGCGACATGCAGCCGAGGAACACGACGCAGGTGGGCAGGCCGCGCTGGTGTGGCCTCGGGCAACATGCAGCCGAGGAGCACGACGCAGGCGGGCAGGCCGCGCTGGTGTGGCCTCGGGCAACACGAGGCCGAGGGGCACGCCACAGGCGGGCAGGCCGCGCTGGTGTGGCCTCGGGCAACATGCAGCCGAGGAGCACGACGCAGGCGGGCGTGCCGCGCTGGTGTGGCCTCGGGCAACATGTGGCCGAGGAGCACGACGCAGGTGGGCGGGCCGCGCTGAGGTGGACCCGGGCAGTCCATGGCCGAGGCGTTTGGATTCAGAAGGGTTTAAGCCGGGGCCAATTGCGAGCCGAAAAGGGGGTCAGGCAGATACTAAACCTTTGCTCAGAAGAGACTGAGGCGGGGCTTAGATTTCTTTTCATGAGTACATCGGGTAGCCACCGCGGATGCTTGGCCTCTCTTATGGAGCCCGCGGTCGGAGGTCGTCACGTCTCGTCGCGGTCGCCCAGGCCTTCGCTGCGATGTATCGGTTAGCCCACTGGAGCATCTCCGGCATCGCCGTGGGAGGTCGCTCCACGAGGGACCAGAGGAATCGGGAAGGTCGCAAGCCTATCATAAATGCCTGCACTAACAGAGAGGGGTGAGTGTCCGGTAAGCACCGGATTTGCGTGGCAAAGCGATCCACAAAATGTGGGAGGGGCTCATCCTCCCTTTGTTTGAGTCCGAGGAGCAGTGCCGCGGAGGGCTTTGGCCGGGCATGGGCTACGAAGTGGAGCTCGAAGTCCTTAACGAGCTGGCCGAAGGAAGTGATCGTTCTGGTCTTCAGGCCGCTGTACCATGTGCGGGCCGGACCCCTCAGGGTCGTGGGAAACGCCCTGCACATTAAAGCGTCCGACGTTCCATACAATGCCAGTTGGGCACGGAAAGCCTCGACATGGTCCGCTGGGTTAGTGGAACCGTCGTATGCGTCCAAAGAAGGGAGTCGGAAGTTCGGGGGAACCGCCTGATCTCGTATCTCGGGCGCGAACGGAGATCCTCGGAGAGTGTCCTCCCTGAGCTCTCCCTTTGAGTTATGAAACTCCTCCTCTACTTCGTTGAGCTGCTGAATAAGGAAGCATAGCTGGGCTCGCAGGGAGACTGTTGACTCTGGAGATAATACCTCGGGTTCCGGGCGGCCGCTCGGGTTTGCCATCATTGGATCCTCGAGAGGGGCCGGTCGGACCCGAGGCGAAGTGGGAGGGTCCGGAAGCGTCATGTGGGCCCGAGCGGGTGGCTCACGTTGCCGCAGCGGCTGGGTCGCTGACGGGAGCAGCGGACGAGAAATAAGCGGAATAATGGTTTGCACCATACCCGTCAGAGCTCGGACTTGAAGAGCGAGGGCCTGAAAGGCCTCGGGTGATACCGGCGAAGGGACGCTCGGGGCGCCCTCGGGCGGAACCAGATCCGAGTTGTCAAATGAATGCCAGTAGCGTTCCGAGGTTGCGGGGAGGTCGTTAGCCCGCGACCCGTCACTCAAGGGACGCACGGCCTGCGCCCCTGCTAAGAACGATCCCTCGACGGGGAGTTCGTCGGGATCAGTCTGAGGATCCCTCGACATTCGACCCTCCTTCTAGCACCAAAATGTTGGGGTAAACAACTTTATGCCATGGCCTCGGGGCCGTCACAGCTTGTCCTGGGTCCGAATGGAGGGAATCTCCCGGGTGGTTCCTCGGGGCGGTAGAGGTCGTCGACCCGCTGGTGGATTCGGCCGGGGAAAGGGGACGTCGTTTCCTCCGGGAAAGGGCTCCACGCCTGTAAGTCCGGCGACACGCCTCGTCCTCATCCCTGCACACAGGTCGGGTCGGAAGCTCGGCCCGACCCCTCCGACGATCAAGTTAGTGATGTGGAGGAGAGTGGTTTTGAAGGTGTTCTTGTGTTGTCTCCTCCCCCTTTTTCTAATGAACGAGAGGGTATTTATAGGGAAGCATACTGCTTCCTGCTTGCAGGGGGCAGGCTGGTAGCGTCTGACCTTGTGGTAGCGTCTGACATTATGTTGGTGTGGCGTGAAGAATTGAGCTTTGACAGGATGTTTAATGCGCCTCGGTAGGCGCTCCGATCTGTGTTGACCAGGTGTTGTTGCGTGAGGTGCCATGACGTCAGCCGAGTCTTATCATAATTACTATCCTCATCAGACAGAAACAGCTCACGGTGATGCACCTCATTCTCACGTCCAGTAAACAAGAACAACCAGATCATCCATCTACTTGTTGTTCCCTCGCCCACAAGTAGCCATGATGCACGTCAATCTTTACACGCACTGAATCATCATCACCAAGGACCGGCATGTGTTGCCAAAGAGCGACCTCTCCGGCTCTGCCATGGCCGCCATGGGCGACATCTTTATCTTTTCTATTACACGAGCACTCGAGTTCCGGGGGCTGAAGCACATGGTCGAACACCTTACCCAGGCTTTTGGTGCCTAGTGGATTTGACGATGGATGGGAAGAAGTTGGCTACAATTCCATGGAAAGCTACTCGTTAATCCTCAGCTGCTGCTGCTGCTGGTCTCTCCATAATATGCAAGTGAAGAACTCTCCTCGACGGATTCCTCTGTTTTGCTTCGCAACGTATGAGATTTTACCGATCATTGTTGTTTTTGGGGGGATTATCCTTTATCTCGAATCCGGGCAATGCTTACGGATCATTTTATGTTCCGAGATAATAATGGTGGTAGACACATCAAAATCAACATTTTTCTAAGAGTTGGATCAAGAAATTGTGGAAACATCAGAATGTATCGGAGAAACTCTGTCAGTCAAATGTCTAATGAGGATGACACTAATCCCAATGCTCGAGTGAGTCTTCTTTTCATGAAAGGGAATGCAGGAAGGCTTGGTTGCATCCCTATTGCTAGTCCTACCTCCTTACAAGGCATGGATGATGGTCTGCCGAACTGTCATCTAAAAGTCGCAGAAACTATTTCTAGTTCATGTTGTTTAATGTTGTTGGTGAACATGCCGTGGCCGCGGGATCGGGGATGAGGTTTTTACCTGATCGGATTCGTTTGATTAGGATGCGCCTCTTTGGTGAGCACGTCCACCTTTGTCGTTATCGGATTCTTGCACACTCGTCTAGATTGGAATAGGAAGGAGATCTCGATTTAGGCCCATCCAAAGATTAAATTAGTGGTGTTTTAATATTCCAAATGTCCCTTGTCAGATGTTAACAATGGGTTTTTATCATAGTGCTCGGGGGTCGGTCGTATACGGCCTTCGCACGACGATTGACTCCCCGAGTGACGAGTGTACCTTCGAACGTTCATCGTCCGGGATATGTAAGACGGTGTCATGCGATACCGTCCCAAGCTTCTTGAAGTGGTCCTTGTTGTGATAATACTGGTTGGCGCGGCGCGGGATTTTTGGTGGCGCATCCGACGTGGTGTTATGTCTCCCTCTCGAGGCTCCGTACTTGGGTTGACATGGCAGGGGTCGTGTCCTCGTTGTGGAATCCATAATATGCCCTATCAAATGTAATACAAGATAAGTCATAAAATAATGGCCTACCTAATCCAAATTATATATTAATTTAAGCACTTAATTGGATTAGGATGAAATAAGTAAACAGTCTATTTCATCCAGTGATAACCTGAACATGTTCATGCTTGATGGGTGCACTCAGATGAATGAAGTGTGGATGAGGGAATGTTGGAATTTGCAAAGCAATATTATATAACCTCTTTATAAACAATAAGCTTCAGACAAATAGAACAACTCTAAACTGCATCAAAAGAGAGAAAGAAACAGGAAACAAATATTTACAATCAAAAGAAAAACAACAAATTAGAGTTTTGAATTGGACAGTAGAAGTTACAGAGAAGTATAGTATCATCTTTTCCTTCAGAAAATGCAAGCACAGGAAGGTTATCAGTTGAAAAAAGAGAAAATAAATGCAGAAATTAATTGAAGATGATCAAAATATTGATGAAATCGATAGGAATAAACAACACAGTTCGTGTCAATACGAACCAAAGGATCCAAATCCAAAGATTAAAGAACTCGTTGGTTCTAGCGGATTAACTAATTAATTAGATGATTTTCTTCGTGAAATATATGCGAAATCTTATAATTATCTACAGCAGATAAAATATCTTTAATAATATTTAAAATTTATCATGAGATAAAAAAATTTTATCTACCTATGATATCCTGTTTTTGGCCATTTAGATAAGGAGATAAAGAAAGGTCCTATTGTCTCCAAAATCAAAAGTACTACAGTTACCTTCTCCATTAAGGACTGCTAGAACTGTTGATGCATGAACTACATCAATTCCTGTTCTTAATGTTCATACAAAACCAAAGATTTATTGTGAGATCTGCCTACCTTTTGATTTATGTCATATTTATCACCATCCAAATTAATCATGAGTCAATCTTGGGAAAAAAAGAAGAGCACTGTAGGAACTCAAAACACATTTCATGGATGTGTTCCTTAAAAGAGGACATAGTGAACTTATTGTCCTTCGCATGCCCCTACTTCATGGATAGATCTCATTTCACATGACTCCTTGGCTCTTCCCCACACGCCCCACCAACCCGCTCCTCACACCTCTTCCCTTGTGGTATTTATGTTGCCTTCCCCCAGCCCATAAAGCCCCTCCTCAGCCCCATCATGTTCCTCCCACTCCTTCGGCTCTGAGAGGAGAGCCAAATGAGCTCCCACACTCTGAGTGAGCTGATCTTGAGGAAATGGCAGAGGCTGGCGAGCAAGGGGAGGAGGAAGAGAAGCAAGGGGCACTTTGTGGTGTATGCCAAGGAAGGGAAGAGGTTTATGGTTCCTTTGAAGTACTTGGAACACCCCATATTTCAGGTGCTGCTGGAGATGGCAGAGGAGGAGTTCGGGACGGCCAGTGATGGGCCACTGAGGGTGCCCTGCGAGGAGAAGCTGATGGAGCACATCGTCTCTCTCTTGAAGGCAGCTCGCCCGGGCAAGGATGCGGTGCAGAGGAGCTTCCTTTTCTTCCCTTCCCTTCGGAACAATGTCCTCAACAATGGTTGTCAAAGTGGCATTACAGTAATCTAAACTTCATCTTGGACGCTACTAGTAATAAGATTAGATGTTTTGTACAATCTTCTTCGCTTGTAAATCTATCTGCAGGAAGAGAAAGATGAAGAAACTGTTGGATTTCTGCAGTGAAATCGACTGCAATTGTGTACTTTGTATGCTTATTACCTTTTTGTTTCATCGATTGTCTCTCTTACATAGCAAGTGTGAGAAACGTTAATGACTTGGAAGAACACAACTGGTAGAATCATATAAATCAAATGAAACATTAGCTCACCAAACAGGAAAGAGCTGATGATGATTTCTACACCCTGCTTCATCAAGTAGGAAGAAAGATGTTGGGATCAAAGCTTAACATTTGATATTAATGGGAGTTGGTAAAAGGAAGCTTTGATGATGCTATCGGCAGTGCAGTTTGGATTTCATATTTGTTGACCATGTGGAGTTCATAGATGTGGGAAGACTGTGTATGCAAGATGAAGCCTTTGCCCTCTCATGTCTCTGCGGCGTGCAGTGCAAGCACCGTGTGTCTAATCTTCGTCGGCTCGCGGAATTCTACATGCAAGAAGAGAAGCCATGGCGGTTCGTCTTCTCCTTCCCTCTCCAGAGCGGTGGAGGCGGTAGAACTCGACGGCAAACGGCGGCGTCTTCTCCCTCTCCCTCTCACTGTCTCTCTGTCACTCGCTCTCGCATTTTCAATTGTCAACCTCCAGACCGGGTCGAGTTTCGAACCGGAGACTGGACCGAACCGGACCGTGGGTTTAAATGGCGTTGTCGGGAAGGACGGCGGCCTCCATTCCTGTCCGCCTCGCTTGCTTGACGACCAAGCGAGAAGAGAGCCCCGTGCGGATCCTCCGGCCGCCGAGCTTCCTCCTTCCATCCGTCGACCCTTGGGAACGATTCGAGGTTTTGATCTTGGACATCGATCGTCTGATCTGTAGCCCTAACCTTTTCAGCTCATCCGTGTGGTTTCCGGCTTCCGTTGTTGCGATCGGAGCGTTTTCGGATTCTGAGGTCGGAGGTATCTGGAACTCGATGTTCTTCTTGGTCCGATTAAGGTCGTGATTTTTAGTTATGCCTTATTCTTGCCCATGAATTGAATCCCTTTTACCGTCTTTACAGGCTGTGTTAGTGATGTTGGAGCCCCCTCGTCTTGGGGTTGGAATGAGCTAGCAGTGAAGACTTCTCGACTTTGACTTACAGGTGGGTCAGAAATGTCTAAAAATTGATCCTTTTTTGCTTCGTTGGCAGATAATTTCATTGTTGTTGATGTGGCTTGTCCTCATGTCCTACATCTTATTACTTCCTATTTTTAGTTTCCCATCTTGCGATGTTAATAGGGATTATGGTAGCATTCTTTCAATCCTACCATCTGCCTCGTTCATACAGCGACCCAAGCTTGGCTTCAGAATGTGCATGACTGCACACTGCACGCTGCAGACTTTTCCGTCAGCTGCCTGGTGTGTCTTGTATTGGTTCAAACCCTAGTTTAAGCTTCAGACTTAAGTTAGTGCTGACTTGGTGAGGCGTCAACATTTTGCTGGATGCCTACAACTGGTAGATTGTAGTTGCATCGATGTGGTCAGAATGTGAGCAAGCTACTAAGGTTTTAATGTGGTTCTTCACACTAGTGAATCATGATTCATGCATAATCCATCATAACTTTTGAAGGTTAAGTTCTTGTTGATTGGTTAATTGATATGTTATATGACTGTTCAATTTGATTTCTGCTATTTGCAGGATTTTGTCTTCTCAGAGCTAAGAAGTGCTTACATTTCTGCGTGGTTTAATTCTGATGATTCCCTGTCATCAGAAGAGAAATTTTTGGCTTGGTCAAGCATGGAATTATGGAGAGCTTGTATGCTAAACCGTTTTACATGTTGGTCTAGCTCTGGGTTCCTCCCTTTCAATTATAGGTAAATGGAGAGAGATAAATACGAGTTGGTAGAGTGATTGGACAAGTTCTGAATGTCTCAATATAATCCAATGGATGCTAGAAAGGGGGTTGGCTCTGCAAGTCAAAGATCCACACAGTTTCCGCCAAGCTCTACTGGTGCTAATGTCAGACCACCAGAGGCTAGTGTATTAGGTGTTGCAACACCTGTTCTGAATTACTCAATCCAGACAGGAGAGGAGTTCGCTCTTGAATTTATGCGAGAACGAGCAATCTCCAAGAAGCCTATGATCCAAACTGCAACTGGAGATCAAAATATGGCCACTGGCTACACAGACATGACGGGTATATTGATACCACACATGGGGTCTGAAAGTGGATCTGATGTTTTAGCGCCTGCAACCGGAGATAGTTGGCAGTTCAAGGAGGTTGAGAAGCAAAACTTCTCTGAAACTGATCGTAAAGTTCATTATGAATCATCATGGTCCATGCCACGAGCGTCATCTGGTGAGGGAAGCAGTCGAACAACACTTCATGGATATTCTTTGTCAGAATATCCTGATGTCTTATCAAAAAGGATGAAATTCCTCTGCAGTTTTGGTGGCAAGATCATACCTCGTCCCAGTGATGGAAAACTCAGATATGTAGGAGGTGATACACGTATTATACGAATAAGCAGGGATATTTCATGGGAAGAACTCATGCAAAAGACAATAGCAATATATAATAGGCCTCATACTGTTAAGTATCAGCTGCCTGGGGAAGACCTGGATGCCTTGATATCAGTCTCATGCGATGAAGATTTACAGAATATGATGGAGGAATACACTGTTCTGGAAGGAGCTGATGGATCGCATAAACTCAGGATGTTTCTATTTTCTTCCGATGATAATGATGATGTGCACTACAACTTGGGCAGTATGGAGGGTGATTCTGAGATCCAGTATGTTGCTGCGGTCAATGGCATCGATTTGGGATCTGGAAAATCTTCACACGGGCATGGATTGACAAGCACATCAATAAGCGACTTGGATCAGTTACTCAATCTTAATGTTGAGGCTGAAAGAGCTAATCCTTACACGGTTGCGACTCAGTCAGTTGGTTATGTTACTGCTCCTGTAGCATCTGCTACTGCATTCACTCCAACGCTGCAGGAAAGTTCATCTACTGCATACGATAGCCATTCACAGAGTTTTGAGGGCCACAGATACCAATATGTTGAAGGTGAACACTATGCTTACAATCCCATCAATCCTCCTGACAGATATCAGAATGCAGATAGCAGAGACTCTATTGTTCTACCTATGCCATCTGATTATCAATATCAATCCAATTATACAGACATTTCAGGCCAACAGTCTTTCTATCAAAGCATGCTGCAAGATCCATACAATGGTGTGAGTCCATTTGATAGAGAAACTGTAAAGAAGAATGAAAAACTGGCAGTTGATAGTTTTTCTCACAAAAAAGTGGAAAGAGAGCATATCAATTCCCACAATAATGAACCTGCCAAAACCATAGATCAGCATGATGCTTCAGCTTCAAGTTCTATGCATGCTGAAATTCCATATGCTGCTGTGGCACCAGATGCTGTGACATCTGTGCAACCTCCAAAAAATAAAGGAACACAACTGGAACCTGCTCCAGTCTTGTCATCGACCAATACTGTGAATCCTGGACATGGTTCTGAGATGAATGAAGATGACCAGTACTCCAGCGGAGCTTTAATGTCTGGCTTTTCTGACTATGAAACTGATGTGATTAATGTAAACTACGGTAATCCACCTTCGCGTCCTTTCCGAGTTTACCAATCTGAGAGGCTTCCTAGGGAGCAGGCGGGGTTTCTAAATCGACTGTCTAAATCCGATGATTCCATTAATTCTCACTATCTGATAAATGAGGCATGTCCCACTGGAGCTCAAGAATCTATTGCTGAAGCGGTTGACACTCTTGTCGAGGGAGAGTCTGGAGCAAACCCTCCATGCTCAAATAATGCAACTTTAGAAAAATATAAGAAATTGGAAAATACAATTAATCAAGATTATAAATTCGAACCTGTCTCTGTTCTACAAGTATCAGAAACTGTAAGTTCTTCTCCTCAGCCCATGAGTGCTTTGATTAATCAAGATATGCAGGATCCAAATGGAGCTTCAATAAGTTCAGTAGTTCAGGCAGGTTCTGATCATACTGATGCCAGTGATGAAAGAAATTATAAACAAGGGAGGAAGATTCAGATGTCTGAGTCTCAACATGCACCTCCAAAGTCTGCATATAATAAGCCTACTGTTGTTGAAGATAGGATTTTGCCAGAATCAAATATGAGCAGACACATGGAAAAGGCCACAAATGTTGGTGAAATAGATGTAACCAAGATCAATATCCGAGAGCCACATAATGTTGGAGCTTTTATTAATGCACAGGAAGGTCCTTCCGTTCTTGCTGACATTCCATGGGAAGACATATCTAACAAGGATATATATAATGGTACTGTGCAACATGCCCCAGCATTTAGTTGGGCGGAAAGTACTGTTGGGGCTGTCTCTCGGGAGGAAACTTCTGCTCCCACCCCAGAGCGCATTCTTATTGATATTAATGATAGGTTCCCACCTAATCTGCTCTCTGATATCTTTTATAAGGCTGGAATTGCTGATAACTTGTCAAATATAAATCTGCTGCGCAAAGATGATGCTGGAGTTAGTGTGAACATGCAAAACCATGAACCTAAGCGTTGGTCTTTCTTCAGAAATCTGGCCCAGGATGAGTTTGGACGCAAAGACTTTTCTCTTATGGATCAAGATCACATTAGTTACTCATCTGTGCTTCCTAAAGTAGAAGAAGGGGTTTGTAGCCCATACCAGTTTGCACCTTTGGAGAATGAGAGAGTTGATTTTGGTCACATAGATTCCCAAATTGATTTCAGTGAGGAAATGCAAGAGTCATCCAATACCATTGCAGATAATACCAATATTTTGCACGAGGTTTATATTCCATCACAAATCCCTCCTCCTCTTGGAATTGAGAAGGGAGAAGGTTTGCAGGTAGAAAATCCTTATACAAAGCTAGGAGAGACATTAAAAACACATATTTCAGAGAATGATGTATGTTTCTCTCTGCAGCACAGAAAATTTATTTTCATATTTTATATTAAACTATCACCAGGTGGTATGACATTGTTTTTGATGCTAGGAATCAAAATTTGAAGGTGGGGAAGCAGCTGAGCCAGTTTTGGATGCTGCTGTTGATGATTTTGATCTTAGTAATTTGCAGGTAAGATACATGATATACTGTGAATTTGTTGAAGCTGTCTTGTTTAGTTCTGGTAAATGTCTGATTGCAAATAAAGACATTTTGTCGGCTATTTTACTTTTTTAAAGGGATTTGTATCATGCATTAGCTTTCAATTGTGGAAGGTGGTCATTTCACTCATGTTTTAATCTCTGAGTGAACTTCCTGTATTATGAAGGTAAAATATTTCCTAGCTTGCAATTTTTATTGTTTTTAGTTAATATTTGGATATGATGGACTGATATTTTACGTTCAAATGGAGTCCCATTTTGTTGATAGAGAGCATCTTCCATCCTACATGTTCTTTTTGGTTCTTCCACTGTTCATAAAACTATATTTAGCTATCATTTGTGCAGTTTAGTGTTGAATAATGTCTGAAGTTGAAATCTTCAACTGGGTTCAACTGTTTTTAGCAATAAATTGTGCAATATAGTGCTATGACTATCTCTGTTGAAATCGTCAATTGAGTTCTTCTGCATGATTCATGTTTAACATCTAAAGAAGGTTGTCCTTGTAGGTGGGGCCTGGTTTGTGGTTAAACTCTGAACAAGCTGTATCTGAATTGTGATTAAAGAAGGCTTCCAACTGTAAAGAAAGCATAGGGAATCTGAAAATTTGTTTCAGAAGTCAGAACACTGTATTCTTGAGCCATTTACTTTGTTATATGTTATCTGTAGAATGTGTTTAGACACTAGGACATGATTTCTTTACATTCATCAACTAGTATGAAGAAGCAAGACAATATTTTCTTTTGGTTGTCTTTTGCTTTGCATGTAGTTAGGACCTTGTTTTGCTGTATAATTTTATGGTATCTTGATTCAATATATGCATGTCTAATAGTTGTGTGTTCATAGATAATCGAAGATGAGGATCTTGAAGAACTGCGTGAACTGGGTTCTGGCACTTTTGGCACTGTATATCATGGAAAATGGAGGGGCACTGATGTGGCTATAAAGCGAATAAAAAAAAGCTGCTTTACTGGCCGATCATCTGAGAAGGAGCGACTGGTACATTCTCCAATTTTTATTTTGTTCTTTTACTATTCTTACTGAATCAAAGAAGTAATTAAATCCATATATAAGTGGCTTGTTGCTAATCAATTAACTATAATGTAAGTAGTAAATCAAGAGGTAGAAACTTTTGAGAGAAGTAACAAGTGGTTGCTCTCAGACTATAGAGTTTTGGCGGGAAGCTGAAATCCTTTCCCAACTCCATCATCCCAATGTGGTGGCCTTTTATGGCGTTGTGAAAGATGGACCAGGGGGTACCTTAGCAACTGTAACAGAATTCATGGTTAATGGTTCTCTTCGACATGTTTTACTACGCAAGGACAAGTACATCCTTTCTGTTCTTTTGTTGTTAATGGACTAATGATTTTTTGTTGCATAAACTAATATTTTTCTTTTAATCATGCAAATTCACAGGTACCTTGATCGCCGTAAACGACTTATCATTGCAATGGATGCTGCTTTTGGGATGGAATATTTGCATTCAAAGAATATTGTACATTTTGATTTAAAATGTGACAACTTGCTTGTAAATCTTAAAGATCAGTCACGTCCCATTTGTAAGGTATTCTATTTACAGCTTAATTGTAGTTACTATTACCACCAAGTTAGTTCGTTGTTTTCTCTATTTTAATCTGTGAAAACTTTGATCCTTGTGTGGACACAACAAAGACTATTATGTTGATGATCATCGCAAATACGGTTAACTTTGTTTCTGGCTAACGTTACAGGTTGGTGATTTTGGTTTGTCAAAAATAAAACGAAACACTCTGGTTTCTGGTGGTGTCAGAGGCACGCTACCATGGATGGCTCCAGAATTACTAAATGGAAGCAGCAACAAGGTGTCTGAAAAGGTACAAGCGATTCTTATTTCTTTTCTACACTGCAAGATTGGTTGGATTACTGAAGGCCTTCTGTAATTAACTTAAATTAAACCTTAACATTAAGTTTTCCATTTTATTCCCTGCTTCAGAAGATATGAAACCTGTGATTCTGTCAACCATCAGTTAGGAAATCTCTTATGATAAGCATACTTGATCTCCATCTCTTATGACTATCATTTTTGGTGACAACTGCAGGTGGATGTTTTCTCTTTTGGCATTGTTATGTGGGAAATTCTCACGGGTGAAGAGCCTTATGCCAACATGCATTATGGTGCCATTATAGGTATGCTCTGTGGTACATTAATTTAAATTGATATATGACTTATTAGTATTACGTTATACACACACACACACACACACACATATATATATAATCAACTAGCTTTTGTGAAAAGCACTTCTGTTGCTTAGAGAGTGTGAATCTTGGCTCCATTGGTGTGCTGATTAATTGCATTCTGGTTGTTGAGAGTTAAACAAATGCACTACAAAAAAAGAAAAAAGAAAAAAAAGAGCACTACATGCAGTGCCAAAGATGCATATAGTTGCAGGAACCTCTTAATGAGCTGCTCTTTCTGACCTAATTTTTTCACGAGCTGCAAAAATGACAAAATTGCCTTTTAACTAAGAAAGCTCCTTTTATCAGTGGTTCCTTCGGGCCTAGCTTCTGAATTGTCTAGCACACTGATATCTGGTTGTAGAATTTATCCTGTCTGAACATCGATGACTGTCTCGTGGTTGCTGCATTTTCTTAAATATCTAGTGAGCTTAAGCGACTTCCTTCCAGTGATCAGAGCAATAAACGTAATGTGCTTAGTTCCATCTTGATGTGGAAAGTTTCAAGATCTCGTGACAGACTGATTCATAAATGCACTGGTTATGATACAACTAGGGTTTATATGCTGTCTTGGTGCTCATCTTTAGTTATTATCTTGTTTTCCCTCGTTTCCTTTAAAAAACTTGTGGAGCACTAATTTTGTAATCTGCATATTTTTTCATCAAATTGTAAAACACTTGCAGGAGGTATCGTGAATAATACACTGAGGCCCCCAGTGCCCGCTACATGTGATCCGGAGTGGAGAAAGCTAATGGAGCTGTGCTGGGCCCCTGATCCAGCACAAAGGCCATCCTTCACTCAAATTGCAGGTCGTTTGCGATCCATGTCTGTTGCCAGTCAGGCAAAACCAGCCAAGTAATGATGCTCTAGCCTTTCATCCTCCAGAGCTGCACTGTCACTTGTTCTGGTTTATAGTATGGGTGATGATACATGGACTATATAAGGTACGTCAAACATCATATATTGTGTGTATTTAGGTGTACACTTATGATTAGATCATCACGCCGATCGAAAACAATTATATCTTTTTTGTGTGAGGTTTGTACCAAGAACCTTATTATCTATCTGTAACTTATACACACGGATATCTGTGAGCTACCTCAGTAGGAACCTCATGCTGCTTATATATCTCTCATGGATAGAAGAAATTGCTACTCAAGATGGATTCACTGCACAACTCTCCTGTCAGAACGCCAGATATGTGGTCGAGCTGAATCTCATTTCCTTGAGCATGAAAACATGGATCATGAATGTATTACTTCTTGAAGAGCTTTAAAATGCATGATATATACAACTGCTGCTATGCACTTTGGGGTTGCAAAAGAGGCTTAGTTTGTGCTATATTGGGTTGTGAATCTTTAATGCTCTCCCTCCCTTTTCCTGATATTTTAAACTGTTCTTTTGATGTGAAAAGTGTAAGCATCGTCATACAGCAGAAGTTAAATTATTTATACGGTAAATTGTGGCCTCATGCAATTTAACCCTTTCATTGATCTCTCTCTTACCTTTAACCTGATTGTTTTCTTCCCTGTCTACTTATCTATTTAATCAGATCAATAATCTTTGCTCAACATAGTTTTAAGTAAAAAAAAAATTGTCTTATATTTCTCCAGACCTAAAGACAAATGTGTCTCACAGTCGGATAACACCGATGAGTGAAATGCAAATAAAAGAGAAGACAATAATTCATATCAAAAAATATATCTTTCCAAAAAAAGTTTTTGTAAAAAAAAAAATCTCATCATATTTTCCAATAAAACCTATCGACTTATTCTTTTGTCGTTTTCTCATCTTTTCCAATGCATCTTTTTGATGCATAAAAAAAGGGGGGGCGAATGTTAAAACATTGAGGTTGTTAACCCTAACCCTAAATCTACTCTAGCTAGGGATTAACGTAAATTACTAAAATATCCATATATACTTTACTTATTCTGGTTAGATTCAAGTTATTAGATTCAAGTTAAACTACCGTATCGTATACTAGATTTTGTCTCAAACTGTGTTGGATGTCAGAGATTCTCCTCTCCGTATGTAACTGAGATTTTGTCTCTACTTTGTTGGATGTTAGACCTTCTCCTCTCCGTATGTAACTGTCCATCAGAATAAGCTTCATCCAAAAGCCATCACCGTCTTCCAACTCTCCCTCCTCTCATTCTCCATGGATACATACATGTTATACTAACTGCAGCTGCTCCTCGAACTGAGCCGTCCTTCCGTGCCGGAAGATCCAAAGCGGAGGACATGGTGAGTCACTAGCTTCTATTCCCTGCATCACACGCCGAAACATCCCCTCACTTTACTCTCTTACCTCATGCAGCAGCTTCTCCCTGCCCTGCTGCTCCTCATCCTAACTCATCTCCCGGTGGCCATCAAAGACCTCGTTGCATTCGATGTAAAAGACTATGGAGCTGCGGGTGATGGCATTACGGACGACACACAGGTAGCTTCCTCGTCACATTTTGCTGCGCTGTTCTCTGCAACCCGCCATGGTTTTCTATGATAACTGCAGAGGTGCAACAGAAGAGAGAGGAGTTTCTGCAACGATGCTTGTGATCACTGAACGTTACCAGCGTCACCGCTGCACAGATTCCTACAGCGTCGTGCCAAACTAGTGATCACAAGCTAACTCTGTAGCGTTTACACGCGCCGTCTCCCACCGATGTCCATTTGCCTATTCTGTTTCGCTTATGGGGAAGGCAAATGCCAATCTCTGTTTCTTGCTCACATCAGACCTCCGTAGGAAGAAGAAGAGGTCCTTTAGTGAGTCATTTATTTCTCTGTTTCGTTGCTTTGTAGGCATTTGCAGATGCGTGGGAAGCTACATGCAGGAAGGCTGCAGGTCTTCCCATCATGTTCATCCCTGGGAAGAATAAGTTCTTAGTGAGCCCCATTATATTTAAGGGGCCATGCAAGGCTTCCAATGTCCTGGTTCAGGTTTGTATCGGGGATCTCAATTCCATTCATAAGCTTCTCTCTCTCTCTCTAAACTCCATATATACATAAACTCAAAGTTCACAGAGTGACAATAAACTTATTTATTGTTTGAAGATTATTGGTTGACAGATTACATTACGATCATACACACACTAGACATTAATAGGCAAATTCAAAGTCTAGACCTCTTCACTGTACACACAACATCTGAACTTCTCGGTTGTTTGAATAATGTTCACTAGCACAGGTTGAAGGAACACTTGTGGCACCTGACAGCCCGAGCACGTGGAACTTCACCGACGCCTCCCTCTGGATTCAGTTCAAGTCCGTCGATGGGCTGAGACTCACCAGTTCTGGCTTTGGTCGGTTTGATGGCCGAGGATCCAACTGGTGGAGGCAATCTTGCAAACTCGATCCCAGAAAGGTTCAGTTTTGATTAAGATGAACTGTATGATGCCAACAACTTGCATTGTTTTCTGAATTCTCTGTTGTCTTTGAATCCTTGATGCAGGGATGCACTTCTTTGGCCCCAACTGTGAGTATTTTCCCTTGCAAGACATGGTTACTGATCAGTTAGATCTTATGATATCAACTTACATGAAACCTCAAACAATTTAGCAAACCTTCAGGGATCTCTAGATCACAAAAGATTGTATTTACTTGAGGCAAGAAGAAAGATTGATGATAATACAGTTACTGAAGTTGTTTTGTGTTCATTCAGGCGGTAAAATTTGTGCAGTGCAATGACCTTGCAGTGAGCAGTCTGCAGTTCATAAACAGCCCACAGACACATATTTTGATAATAGACAGTAACAGGGTTTACGTCACTAACCTTAACATCACAGCTCCTAGGACGAGTCCCAATACTGATGGCATCCACATCCATGCTTCCCAACATGTTTATATCCAAGACACCATCATAGGAACAGGTCAGACGTCCTTCTTGTGTCTCAACTTACTGTTCTACTTCTCAAGTAAAATTGTCTTGATATGGAAATTATTCCTTGTGTAACAGGTGATGACTGCATTTCGATCGGGGATCGTACCAGTGACATAGTTGTAACACGAATAACATGCGGTCCGGGACATGGAATAAGGTGAAAAGCTAACAACCAAACATGTTGATTTTACATGATTTTGAATGTTTCCTGCTTGTAAGCATCACTAGATGAAATCTGGATTTCAGCATATCTCTGCAAAAGGGGAGAGAAAACAGAGTTCAGAAAGATATTTCAAGTAAGAAAGAGGACATCTTATATGAGACAAGCAAAAATTTCAGCAAAAGAATCTAACCAACAGATGGAGTATGCTCCATGGCCCATATATATAGACAATTCAATCACCTAAAATGAAGTCATTTCTGTATTTTATTGGTATTATTTCATAGCCCTTCCATGAGCTCAATGATATACATATACATATACATATACACACACACACACACATATATATATATATAGGAAACTTAATGTATCATCAAATGACATACCAAAGGTGTTATCATCAAATAACATATGCTACTGTCAACTCTTTACAGGTGTCCTGATAAGTAGGAAACTTAATGTATCGGTTGATGGCCCTAAAACCTAGGTGATAGTTGTGTAAAGAATATGTTCAATAAACACCATCCAACAATACCATGAAGTAATATTGTACTGATTATTGGAAATCATAATAATAATCTAGAAGTCAAGAATACCCTCAAAAAAAAAAAGAGAAAAAGAAGGAACTGCCAAGTAAGTAAAATTTTCATTCCTAAATATTGGTTTCATTGTCAGTCATATCTATGTTTCTGGCCAAAATATGGACATAACTAACAATTTACTAATCGAATGTGATCTACTTATGTGATCCAAGCTGAAACCAGAACTCATGATTATGTACTTACGTGATCCAAGCTGAAACCAGAACTCATGATTATGTATATAAGTCACTGTCTCCAGTTCACTTCATTGACATTCATGATTTTGTATTGCACCATCATTGGAAACACAAACAAAGTTTCGCTTGCATTTAGTTAAGCATGCCATTGTAAACTGCAGACATGCATGATTATGTATATTAGGTTGTCCGGTCTCAGCTCAGCTGGCTTTTGCCTTGTAATTATTACTTTTACTTTAAAAGCTATGAACAATTTCTTCAGTGTAGGAAGCTTAGGCAGGGGAGGCTCAAATGTTTCAGTTGAAAGGATTCAAGTATCTTATGTGAACTTTTTTAACACAACCAATGGTGCTAGGATCAAAACTTGGCAGGTAAATTTCTATATCCTAAATCCTAGCTTGTTTCACGTCTCCTAATTATTTCTTTCTTCTTATAAGTTTTCAATATCCAAACTTAATCTAGAGTTATGTATTTTGACAATTTGCATCTTGTTCTTTGCATACTGTACACACAATCAAAACTTAGTTGATGGAGTTACTTTGTTTATGTGTTTATTTTCCATTAAATGCAGTGGACTAGGCTTCATGAAAAATTTCTAATAAGAGCTAATATTATACATATAACAACCTTATTGGCATGCACCAATCTCAATTATATATTTGATTTGCAGAAAATCTTATTTGAAGAGACTAAAAATTGATGAAATGCTGATAACCTTAGTTATCTGTTAGTCTTTTATAAATTTAGAAGCTGTTGAACAAATGTATTTCAACAAAGTATACTCAGAGCAATGCAAATGAACACCACTTTAATCGCCTACTATCACACACAGCTTCTAACCAGTCTTATTGACTACAATGCTTCTTCTGATAGTACTTTCCTACTGAATAATTACTGACACTTAACTTTTAATTGTCGATTTACTGAAAATTGTTCACAGGGAGCCACAGGTTATGCAAAATCAATGTCATTCGAGAAAATCAGATTCAACAATGTACAAAATCCTATCATAATTGATCAAAACTATGGTGCTAAAGCCAACAATTATACCATTCAGGTATGCAACTATTATAACAAAAATTATCAGCATCACGGATGTGATATTATATATATATATCATCACCATCATGATAGCTACATGGTTCTGCCCTTGTTTTCTGTCTCTTCCCACAATTTTGATGGAAATCTTTTCCCACATATGTTCATTAGAAGGTCTCAGAGCATGTGATGAACCTGAAGATTAGATAGTAAACACGTAAACAAGGTTATAAAATAGTTGACCAGCCACCAAAAGACATCAAATTGCATCAAAATTTATTGACTTATGTGTGTTCAGTTAGGAATGTCCCATATGACCATGAAGTATGTAGGGGATCAAATGCTTTACCTCTCTTTCCACTAGATGGGACACTGCTGGTCAATTACATATCCTTAATGTCTTTGATTTCTGTTCTTTGTTATCTTTTTCTAGTGTCATATATAAGTTGATGGTACAGAAAGTTTATCAAGTCTATTTCAATTAAAGCATGCAAAAATAGCTTTTCTTTTCTGAAACAAAAGGAAAAAAAAAAAAAAACCTTTTGTAACTGACTGCTAATTCTCTTTCCCTGATTCCATGAAGCAAAATGCAGTGCAGATTAGCAATGTGAGATATGCCTACTGTGCTGGAACTGCAAAGACAGATATTGCTGTCAACTTAAACTGCAGCCAGACTGTCCCTTGCACTGACATCCAATTCGACAATGTTAACATACCAGTGACATCTCGGGGAGATACCACAAGGGCTTACTGCAACAATGCCCATGTTACCACATCCGGATACATCAATCCCCCAGTTATGCCCTGTTTTCCCCTGAAGCAATCATCTGATAATCTCATCTCTTAGCATTCAAAGACAGTGTATTAACATCAAACTTGTACTATTCACAACTTTATGCTAGAGATGAAATTGAAACCAAAGTTATGCAAGTCTTAAACCTCTCAATTATACTTACAATTTTGCTTCATTTATAAGTGAAATGAAATCATATGTCTCATCTTCAAATACAAGATAAAAATACAGATTAGATTGGAAAGGAATTCATGAATACCAACCAGGCAAGACAGTGAATCATTCTGAAGACAACTGCTGTTCCATAGGAAGAATGTGGATTCCCCATCCATTATCAGACTAATGCTCTTGCAAACGCAAGCAAATTCTATATGACGCAGCATGAGATGATGAATGGCAGTCTGTGACCCTTGTAAGAACCTTGGACCGTCAAAATGTGATTATTCTCTGCTACTGTTTCAGACTACATGCTGAATCAGTGGAGTATGAGATGATAACAAATGATTGCATCTCATCAAAGCATTGAGTCTTCAGGCTTTCAATTTGATCAAATGGCCCAAGTAGTTGTTGTACTGTGATCAATTGACAATAGAATGATTAATGCATGAAGCCAAACCTTCTTCAGATGAGCTTTCACTCTTCCTCTTCCTCCTCTCTCTTTCTCTCAATGGCACCGGTTGTGATCTCCAAGAGCCTCGCTAGTATGTAAGCCCCTAGAACAAGCAGCCGACTTGTAATCACACCTCATCACCTCACTTCTCTACCATGCCCTTCTCCTACTCCCACATCCATTCCTTGAACCCAATGCAACGCTGCTACCGGAGGCAGCAAGGCCTACACTTCCTGCTGCCACTCGTCCGCCGCCGCTGGGTTGTGGAGAGCCACAGGAGAGATTGATGAGGTTGCCATCCACCTCGTGCCATAGTCGGCGAAATGCTCCGCCGAGCGCCGGAGGTGGGGCGGGGAGTCAATGCCGCGCTGCCGGAGCCCGGGGTGGCAGCGCGCGTGCCCAAACAAGGCCTTCAATGAGAAGAAGCGCCTTTCGCACTCGGTCAGCGGTTGGGTGGTGGTGGCCGGCGGCGGCGGAAGTGGATGATAACGGCTCGGGCAGCGGCGGAATGAGCGAGGAGGGCGCGAGAGGGCTTGTACTTGGGCTCGTGAGGTGCAGCCGCTCTTGGCCAACTTTTGTACCCGGCAGTGAGAGGTCAAGATATTGGGTCCCACCCATGGTTCTGTCTTTCATAGGGAGGCGGGATTCTCGGGTCACTAAAGATACAACACTTTTAGGAGACCAATCCTCTTCTCGATGACGTGGCCGATCCAAGGCCGCTAGCTCGGAGCCAGTAGTGCGGAAACGTGTCGTCCACCGTAAGCTGACTGCCACGTCGAGTGACGCAAAGGAGATACCCACGTAAGAAACGCAAACCATAACCCACGAAACGTGGCAAATCCTAACAAAACGCTTGACCTACAGATCTATGATCGACGGTCTGGATCATCCTGGTTTCATGTGGGAATCATCTGTGAGGTGTATTAATACTGATACATCACCGCCACACATACCGCACTCGCTCTGTTCCCCTGCTACTCCTCCCTCTTGGAAAGCGACAAAGATCCCCGAGGAGTTCTCCTTCTCCGCAGCGATCTTATCGCCGCCTTGGTTCTTTCGGTTATCTTGGTTTCCCTTGGCGGTGGACGGAACCGCACGGTCCTTCGATCTCAGGATCGTGAGGAGAAACTAATCTTGGCGGCTCCGGCGGCCGCCTCTTATTGGATCAGGTATCCGATCGGGAAGCACGCGGAGGATTGCTTCGCTGCCGTGTTCGAGATTCCGAATCTTGCCAATGGCCGGAGGACCGGTGGCCCGACCCAGGAAGAGCACGCGCGGCCCGAGATTCCTGGCCCCGGTAAGCTCGATTCACTTCTTGCAGCAGATGAATTGCAATCGTACTCGTGGCACAAATCTTGAAGGTTTTCCGAGGGTTTTAGTCCCTTAAAGACGTGTTTGAAGAAACGTAGCTAATAACTCTCAGAATTAGAGACAAGAACCTTAGTATCGTCCAGTATAGATTGGTGTTCATTGCTTGGTTCGGTCAATGTTGTGAGCTTAGGAATGGTAAGCTTGGTTTCAGACAAGATCGAGTGAAATCACCCAGTCTTAATTCCTTGGTCTTAAGCATGCACATTCCCGTAGCTATAAAGTTCATGTATATAGAACTATGGACCTCAGTAGGAAGATCAAACATTTGGTAAAGGCAAATTTCCTGTTTGGTGTGTATAAGTTTCATGCACATTCCCTTAACATTCCTTTTTTACTTGAAGAAAAGGAAATTCAAAGGAAATATCAGCAATTACTTTGTCTAAGATAAGAGCCATCTTATTCTTCAAATTTTGTCATGAAGAATTACTACTCCACATCACCACCAGAGTATAACAATATAAGGAACTTGAAAAAGGAAAAAGAAAATCGAGGCCTGCACTAACCTTTTCACATAATATTTTGACCACCTTACATCCCATATGAGTTGTTAATATGAACCAGTGTTCCTATGCTGATTTATGAAGAAATACAACATGCTGTATTTTGGTTGTTTCTATGTATACTCATATAGAGAACTACTACAATATAGTTTTTTTTTTTCTTTTGCTTCTGCTGTGACTTCTAATACTCTGTGTTTGTCAAAATTGTGGTACAATCATTTTAACTAATGCCCTTGTAATGACTTGAACTCATTTATTTCTGTTCTTAATTTCAAGATTGGTCTAGAACTTGGGAGAAAAACACTGGAATTTGGTACTGTACTCATCACACTTCAAAAATTCAGGTCACAATTTCTTGGTCTCTTGATACTGAAACCTGCTGCACTTGAAAGACCAATATGCAGAGGCCACATTAACTGTACATATTGTGGCACTCCATTAATCCTAATAGCAGAACACTCTTTAGGTCCATATTCATATTCTGCATGGAAACTTTCAAATATCTCATGCTTTGGCTCTTTGGATAATTAATAAGTCCACATTATCTAAGGATGAATAGCAACTATGGAATGTATGGATCGAGTTTCCTCCATGTATCAGGTGTGCCTTCTTGTACATGTTCACAGAAGGATCAAGACTTGGACTGGTAATCCATCATGGTTGAAAAGTTTATTCTCTTCTGAAGTCCATTTATTCATGTCTTTCATATTCAAAATCTTATAAAATGAATATTAGCACCGTCAAGCTTCAGTGGAGCCAACCTCCATGAACTGTGACTAAAAAAACCTATGCCAAGTAATCAAGTCCTAGTGGAGGGTAATCTAAATTATAATGCCCCAGCCCTAGCTAGAAGCTAGGAGTGATACAATGCTGTAATCCCCATAAGAAACCTTGTGAGAATTACACCTGAACAAGTGATATGTTTCATGTATATTATCCTTGAAGTCATGCTCAATCATATGTACATGAAATATGTCACTTGTTCATGTTTAGGCCTTGTGGATTGCGGTGTTGTACCACTCCTAGCTAGGGCTCGTGCGTTACGATTGATGGTACCAGAATTGCTAGGTTTGTGGAACACTTTCTATAAGTATGCCAGTACCAATTTATGTATCATCAGGTGAGTTGAAACTAAGACAAAGAAGTAGAGCTCTTGAAAATATTATGAGAGAGGAGGTTTAGTGTTGGACCATTCATTGACCACTGTGCATTTGTGTGTGCGTGTGCATGTTTATATATGAGTGTGCATATACACACGTATAAAAGTGTATTGGTTTTCCTCCCTCCTAATTTTAGCATGATTGTGGTGACATATGAGACCTTGCCCACAAGACATACTTGTCCATCCACTGGTTGACGAGGTGTTGTAGGATGCAAAATGTCATTTTTTTGGTTTTATGTAGTTTGGAATTGTCCAAATGAAACCTTTAAATGCATTAATTAGTTAACATTCCTAGTCTGACTAATTGTATTTGGCTCAAAGGGGAACGTCTAATCCGTAAAGAATTTGGCTTATTGTAAATCAGTTTTCATGCCCGTTTTCTTTTCCCCTATGATTTCCATTTTACCTCTTTTTATCATGGAAGAACAGATATTAAGATGTTTACTTATCCTCAGTTTGTGTTGGTGGTGAGTGCTGAATGGTGATGGGAGTTGCATAGGTTGGTGTTGGTCGCATTAGAAAGAGGCAATGGTAACAATAATGGTGGTTGTGATGCAGCTTTGAAGGTGGGTCAACCATGTCCATAAGTATCAGGACATTCTCTGCAAGTAAAGAGTGCGGCAACCAATTTGCAATGTATCTTTGACTGCCAATTATTATTGTTTATATTCTTTCCATCAGCATATTGATTACCATTTCTTCTTACTTCAGGGGAGCAGCACACAACAAGTGCATGGTAAAAGCGCCGGAGGCGAAAGCTGGGATGTATCGAGTAAGGCCGCTGGCGGTTATAGACATAGATGTGATTCGATGACATGTTAGATTACGAAGGTGACTGACATCTTCTTGATGCTTTCTTGGGCAGACATGTCTTTGGGTCATTACCACCGCGACAAAAGAGGAGGAGGAAGGGAGAACGCCATCACCGATTCGTGTGTGTTCTTCACCCAACTATTAGTGGTACATAAGCAGGCTTTTCCTAATGCAGAACACTCGACATCTTCGTTCCTACCCTTCAGATATCAATCGACCTCGCAGCCGTTCACAGCCTTCGGACGGATCGGGCGACAACAGCAGAGCACTCAGCGGTGGCGGTAACGCCGGCCTCGTGACGCGGCTTCTTCATCTCCCTCGTCGACAAGTCCGCCGGCACCGACCTCGTCGCCCTCTCCGTCCTCTTCGGGTTCCGCCCGTTCATGAGGTCCACCGCGACGCCGGGTTCCTCGGCCAGCGTGGTCTCCTCCTTCCTCCTCCTCTGCAGCCTCTCGTTCCTCCGCGCCGAGTAGAGCTCGTAGAACCGTCCTCGTTCGAACAAGGCGGGCGCGGTTGCCGCATCCGGGACGCCGTCACCGCCCCCGGCTCCCAGGACCAGCGCCGCCAACAAGTCCGACGAGATGCAGACCGGGGACTCGGTCCAGGGATGCGGTTTCTTAAGGTCCTCCGCTGGAGGAGTAGATGGAGAAAGAACCGAATTAACGCTCCGTGTTAGGACCGGGCGGCTCGGTTTGGTGGCACCCGGCGGGGCCGGGCCCGACTGGCTTCGGCGGGGGCGAAGGCGGCGTGGGGGCAACGCGAGCGACGGCCGACTTCGATGCATCGGGAATTCCAGATGCTGCCGCTCCTGCTGTACCAGGTTCATGTCACACCTCATCTCTCTCCCTCTCTCTCTCCCTCTGAGCGGCTGGGTGGAGGAGAGGACGATGGCGGAGGATTTATGTGACGCCGGACTGCTTCCTGTGTCATTTGGTTATACTACCTAATCCTTTTAGGGGTCAAAAATAGGGAGTCAGTTACGGGGCCAATCTTGAAGACTTTGCAACGCACTCGTCTTTATCGGGTAAGAACGACTGCCAACGATAAGCTTATCGGCCGATAAGCTTATCGGCCGATAAGCACTAGTCTTTGAGCTGTCATTATAACCTATGCGATACCGATATCACCCATGCAGACAAACACCTCCATATTATTCGTTTACGACTAATTACATATTCTGTCTTTAGTATTTGATTTTTACTCTTTAAAAAATTATATTAATATCTTTATAATTATAAAATTAAAGTATCCAGGTCAATTTATCCTAATAACATCAGTTTTAACGATGAAAATATGAAAATAAAGAATAAAAAAAATTTAACGTTCACTTACAAACGACATCAGTGGTATCAGACAATGACGCCATTGGCATCGGCATCGATGTAATTACTTGGCCACTTCAGATGACGATAAGATCCACTCTCATCGCGATGCCACTGTCTCTACAAGGAGCGTGTCATTGACCTCATCGTTGTTCGTCTCATGTCGCTCTACATCGATGCAAATGGTGGTGGTCGCCACAATGTTTATGGCGAAGATGGTGGTCGCCTCATCGTTGACTCGACGAGTAATCGTAGCCTCGTCCCCTCCTCCTTTGCAGCTACGTTGGCATCGACACAAATACCGAGCTATCGTTGCACTATACATTGTGCTTGAAGATAAAGGAGGACTTGACCACCAGCCTCCTCTACCTCCACCAGAGCAATTCATCAGTTATGCACGCCAACCTCAAGCTCTCCAACGTCTTGCTTGGCCCAGACTTCAAGTCATGCCTCACCGATTATGCTCTCATCCTGTCCCTCCTCCGTTGGCTCACGACCTCATTACGCCCTCCTCTTTTGTTGCATCCTCCTCTCTTTTTTACCATGCGCTCGAGTCTCACCTTCCCAAGCCTTCCTTCAACCCTTCTAACGTCTATAGCTTTGACATCCTCCTCTTGGAGCTCCTCACTGAGAAGACCCCCTTCCAAGACTTGGTGAGAGAGAATAATGCCAACATCCCTCGATGGGTTCGCTCCGTGAGCGGAATGACTCCGATGAGGACCTCAGGTTATTCGAGAATGAGACGTGTAGCGATTGAGGTGTAAAAGTGATCATCAATGTAGGAGGTGCTATAGATGATTAGGGAGGCGTAGGCGAACGTAATAGTCTTATCCGATCGTATCGATCACTTGTCGAGGATATGGTCGGACACAATGTAGAGAATAGATCGAAGGGTGACGGTTACTTGACATCTGCATTAATATCGACACAAATACAAAAGAAAAGAGGTCCACCACCACTGGTGCCATCGACATCGTCTGTCACCGAACGTTAAAATTATTTTTATACCATACATTTTTATATTTTCATCGATAAAATTAATGTCGTTAGAATAAATAAACTTAATTATTTTACTTTCATAATTATAGGAATGTCAATATAATTTTTTAAAATATAAAAATCGAAATACTAATACAATTAATTATACAAGCAATATGCAAAGTCCATTCGTTTACTAGCTTTAAAATTAGCATTGAAGAGATATATGATATTTTCCTACCAAAGAACTGAATTGAACGTATTAGATCTTCGAGAAATTTAATCAATAGCTTTTCATTATTTAAAGCAAAGAATCCTTCAAATTTCCTTCTTTTCTTTGATGTGATTCAGTTTCAAATATACAGGAAGGCAAATAAACACCAATCGGCCGAATCAGTCAAGGAGGTGCAGCAGTGTAACTTAAGAAATATATACAATGGCATAACACAGAGAGAGAGAGAGAGAGAGAGAGAGAGAGAGAGAGAGAGAGAGAGAGAGAGAGGCTGCTCCATCAATTTTAGAGATTTACGTGCCATTAGCTAGTCGTCTGCTGGTGTTGTCGCATGTCGACGGGCATAGATCTTGAAGGAGGACCACAAATGCTCAAGACCACCTAAAAATATGCACCACAGGTAATTAAAACCAAGCTTTTACGCCCCCAACGAAACCCCACAAAAAAAGAAAAAAAGAAAAAAAAAAACTATGTTTAGACGTCAAGAAAGGGTGCATTCGGTGGTCTTACCGGGAGAAACACCAGTCCATGCAAGAACCCAATCAGAACCAATGCCAAATACATTTGGAAGTAATAAACCTACAAGACACGATTGCAAATTGGGTGAGAACCTTATTTTTGTAAACATAACTCTGAAAGGACGAGCCCATGATTTTATCACAGACCACAAAAACTTCTGATTTTGAGAAACGGAGGACAACTACTCCGACTAGCTTTGTGAGGGTAATTCCACTGCAAGAGAAAGAAGAAAAAGGAACTGTTAAAAGATTTTCGATATGATGGTCTCACAAATGCTACGATAAGGACAAATGGCTCTAGATCGACTTTGTACCATAGAGATCACAATTTCACGATCCACAGATTGTAATAAATGCATCAGTGTTTTTTTTATCTCAAATAACCTCAGTCAACTTTCAATAGAACTTCAGCAAAAATAAACCAAAAAAAGCTACAGCCGGAAGGGTAAATATAACAGGCCTATGATGATCGTCAGATAATGTCGGACTACTCTTAACATGTGGAACAATGTTAAAACACAATCTAATATCAAACATACACTATCAAGAACCAATGAATTTTGGAGTTACAACGTAAGTGCAAACTATCGATGTTCAGATTAATGGGGTAATGTCGGCAGTAGCTTTAAAAGTGACATGATATTTGATTCACTAGTATATATCTTTTATGGACGATTCCTACAAAGACAACAAGATAAAAGAACAAAGAACTCACCTAAATACAGAAGCACCCATGGTGGACACAGCCAACTTGGTTCGGGTCCCTCTATCACCACTGCTTACCTGTTGGCACCAGATCAGATTTATGTTGGAATTCAGAAGCAATTTAAATACCCAAATTCGAAAACAACTACCGAAGAACAAACTATTTTTTAAAAAAAATTTACTAAACAATAAAGAAGATCTAATGAATTCTCCCCATTCTCCAAAGTCATCTGTTATCGATAACTTGATGGTGAAAACAAGGTTTGAAGTCTTGGCTGTATGGGCAAGTACCGACAAGCATTTACAGCTCCAACAAGCTCACTGTTCCAGGCTTACCCAGTGGTAATCTGATATACCTACTTGTACTAGAGAGTAAGACTACATCAAGTACATGTACCAATACCGACTCTTTTGTTCTATCTATAAGGATATGATAGTTATTACTTATCCTTTCTCTTAACTCTTCCATCTCCTTAAATGCCTTCTTTCTCTCCACCTCCCCCTCTTTCTCTGGGTCTTCTCCTCTTCTTCTTTTCGTCTACCATCTCCTTGATTAAGCCATCAATGAAATTGTTACTAATGAAATTGTTAAAACCATCCATTCTCTTATGTTAATATGCCTATATAGTTTGGAGAAAGCCTCATCAAGAGGATTAAACATAGCATCTTCAAGATGAAGAGGGGAAGAGATGAAGGGGAACCGGTCACTAGACCAAGGCCTTCTCTCTCTCTCTCTCTCTCTCTGTGCATCTCCCTAAGAAAAAAAAAGTACATACATATTGATAAAAGAGAGAATAACATAAAATAATGAAAACTTTTCCAATGTATATCAAAATGGAGAAGAGAAATTTTTTCAACTCACCAGAATAGGATACATTTTGTTGGATAAAATGATCCTTAAAAAGAAAAACCATTTGATTGCAGATTTCAGTTGGTCACTAAGTAATTCAGGTTAGACCAAAAGAAACTTGATCTCGAAGGATGTGGTGCTCAAATCATTAGAGATTGAGCCCTAGACAATGATGTGAAACCAAAAGAGAAGCTGCCCTATTTGTCAATAAAAAAGAAACTAAGAAGGTCTTGGAAAATTGGCTTAAATTGTTACACAGAGACACTGTTGTAAGACACTACACTGAGTTCTAAAAATATGAAACAAACCTAAATTTATTTGACAAGAAAACAAATTGCCAGAAAACAAGTTTTCCCAACATCATAGCCATATGACTAACAACAATGAATGTCCAAAACAGCCATGATTCCCTGCCATGATATTTGTGTTAGAAATGTGAAAAAGTAAAGTGTTTTATAGATATCAGCATAACAAGAAATGAAAGAAAATGAATATAACATTAAGCCTTTCATAAAATCAGACTCAGCTGTGATTGCACTCTGCAACTCACATATGGACCATAAAGAACAGAAAAACAGAAACAAACTATTATAAGATATAACTGATTCACAAGATCAATACTAAATTTTATTCAAATAACTTGCAAATGAGTCATACTGTTAAACTTCCTAATGAAGTTTTCTAAACCATAGAGTATGCTTGCTTGTCAATATATGTAGTTTACCTTGGTTCATAGAATTCTGCACTATTTACACCTGAAGATATCGGTTGACTCTACGAGTCCATGATTATCATGATTTTTATTGGTTTAAACAACAAGGATCATATGCCAGGACAAATTCTCTCTCTCTCTCTCTCTCTCTCTCTCTCTCTCTCTCTCTCTCTCTCTCTCTCTCTCTCTCTCTCTCTCTCTCTCTCTCTCTCTCTCTCTCTCTCTCTCTCTCTCTCTCTCTCTCTCTCTCTCTCTCTCTCTCTCTCTCTCTCTCTCTCTCTCTCTCTCTCTCTCTCTCTCTCTCTCTCTCTCTCTCTCTCTCTCTCTCTCTCTCTCTCTCTCTCTCTCTCTCTCTCTCTCTCTCTCTCTCTCTCTCTCTCTCTCTCTCTCTCTCTCTCTCTCTCTCTCTCTCTCTCTCTCTCTCTCTCTCTCTCTCTCTCTCTCTCTCTCTCTCTCTCTCTCTCTCTCTCTCTCTCTCTCTCTCTCTCTCTCTCTCTCTCTCTCTCTCTCTCTCTCTCTCTCTCTCTCTCTCTCTCTCTCTCTCTCTCTCTCTCTCTCTCTCTCTCTCTCTCTCTCTCTCTCTCTCTCTCTCTCTGTGCATCTCCCTAAGAAAAAAAAAGTACATACATATTGATAAAAGAGAGAATAACATAAAATAATGAAAACTTTTCCAATGTATATCAAAATGGAGAAGAGAAATTTTTTCAACTCACCAGAATAGGATACATTTTGTTGGATAAAATGATCCTTAAAAAGAAAAACCATTTGATTGCAGATTTCAGTTGGTCACTAAGTAATTCAGGTTAGACCAAAAGAAACTTGATCTCGAAGGATGTGGTGCTCAAATCATTAGAGATTGAGCCCTAGACAATGATGTGAAACCAAAAGAGAAGCTGCCCTATTTGTCAATAAAAAAGAAACTAAGAAGGTCTTGGAAAATTGGCTTAAATTGTTACACAGAGACACTGTTGTAAGACACTACACTGAGTTCTAAAAATATGAAACAAACCTAAATTTATTTGACAAGAAAACAAATTGCCAGAAAACAAGTTTTCCCAACATCATAGCCATATGACTAAAACATTTTATAAGATATAACTGATTCACAAGATCAATACTAAATTTTATTCAAATAACTTGCAAATGAGTCATACTTGTTAAACTTCCTAATGAAGTTTTCTAAACCATAGAGTATGCTTGCTTGTCAATATATGTAGTTTACCTTGGTTCATAGAATTCTGCACTATTTACACCTGAAAGATATCGGTTGACTCTACGAGTCCATGATTATCATGATTTTTATTGGTTTAAACAACAAGGATCATATGCCAGACAAAAAAGGGATCCTGAAATATGCTAGATGGCAAAACAAACAGTCAGTTAAGTACTCTGATGTGATGAATACAGTAATTTTAATCATGATGTTGGCAAAGCAATACCATGTGATGCCAAAATTAGGGATCATGTTGAACCTGTAATGCTTTGAAGTTTGATCAACCAATGTTCACAAGGCTACTTGAAAACAATGCTTATATTACATCAGAAAGTCATCAAACAATTTTTTAAATAATTTGTAATAAATTTTAAACTTGACTAATGTTAAGCGGCTAATGCTGAACTTGGTAACAGGATCCTGACAGAGCAGTTGTATGATGAGCAGTAATTTCCCATGGCTTGTGTATGAATTTCTTCAATTTGGAATTGTTGCAACACCAAAAATTTATCAAGGAAATTGCTTGGTGGGTGTACTAGTTACACATCATAGTAGTGAATCCGGTCCATATCGAAGGCACCACAAAATAGAGGAGAAGACATTGTTATCATTCTGTTTGCCATTCACTGCAAACAGAAAATAGGGAGAGGAAATGGGAGGATAGGGTAGCTTTTAATTCTTAAGGAAATAGAGATCCAATTATAGAGAAGAAAATATCATGGGATCTAGAACAATTTTCAGATGTAGTAAATACACTTTTCAAATGATATATATATTTATTTATCTTTGCATTACCCTATATTTCATTTGCATGGTGATTAGAATAAGCGCTAAGTTCACATTGGGATCCATCAATATCTTCAAAATTGTAAGAAGATAAGTTTTGGGATTTTTGTGTGACATATATAATATTTGTCTACAATATGATGTGTCTGTATGAAATAATTTACAGATACCGTAGACAATTTTAATGTATTAATCTTCATAATTTTCATTGTAAGTAGATAAGTTTTGGGATTTTTGTGTGGCGTATATAATATTTACCTACAAATTTATGTGTCTATATGAAATGATTAACATATAGCATAGACAATTTTAATGTATTAATTCTCATAATTTTCATTAAAATATTTTAAAAAGCTTATATGTTAGTTTTGCATGTTTTTATACATCGGACAATTTATGTCAATCCATTTCAATCAATTTGTTAGAACCCTTGCAGATTCTAAGCTTGGGGTTGATCTCTTTAGGGGATCGGCCTCCTGGAACTCTATAGGGGTTCCTTCCTCCAAGTTGCTGCTCAAAGGCTGCAGAAAAGATTCATCTATTGCTTATCAAAAGAGGATGAATACATTACTATTTATAGGGTTTCTAAACCCTAACTCCTAATAGGACTCCTACTCAAGACTCTTACTCAATTAAGACTTCTACTCAAGACTCCTAATAGGACTTCTACTCAAGACTCCTATTCCTTTACAATTCCTAATTCTTCTTTAAGAAATAACCTCCAAACCCTAGCCGGCCTCTTCACCTCTTTAATAAGGGTCGGCTTAGGTAGGTTTTACATGAATGCCCCTATCAATTAGGACTCTCCTAGCTAGAGTCCTAACAGACCCGCCCTCTTCAAATCCGCCTTGTCCTCGAGGCTGACGATTCATGAATTATGGGAATTTGATCTTCAAGTCGTCATAGTTCTCCCAAGTGGCGTCTTCTGTTGATAGGTTCATCCACTATATTAGCACTTCAGTAGTGTGTCGTCGTCGTCGAGTCACGATCCGTTGATCAATAATGACACTTGGCCGGGTCTGGAGTTCTCCTTGAGTAGTCATATTTGGTGAGTGGCTTTGGGCTGTCTCCAAGCACCTATTTACAACTTTCGTCTGGCTGTCGGTTTGTGGGTGATATTGCATACTCCTTTTCAATTTAGTACTCTGCATATGGAATAACTTTGTCCAAAATCTGCTCGTGAAGATGCAAGTAGAATTTGTCATAAGCACAGTGCGTCCTTTATAGTATAATTCTTTTGAGTCCCAATTGTAATGAGCCACGAAGCTTGATGCTTCTTCCAATTTTTTTATGATCTTACTGGCCTCTGGATCATCCTGCCATTCCATCTTAATATCCTCAAGGAAGTCACTGGTTGGAAGCAAAACGGCCGCAAATTCAGCTTGCTCGGGTAGTTGTGAAAGCGCATCTGTAACAACATTCTCTTTCCCCTTTTTGTAAGTTATTTCATAATCAAATCTAAGAAGTTTTGTTACCCATTTTTGCTGCTCAGGGGATGATATCTTTTGCTCCAAAAAGTACTTGAGGTTTTTATGGTCAGTTTTAATTTGAAATCGTCGACCGATCAAGTAGCGTCTCCACCTTGTTGCTGCGTGCACAATGGCGAGCATCTCCTTATCATATGTTGACATATTTTGATGGGAGGGAGACAATGTCTTGCTATTGTATGCGAGTGGTCGATCATCTTGCATGAGAATGGCTCCAATTCCGATTCCAGATGCATCAACCTCAATAATGAAGGGTCGGCTGAAATTTCGTAGTGCTAGCACCGGCGTCGTCGTCATGGCTGCCTTAAGTTTGTCGAAGGCAGCGGAGGCTTTGTCCAACCATTGGAAGAAATCTTTTTTCAGTAAGGAAATAAGTGGTGCACTGATCTTTCCATAGTTTTTCATGAACTTGCGATTGTAGCCTATTAAACCGAGAAAGCCACGTAGCAATTTTATATTCCTCGAGGTCAGCCAGTTTTGCATTGCTCCAATTTTGGAGGGGTCCACTGTCACACCTTCCTCTGATATGATATGCCCAAGATATTCCACCTTCTGGTGAAAAAAGCAAAAATTCATAATGGCCGTTGTGTGTTCGAAAGGCGATTTTCGGTATGTCTTCTTTGCACACTCATATTTGATGATACCCGGATCGAAGGTCCAGCTTTGTGAAGACTTGTGCTCTCTTTCATCTAACAATTCATCTGCTATTGGAATAGGGTATTTTTCCTTGATGGTTATGCCGTTGAGGGTTCGGTAATCAATGCACATTCGTCATGTTTCGTCCTTTTTTCGTACGAAGAGCACCAATGAAAAGTAGGGGCTGCAACTTGGCCGAATAACTCCTGTTTCGGGCATCTCTTTTACAATCCTTTCTATTTCATCCTTCTGCATATATGAATGTTGATATAGCCAAGTATTTGCAAGAGGTTTGCCCAGAAGAATCGGTATACAATGATCATGCCGATGGGCAAGAGGTAGGTTGCGCGGTTCGTCAAATATATCTGAAAATTCAGCAAGCAAAGGAAGTAGGTTTGGATCTTCAAATTCTATTGGCTCTCCCTCAGTTTGCTGCTTAAGTTGTACCAAAAAGCCACTGCATGCTTTATGCAAAACATTCTCCATTTGTTGTGTGCAAATCGTCATTATGTCGCCCCCACGTTTCCCGTTTAGAATCACCTGTTTCTCTTTACTGTAAAATCTCAAAATTAGTTTCATAAAATTCCAGAAAACATTACCTAATGTTGTCAACCATTCAATTTTGAGCATAGCCTCATGATCATCAAGAGGGAGGAGGAAGAAATCTCCAATTATCTCTTGTTCCTGCAGTAATAGTTTCTCTTGCGGGCGCCTACGATCACACTTCAAAATCCGTCCGTCGATGAACTTGACGTCAAACCTACTATAATAGTCGATAGGTAAGGCCATCCGGACAGCAACTTTACTATCTAGAAAGTTATCAGTGATGCCCATGTCGATGAGAACAGTGATCGATTGTTGTTTGAGAAGGCCTTCAACTTTCATCGTTTGCGGGTTTGAGTAGCCAGCTAGTGCATGCACCATAACTTCGGTCGGTTGTGGCTCTTCTTCTGCATCTTCTTCTTTATTATCAAGGCTCTCTTCTTGATGTTCAATGACCTCTTCTTCTACTAGTTTAATCATAAGAAGTCTCCCTTTTCTACAGTGATGCTCGCGGCTCCACGGCTCATTGCGGTGCCAACATAACTCCTCCGTAGATCGCTCCTGAAGCTCTTCTCTTGTCATCATTTTTGGTGCAGGGACTCGGTTGATAGTAGGGGGGGTTGAGGGCTTCTGTATTGTAGGTCGAGAAGCGATCCTAGTCCTATGAGCTTCATGGTTCAATTGCTCCTCTTGATGTCGTGCGAAAGAGATGGCTGCCATAAGCGTGTACGGTTGTCGTGCTTGAACTTCTCCCCGGATCTCCGGCTTCAAGCCCTCAATGAAGGTCCCTAGTAGTTGTTTTTGAGACCAATCACAAGCTTGATTAGATAACCTTTCAAACCTAGTTTGGTACTCCTGAATGGTAGAGATTTGTCGGATCTTTGCTAGTTGTTCGTCAATGTTCTCGTAATCGGTTGGTCCGAAGCGGATTAATAGTCTTTCTTTGAATTGTCGCCATGAGAGGACTCCATGAGTATATTTAAACCAGTCAAACCACTGTATGGCATCCCCTTCAAGATGTATAGCTGCAATTTCCACCATAGATGCATCCGCAGTTTTGTGGTACCGAAAATATCGCTCCGCGCGCGAGATCCAATCAATCGGGTCTCCTTCTTCGCATCTAGGGAAGTCCACCCTCATGCGTGGATAGTTCAGATCAATCATAGAGCCTCCCCTCTCTTGGAAGTCATCTCTTTGGGCTTGGTGTGATTGGTTAGAGCTCTCTCCTTGATATGATTTCTTCGGGCTTGGTAGTCGGCCCAAACTGAGTTTGGTAAAGAGAGTCCGAATCTTATCCTCCATTCGCGCCTCCAAGGCTTCAAATTTAGTATTGATTACCTCCTTAGATGCCATAGAATATGCCTCCAAATCTGTAATGTTAAGATCTCTCTTTTGTTGTTGAGTTAAAGGCAAGTATAGGTTGAGAGAAGTGATGGTCGAAAGGGTTGGTGGATTGGTGGATGTAGGCTGCGGTTTAGGCTTGTTTTATGGCAGTTTTGGGTGCAGTTTGAGGGTGTGGTTTGGTGGAGTTTTAGGGCTATGGATGAAGGTTTTCGATCTGTGGTAGATGGCAGCAAAGGTTCGATAGAAATCAGTGGAAGTTTGCTGCAGAATTGTGTTATCTTGTAAGAGCAGAATTGTCGTCGAAGAAACAGCGGATTCTCGATGAAATTTCCATCAAAAACTTGAGAGATTTGAGGAGGGAATTGATAGCAAAATCTCAGTTTATATGGCAGCAAGGATGTCCAATTTAATCAAGAAAATTTCAGCAGTATAACAGTAAGGAAATTGGTGTAAGTTGCGATAGCAGAATTCTCGTCGAAAAATTTCAGCGGTTTGTGATGAAAATTTGCAGCAACACAAAATTGTTTTTAGAGATGAATTCCTCAATAGATCAATTTTAGATGGAAGCCAAGATGATCTATAAAGTGTAGAAGAAATTTCGTTCAAAAAAGATTACAAATAGATCGGTTAAGGCAACAATATGCGGCTGAAATTTTCTGCAGCACAGATTTTCAAGTATAGCAGATTGGACGTAAAAGACCAGTGGTTTATATTGAGAATTTTTTGATAAAACCAAAAGGAAATCCTCTATTAGGAAGTATCAAATCTATCATAAAAATTTCATAGACATTTGGATAGAAAAAATGCAGTAGCAAGATCAAACAAACTATGCTATGCGGCTGAAATTTTATAGTGCAGATTTTTAAGTATAGCAGATTAGACGTGAAAGATCAATGGTTTATATTAGGAATTTTTTGACAAAACCAAAGAGAAATCTGCCTTTAGGAAGTGTCAAATATGTCATAAAAATTTCGTAGAGATTCGGATAGAAAAAATGAAGTAGCAAGATCAAACAGACTATGCTATGTGGCTGAAATTCTGCAATGTATCTTTCGTCGTAGAGACGAAAACTTTACGACGAAAAGTTTATGCAGCAATATAGGAACAATTTTTTTTTTTTGATTTTCGAATAAAGATAACTAAATTGCAGCAGCAGTAAGGTAGGAAACCAGAACCTATTGCAATTCACGGGGAGATCAAAAGATGTGGTGGAGATGACGGTGGGATTTGATGACGATCTTTTAAGCAATTGTGGGAATTGCTTTGGGCGGCTGTGGAGGGAAGATGGATGGCTGTGGAAGGGCAGCGAGATGCCAAGAACGCTGCTCTGATACCAAGTGTTAGAACCCTTGCAGATTCTAAGCTTGGGGTTGATCTCTTTAGGGGATCAGCCTCCTGGAACTCTATAGGGGTTCCTTCCTCCAAGTTGCTGCTCAAAGGCTGCAGAAAAGATTCATCTATTGCTTATCAAAAGAGGATGAATACATTACTATTTATAGGGTTTCTAAACCCTAACTCCTAATAGGACTCCTACTCAAGACTCTTACTCAATTAAGACTTCTACTCAAGACTCCTAATAGGACTTCTACTCAAGACTCCTATTCCTTTACAACTCCTAATTCTTCTTTAAGAAATAACCTCCAAACCCTAGCCGGCCTCTTCACCTCTTTAATAAGGGTCGGCTTAGGTAGGTTTTACATGAATGCCCCTATCAATTAGGACTCTCCTAACTAGAGTCCTAACACAATTTTGCCAATTTGATCGTATCAGAGCATATGAACTATGCTTCAAAGCCATTCATTCAAGATGAGTTCAATGCATTAGGTAGAAGATTTAATATACACTCTATATAGGTCATTACACCTGGAGTGATATGAGAATTCTTGACTTGGCTCAAAGAAAATTTCTTGGGTAAGAGATTTCAGTTTCTAAAAACATGAAAATAAAACATTTCAAAGGTCATTCCTAGAAGACTAAATAATTCTACCATCAATGCGGGATTTGGAGAGGATCTAAATATAAAGATCCTATCCTCCTATTTGAAACTAGTCTTCCAGAACATAAAAGAGTCACCTTACCCTTGCACCAAAGCCCACCCTCTCTCTGAGAGAATGACTAATTTTCCTAAATTAGTTCTCTCAAGCATTCACTTTGCTATATGCCTGTTTATCCATTGCTTATCAAAATTTCCTATTAGGCCATTGTTATAATGAGGAAGCATATTTTAAAATTGCAAACAGAAGTGCAAAGGGAGTAGTGTTTTGACAGCTGTTATATTGTCAACAATAATGATATGGAGCTTTTCACAAGGGGATATTACATTGTCATAAAAGAAATTCCATTGAGGAATCAAGAGGTTCCATGGGCTGTGCAGAAAACAGTTACATTCCCACCAATTTATTGTTTTTATTTATTTGGTTAAATGCCTAGTTTGGAGAAACTAACTAATGATCAGGATTGCTAGCTCAATTCTTTATAATTTTGATATTTAAATAGGAGATGCATTATGATATGGTCTGCAAACTCATTTATCATTCAATTAACCTTTACTGGCCTCTTGACTCTTCCCCATGTAATGTTAAAGGACAAAAGTATACAATTTCATGAAGACAAATATAAGGGATTTTTGTTGTTTCTTTCTACTATAAATTTATAGGTCCACTAGGTCCTTGCAAGTTCATCTTAGGATTGTACATCACTATAGACTGGGTTATCAACAATCTGACACATGTGGCAGTGAGCAAAACAAAGAGAGAAAAAAAGAAGCAACAGGCACATGAAAATTGGAAGTCTGACCATCACTTTCCTTGATCCCTCCTTTTTATCATCCATTAAATATATCTCATCACCTATTCTCTTTGCTTCATTTCTCTAAACTCTGTATAATCCTTATCTCTAATGGAAAAGATTTGTAGGTACTTTCTATCTTTGCATCAAGTCAAATAACATAAAGCATTTCTGAACAAAAATGAACATTCATCTTTATCAAACTCTTAAACATATGTATGCTTCTTTGTAAGTTGCTTAATTCTTGCAAGAGAATCTAATTGAGGTATTCCAGAAGAAAAGGTGGTTGCTACATAGAACAACCATTGTTATATTGTCTACAAAAAGGCCTACCAAAAAAACATACTTCATATCTAATTGTACTAAGATCCTTGATTGTATTACCTAATCTTTAAGTTTTTAAATTAGATAATATGTTGCTACAAATTTGCAAAACATATGCATAACAGATGATGACGAACTAAAAACATATTCAAGTTTACAAGATAAAGAGTAAAACAGAATACTTGATAAACAAAACTGTAAAGAAAAAAAATCAAAATTTTAAGTATTAATGGCTATTCTAGGGCCCACAGTGGCGGAATTTACTTGAAAACATACCACAATATTGCAATTTCTAATAGAAACATGTATCAACTAAGCATAATATAAATGGCCAGATGCGTAACAAAATAATTGGCAAGGAGATGGTTGTAGGGAATAAATTACCAGCATATCAATGACAATCATTGCCAATACCAATAAAATTATTGCTGATATCCATATGCTGCAAAGAAAAGTGAGGCTTTAAGATTTCACATGAAACCAGGTAACAACTAATCACAAAGGTTATTCCATACCTGCTAGTGAGAACCAGGCAAACAACAAAGACAGCACCTATTTATATAAAACAAAATCCATCAGCACTTATAACTCAGTTGCTACCTTCCCCTATTATAGTGAATACAACACTTCCAAAACAAAAATTTCTGTTTAAGGCCTTTCAACTGAAAAGATACTTAAAACTATGAATGGTTGCTTTCATGTTTCAAGTAACTCATTAATTTTATGCTAAAATTTGAAGAATGTTTCTCAAAAATTGATGCCAACTAATAAACATCAGTCCTATGGAAGATGGGACAAAATCAGACAAGTATCTACAAAGCATGTCTAGAAGATGGAATGATGCAGATACATCTTTTGGCCAACATGGCACAATGCCTAGGTCCCGGATGACTTACAAGCAATACATGATGTGATTGCTAGCTGCAACCATCATTAATTTCCCATCTTTCCAACATGACTGAAGTTCCTGGGTAAGTTCAGATTATTACCATCCCTCTTCTAACTATCCTGCTCAACTGAGTCACTTGTCATCCAATTTTAAGCATTCCATATAACTTGTTTCTCCATTTTACAGCAACACCATTTACAAATTTGCTGCATGGAGTCTTCTCCCTCCTTCAGGCATTGTGTCTCTGTAGGCCCTCAAAGTTGGTAGGAAGCCACCCAAGAAAGTTTAGTAAGGTTCTTTTTCTTTCATCCTCTTCTTGAGGAAAGGTAACATAGTTTTTTGTTTTCCTCCCTCTTCTCTCTCCCCATTCAAAGATAGTAAACATGTTTTTGTAGGCATAAGAGAGCAGTATCATGCCAATTGAGTGCACCATAACACAGAAAAACAAGAAGTTGCTTCACAAAAATTCAATTTTAGATCGTTTACAAGTTTGGCAATGATATCAGAGATGATCGGGCCTATACTTGTTATTGACTAGGGTTCCTGCAGTCCAGGTCCTCCTAGTTAATGCAAGAAGTTTTCAGGGTGCTTATTAAGGCTGACTGCAGGCCAATTTCATTGTTTCTATAAACCAAAACTTATTCTGGCAAGGGTGCAAGGCTTACGAAAGAAGATGCAAAGAATTCTGTGCAGTGTATTAACTTTCACAGTTTGGATCATAAAGAACTCGGGCATGCAACGACTATTTTTAGGACAGGCTCAACTCATTACCAAATCATATTAAAGTGTGGTAGCTCATTGTGTGCTAACAATACTACGACCAAGGTTCACAATTTTGTGTATCAGTACAAAGCCTAAAAAGATAATGCCCAGTACAAAGGCACACCCTATACTGGGCAGTACCCTGCCGGGTACAACTACCAGTTTACCTGTCAGATACATACTGCTTGTACCGAACCATACCAGGTGGTATTGCAAATTTTGACTAGCACATAATATGCATCTTTATAATCCACATCTGACAAGGAGATCATGAAGTGTGATGTTGGCAGGTTAGATTTAACTAAAAATAGACTGTACGTAATGCCAGTGCCCTACATCCAAACATTTAAGTGCCTTCAGCATGCTAGCTGCTAATTGAAGGTTGAAATGGTATGTGGGTTAGAAAAAAAAATGGAAAGAAAAAGATCGACCATGACCATGATGTGCTAGTGTAACCTATAAAGAAAAAATGGAAAGGAGCAAAGGAATAGCCTGGCCCAAACATGTTCCTCAGATGATTGTTGCTCTCTCTTTTGAGTTTTGTTGAGGTTAGATATGAAATAAGACATCACTTGGATTTACTGTATTAATAATGGAAATGTCACCTGACAAAAAATATAAAGAGAATTAAGAAAAGTAATAATCTAACTCTATACTCCATAGTGTAATGAACAGATGCTCGAGAGCTCGCCTAGGCAGCCAGGCGAGGCTTGAGTGCTTCAACATGGACCAAGCAAGACTCCTAAGCTTGGGTGCTGCCTAGGCAAGTGTTTGGGCATGGGCATCATACAACTGATCAAACTTGTTAGGATTATCATATCGTTACTGAGTCAAGTTCATGCCACTTGAGTCAGGTTCGTGCCACTTGGTCTGGTTTGATTAAGTCAAAACTAAAACTGTAAACCTCCCCCGCTCCCCCCAACCCCTTCTTGGCGGCAAAACCATGACTGACAAATGACGATTCTGCTTGTTGTCAACAAAGGGTCGTCAACTCTCCACCCTTTCAACAACTGACACTTAACCCCCCCATCCTCTCTTCTCCCTTCCCCCCCACCTTCACCTATAGCACATCACCTGTATCCTCTTTCTTCCCTCTCTCTAGCTCAAGCAATCCCCAACCCCTCCCTTATCTCTTCCCCAGCCTTCACTCTACCCACTCCTCTCTACCTTTGGGGCTCTAGCAATACATTCACCCTTCCCATCTTCTTCCTTATCTAGCAACACGCTCCCCTCCCCTTCTCCATTCTCTCTCTACGTATAGTGATTGCATTTGACCAAAGTGAGCAGTAATATCATTTAGCAATAGGTACCGGTGTGTTTAATCTGTGATGTGTTAGATGTTAAACTTCATGTGCATGTGTCCAAATTTCACACATCCAAAAGAAAAAGGCAAGCGTAGGTGATATAAATTTGGTGGCCTGCTACTGGTAATTTGAGATCTGCTTACAAGTCCCACTTTATAGATGTTACCAACTAGTATGTTTCTTGGTTTTGTTACAATTGAAAACAGATAATTTTGTCCATACATTACAAACTGGGATTTTCTTGGTTAAGCAAGGGCTCAATATAGTTTTGGGGCCCATAATGGACTTATTGAAGCAATAATGTGGATCACACTCCTTTGAAGATGCAAGGCTAAAAAAAGGAATATGTCAGAACTTATGTAAAGCACATGTCTGATCCCACATGAGATTTTGCATTAAATATTACAAATGCTTGAATGATAAAGGAAAAATAACTCTATGACAACCCACTAGGATGAGGTCTTACATCATTAATAAACTACGATTACTTTATTACAAGAGAATCTACATAACCATGATATAGCAAAAGATAATGAGAATACTTACCAAGGCCAATTGAGATGTTGATCAAAGCAGTCCTCCATATATCTAAATATTGCTCAAAAAATATGTAAAACACTGCATATGGAAAGATTTCCATCTGCATTAAAATCATTCATTAGTGCTTATGTAAAAAGAAAAATTCTTACATCAAAATTTCTGCAGTTCCTAATATAAGAGAACAAATGAAAGCTAAAAGAAAATTATGAATGTATAACATGGTTTTACATTCCAAAATCCATAAAAACACTATAACACATGAGACCATACACCAAAAAGATTAAGCTTATAGACGTACAAGAAAAATTTAGAAAACCATATAACATCTATAAAATCTGCAATTAAACAAGTTAACAAGAAAAACATAATGAACAGGTGAAGTAATGAACTAATCACTATAATTGCTAGCTATGTACTTGTGCAAGACTCTTCACATTTGCTTTACTGATGATACCAATGTTTTAAATGCCAATTAAACCATTATATGTAATAGCCGATTTTTATTGGTCTGACCAAGTAATCGTATTGGACCACCATGTAGGTGAGTACTGACTGATATTTGATTTTTGTACTATTTCTAAGTTGATGCTGGGTCGTACAGGTTGGTATACCACCAGCAAATAGGAATGGTACTAATCTAATGGGTTGCTGAAGACGTTTGCTAATACTATAATCTGCTATGTCCATCAAACTACCTCATATGATCACAGATAGGCTATCCCCTTGCGAACCCATGATAGCTGGGAATAAGCTACACTTTGGTGCCCCATACAGACCCCCATACTGTTTGCAGCCACTATATAGCAGCAATAAGTTATTGTTCCAAGCCCTAAACTATCTCCTTCTAACCTCTACTTCAATCCTGTTAACTGATCCAAATAACCTTGAAAATGACATCTTAGCTCTGCTACAATTTGACTTATTATCTTGTGAAAAGAATGCTCATAGCATAGCACATTGCTCTCAACAAAGTTCAGTGGCCAGAAAAGATTCATAGAGCCAACTCCAAATAATTGGGACTCCATGGCTTGTTTTAGAACTTCAAAAGAGAACTCCTGAGTGTGCTTCCTGAATGGTCCTAAAAATGGGCTAATTATTTGACCAATTCCCTCTTGTACTAAAACAAAATAGGATTTTTGGTGTTCTTTAAATTTGTCATGTCTGCCACTTGAACAGGTCAAAAGACCATGTGGTGTTAGACCATAAGAAGGGTATTGTATGATGGCTATAAACATACTTATTCTTTTAAGGAAAATGAAAAGAAGATTATTTTAGCTCCATTACAACCTTCTGAAATCAGTGCACTAAAAAAGAAGTTAGTGTTTTCATGTCTTTTGGTGAATACAAGGGTGAATTAAACAAGGTTGAATTAGTGCACCAATCCTGGAGCAGTTTCAAGATGTTTATAGTGGAAGATATTCCACATGGCCTTCCACCTTTGAGAGACATCCAACATCACATTAATCTTGTTCTAGGGGCTATTCTACCTAATAAAGCAGCATATAGAATGAGTCCCAATGACCACGAAGAACTTTAAAAGCAAGTTGATGAATTGGTGAAAAGGGGGTTAATTTGGGAGAGCATGAGTCCTTGTGACAACACATTTTATGCTCCGCACTGTTGTTTTGATCATCACATGCCCACACAGGCTGAACTGTGTAGTGCTAGAAAGGTATTGACAAAAGCCATTCTGATTGTGGCCAAGGTACCAATATATAGCACAACCAATTTTGAAACGTGTCAATCGAGAAAAAGTTTTGAAGAAAAAAAATGTCATTCATCTCAACACCATGAAACTCTCTAGTGGCATTTAGAGGAAGACCCCCATGGGTAAATGTTGACATGTAGAGAAAATAAATTAATTCAGCAGTTCGAGTTCAAGTGGCCTTGAGACTGATATGGCACAAAAATTCATCATGCCAGAAAAATATTCACACAAAATGGCAATCATTATAACAGTGTAATCAGAATTATACCAGGTATCTCAGAAATTAATGCATCATACCTTCAGTGAATCAGACATCTTAGAACTGAAATCCCGTGCAGCTTTCATTGAGTTCACATAGTCACTCTGAAGTGAGAAACAACAAAACATGTAAGTTCCAGGAGATAACAAATAGCGATGCTAAAATAGTTTTGACCCATGGTCTTACTTGTTTATTAAGTGGTGTATGATAAGTACGAAAAGCTGATGCTTCAATTATACCACTTTCATAGCCTGAAATACACGATCATGAAATTTGTCTTAGCAAAGTATTAAATACTTTGTCCAATGACAAAGAAGGTAGACAACTTAGTACAGACCAGAGAGATCCACACTACTTGTGTAAGCTCCTTTACCACCCTTCGCACAATTAGAAGATGGCAAAGCATTGAGAAACCAAGGAAGCTTTTCCCTGAATTGCACTGTTGATGGTCGACCATCGTGCAAATCTGGATAGCGGAAGCACTGAAAGCACAAAATATCGTAAGTTTTAGAACATCCAATTACTGGATCAGACCATTTAGGATACAATGTTTCAGAAAATTAAGCTCCTGAAACAAAGTAATAATAATTTGATAAACTATTACTATAGTATCAATCAACATCAAGTTTTAAATTTTAATATTATAAATTGCTTTGAACTGAACACTGCAAGTGTCATATCTTAACAATTTTTTAGGTTAACGAACCTTGTCCATCTTACTCTTCACAATGGGTGTTATTTGCTATGAAAAAACTGGCTGATGCTCACAGCATATTCAATAAACTTATGAAGATGGGAATATGTCATACCGTAGTACAATCTTCGCATTCTATCCCTAAGGTGCATGATCCATCATTTGGTTGGCAACAAGGAGGCTGGGAGCAAAATAATCATGTAAGCATATAAACTAGTTCAAGGATGATACATCTCATAGAAGTTTCTTCTAATAGTAATGATTGTCATAAAAACTAGTGAACACTAAAAAATGAGAAATCATCCACAAAAATTGAAATTTTTGACAGTTCCCATGCTGTTCAATATTTAGCCAATGAAAGAACATGTAACTGCAAAGCAATCAGATCGTAGCTATATTTACAAACAAAAACAAGTCAGTTCTAATCTTTTTTCCCTGAATAGTTGACTCTAGCTAAATCAATAGGCCAATATTTAGTGACAAACTAGCACCCGACTGGCACTGTCAGAAGGGAATCTGGAGTAAGTTTACTGATTAAAGCCAAATCTGATCAAATTCGAATAAATTTGTGCCATGGTGTATTATGAACTTAGTGCTCTATGCTTAATATGATTGAGTTTATGCTAGTAAATAGAAGCTATAGATACATGATATATACAGCAACCATGGTCAGCTATCATTGAATTGAAAATATAAAAAAATAGATCCAAACAACTAAAGCAATTGCTAAACAAATTCCTTTACTTTAGCTTCAGAAAAATAAAGCTGAAGGCCTAGGCATGGTGAAAGGTTTTCAGTTTCAGGTACCAGACCTATGCCAGTTGGGACTGGTACTTAGTCTACTCCTTTTTTGATGCTCTAACACATGGGCAGAAGGTGGCCAGCAGGGCCAGAGAGGGGTAGGGGCTGGAGCCGACGGGCACTATGACAGGTGATGGGCACGGGCAAACTTCAAGAGAGAGAGAGAGAGGTCCTGGGGGCTGTGCGTTGGATTATTAGCGTTAAAATAAAACTGTTCACTTCAAAATAAAAGAACCAGGCTCATCAGATTGTAAGCTCTATTTTCAAAGTGGACCACTGGTTCAGGATGGTCCGTATGTCAGTAACCTGTGCATCAGTATGTACAAGGTGGACTGGTAGAACCATGATCTCCACATTATTCCTTTATGTCATGATACAACAATAAATGCAATGAGCGACACCATATGTATAAATCGATAATCTATCTACATCCATGTGTAAGAACACACTCCATATATGGACACAACAACAAAACTACAACGAGTGAATAGGGGAACCAATAAGCTTACTGGTAGACCTAGTAAGATCAGTAAAATCATTTTTACCCTGAATATCATAAATACTCAATTGCACAGCAAAGCAAGTTAAAAAGCCATACAACCTGATCATCAGGAGGGCAATAGCTCCCATTCACAAACTCCCGACAGCAACTAAATGCATCTGGGGATAACCATATAAGAAAATCATCAAGCCATGAAGCAGCAGGTTTAGCGATATAACTTGATGCTGGTACCAATGATGCTTTTGTAATCTGCTTAAGAGTACATCATAAAAATTTTAATTAGGCAATAATGGTTTGCCAAGTTCAACATGATCACTAGAAGCAGACACTACAACCCCTTAAAAATCAATGAAATATTCAAAGCATAATTGGCATTTAATTTAGGTTTAAGTCAGTGACGAGAAAATAATTCATTAACAGATATGTTGATTAGTTAATCCTCAAGAAACAGAATAAATTGTACCCTACACCCATCAATGCATTAGTTTTATCTCTAAGACAAGAAAATGATGGTGAAAACAATCAAACCTCATTCAAAAGAGAATTTGAATCACATTGGCTGATTGAGCATATTTGGTTTGTATTTCTTGCTTCCAAACTGGAAAAAGAAAATTAAAAAATAAGGTTCAAATGTGATGACTATCCTATGGCACCGTTAATTAAAGCTATTGAAAAAAAAAAACCTGTAGTTGAAGTCCTTTACAACAAAGTATAGCGGTGGTCCCACTCTGAGATACTTTGCCAGATCATCAAAATAATCCTGAGAATAGCACAATAGCAATCATGTAATAAAGTTGAGATAATGAAGATTGTGTATCTTGCTTCACCAAGGTAAGTAAACATAGATAATACTCCTTGAGTGCACCTGGAGATATGAGTTACGAGGAAGGACAACTTTCTGCTCCAAACCAGGTTGAACTCGAGTACATAGTGCCTTACATATTCCAAGGAATAGAAAAGGATCAGTATGCACATAGGAGAAACTAGTTTTCATATGTTGATTGTTCGATAGCAAAAATAAGATCCAGATACACAAGTTTGGCACCATGGATCATTTTTGTTGCAATACATCAAAGGAAATCAAATTATTACAGTTTGCAGTAAAGAATTTGGAAAAGAACATGCATAAAAGATAGCATAAACAGAAGATAAATGTATGAATACTTGATGACAAAAGAGAAATATAGCAATGTCCAACAATAAAACAAAAAACACGACAGCAAACAAAAAAAGACATTGGAAAAAAGTCAGCATATATACAAATTAATTATGTTTGCATTAGGTTAGTTACTGGAGTCTTATTATTGTGACAAATTTCATATGTTTTATAAACAGCACCAGTTCATTAATCACAACAATGTACAAAAGGAGAAAACAAATTAAATTATCTTGAAGCAGACATGCAGAGGTCCGACACTCTTCCAACCAAGTTAAAATCTAACTCCAACATGCTAGTGGGAGGTTTCTGTTAACCGGAGATTGTTTTCTTTATGATAGGCAGAAAGCCTACACCAAACAACTCCTTTAAGGAACCTTATGAACAGTCAAAGAACGGCAGTCAGAGAAAGGCTTACCAGAAATCTTGTACATGATTTATCACCAAAATATATAATGGAAAAATTGGTCCTTATCTTAAGGAGTTGTTTGAAAGAGTATACACGAGGGCTTACTGTGCAGGAAAAAAAGACTGGCATACAAGGAACCATGTCACCTGTCTCACTGTACTATCACTCTCCTATTTTGTAACAAGACTAAGCCATAACAACAAACAAATTATCCTGTTGCTGTTACCAACAACTGAAATGAATCAACTTGAGTCTAAATATCACCATCCATGGAAACTTGCACCGCTCCACCCAACACTCAGTATGCATCAGCCAATGACTGAAAACAACTCTTCACCTAACACCTCTGAGAGTATCTAATCCCTTTCTAATTGTTTCTTGACACAATGGTAGCTTGGACCAATTTGTGACTTAATCTGACTCAACTGAACCAAAATTTCTTTTAAGTCAGAATAAGCAACCAATACCCATCTCTGATCTTAGATTAGGAAATTTCCAGTGCAGCACACCAATCAGTTCTTCACTCTCATTTCATCAGTTCACCTATTTTATCCTCAGCTCAGGCACACTCCTTCCCGTGGTCTGACAAGCATCCTTTAAGTCAGAATAAGCAACCAGTACCCATCTCTGATCTTAGATTAAGATATTTCCAGTGCAGCACACCAATCAGTTCTTCACTCTCATTTCATCAGTTCACCTATTTTATCCTCAGCTCAGGCACACTCCTTCCCGTGGTCTGACAAGCATCCAAAGGATTATGAGGTATGTCCCTTTTGGGTCTCTCTCTCTCTCTCTCTCTCTCTCTCTCTCTCTCTCTCTCTCTCTCTCCTCTCTCTCTTGCTTACATTCCCACCAGCATGCCAACATCAACACAATGACACGCTGAACCATGCTGACAACACATGCCAGTCTATCTGCAAGACGACATGGAAAATGCAGCATGTGAGCAAATATCCTAGGTTTTAAGTGGAGCATTATCAATACTAGGTTTTATGAATACAAAGATCCTTGTATGGAACAAGCAAACTAAAAAGAAGAAAAAAAGATGTACCGATTTTGCTTCAAAACTAAAGATATTAAAAGGTTCATGATATCAGCTGTTAGGCTCAATAGTTAAAGATCAACAATGTGAATCATTTTGGACTATCATGATTAATCTCAAACTGTGTCCTATAATTATCTAAATGTGATACGTCTGTGAAGTTTCAAGTCACATCTGGATAGTATCATATCAAGCTAGACAACAATTCAAGGCAGTGCCGTAGGCATCCACAAAAAGAAATCCAAAAAAAGGCACCGTAGTCATCCAGAATTTAGAGCTAATCATGGAAAATGGTGTCCTTTCAAGGCTTCTGTGCAAAAAAAGGCACCGTAGTCATCCAGAATTTAGAGCTAATCATGGAAAATGGTGTCCTTTCAAGGCTTCTGTGCAACAGTTGGGAGTTGCTGTAACTGGGATAAGGAAGCAAAAACAGAAAGAAACTTGTACATAATTATTTGCTGAAAAAAACTCAGCAGCATAATAGGAATTCTGACACTGAAAAATACAAATATGAAGTTTCAAAACAATTTAAACAATAAATAAAGCAATAGAAGTAAGAACTTCAGTATCGTAAGCTCATGTAAGATATCCAAAAAAGAACACAGCTTACTGTCAATAAGATGTTTCGTTTTTTCCATAATGACCCCATAAAGGGGCTAAATCATGTGCCAATCTATAAATCCAAGAGGAGCATTGATGCACGGTAGAACATATAATGAGCAATAAGTACTAGTAGTACACCGCATGAAAAAAAAGGCAACTGCAAACATTGGCCAGTATCATACAAACCATAAACCTCAACCTTTAAACAGTCTTTTAATTCCTCGGCACAATTTACAACATGCATAATGTCTAATTTTATTGGAAACATTCAATCAAAAAATGTATCATCCAATAAGAGACTATAGCTCTAGTGATGCAGTTCTTCAACAACTACCAAGTAACTAAATCAAAAAATTATACACAGCCTATACTGTTATAGAGTAACTCACAATGCTTGCAAAAGCAAATCCAACAAAGACAGCTATTACAATAACTTTAACTCCCCAATGGCTAAGAAGAGGTGCATGAACTTCCTGCAATATAGTAATGAAAGTCCAAGGAAATGGTTACTAAAATCAGGAAATACTAACCAAAGACCAAACGACTTCAAACTAGGAATAGAAATGTACAAGCCCAACATTATTTATATAAAATTTCTTAATCTTTTAATGGTGCAACACACATTCAAGTCATAAACTGACTGGTAATGTAACAAAAGCATACATAAATGAAATATATTTAATAAAAAAGTGATTTTAACAACAAAGAAATTGGTGAATCAGATTTGAACAAATTTTCTAGATACTCAGTCGTCCAATTGTAGATTCATCATGACAAATTATAGGCATATTGTTCAATGAAACCCATCTGGACAAGGAATCATCACTACAGTTGGTTGTCATAGCCAACAAACTGCTACTGGCTAACAAGAGGCTAAAGCGAGTGGCGAACAACGAGTGGTAGCAAGAGGCTAATGGCGCTCACATTCCTAAAGTTTTGATTAACCAGGTTGGCGCAGACATGTTTTGGTGGGTCACAGCAGACCACCCAAAATGGGGGCAATTCGCATACTAGTTCATGCTTGGCCCGAACTAGTACATACCATCCATTTCGTACTGGTCCGAGTGAAACATCCTTGAATACTACTTTAGGATACAGTGAATGTTGAAATAAATTTTTTTATTGAGATTCAACAAGGGGTCATGTACTTTACAGAATTTACAAAAGATTGGAATGATAGGATGATTTTTATGCAGTCCTTACATGCAATATAATTCAAAGTTATAAAATTTCAAAGATTTATTTTATTCCAAGGAATAGATTCAAAATTAAACTAAGGAATAAAAAAATAAAAATAAGGGCTTTATTCATAAAATTTGTGAAAATATCAACTAATCCGAGGGTGACTTGTTGCAATCTAAGACACAAACAGAGACAAAGGTATGGAACTGAACTAATTCTGTCAATTGTTTTTTTCTTGCTGTCATATTTTGTAAAATTGAAACTTAGGTATGTGTTTCTCAACATATGTTGCAAAAGAAAGTGATATGATTCACAGTTACTATTTGATGAATTTCATATTTGAAGTTGCAAAAGTCAAATCCCCGCTGCCTCCTTGAAAGAGTGATATCCTAAACCACTACATGAAAGGTCAGCACGATCATGATCATATTAATGGATTTATATATGTATCTATGCATTCAAAGATAAGTACATTGACTAGGGTATGGTTACTCCATTGCAATCGATGAGTCCGAGATTTGAGTCACCAAAACAACCTCTCTATATTAGCATGGCTGCATATATTGACCCTCCCCAAATCCCACGTTGAAAGGAGCCTAGTGCACTGGGTAAATACATTAGGTTTGAATTGCACAAAGAAAGTGTTTTCTCATCAAAGTTGGAAAAGGAAAAAAAGGAAAGAACTTTGAAGAGAAAAGGTAGTAAATAATTCGGAAAATGAAAGTAAAAAAAAAACAAGAAGAAAATATCATTATTCTTGACTGGGAATTTGAGTAAGGAGTAATTCTCTGTTTGTAGGGTTTTTCAAACAAACTTTTAAAAATCAGAAAGAGTTTAAATCTTTTATCCAGTTTTTTCAGAACCTCTTAAAAATCAGAAAGAATTTAAATCCTTTATCCTTACTAGGAATTTGAGTAAGGAGTAGTTCCTTGTTAAAGGGATTTTTGAATGACTTTTAAAATTGGAAAGAATCTCATTATCAGTGTGCAAAATGCTTTTGCTTCCACAAATTCAGTTTTCATCTAAAGGATTGTTCACACTTGCTTGGAGGTAGAAGAAGTAACCACAAAAATGCAGAAAATCATGTCGCCATAGATTGGGAGCAAGAAATAAGCAGCATGCTTTCCCATAGAGTAAGTCAAGATTGGTTTAACGTTTGGTATCAAAAAGAGAAAAAAAAATCCATGTTGACAAACCTAAAGGAATAAAAGAAAGGAAATTAAATTTAAATCTAAACACATGTCCACTGATACATTTGTCAAATAAAAAGGAAGTACAAGACTATACCTTCATATAACGTGCAAGCAACCCAGGATCTTCTTTGACAGTACCTAAACATGTGTAAATTTACAATATTTCATGTGGAGTATGAAAAAGTTAGCAAGAGATGCTTGTTAGTGACAAAAGATTGAGACAGTCGCCACTTATTATTACACACCTTCATCAGAGATCTTGCTTGATTGAAGTTTAATACATGGAACACAATCTACTCTGTCATCTTCAGCTCTTAAGAAGTCAAAGATTATCAGGGAGACAAAAGCTGTAACTTGCAAAAAGAAATCCAATAACACTGCCAGTGCTGCACAAGAAAAGTCATAATTAATTTAGACTCGCATTAAACTTCTTAGGAAAGAAAAGGAGGTATGACAATCAGACCAGCAAACATGGAGAAAACACGGCATGCTGGCATTGGTATAAAACTACCAACAGCAAAGGCCAAAACTTCAGACAAACTAGCAAGGGTGATGGATGGCCCAACTTCCACAAGTGCATTACTTATCCGTTCTTCTAAAAGCAACTCACACGGTTGGCGTTTGACAGCATGGACAAGGATACACATGTTATCCACTCCAACCTGGTACATATCACAGATGACAAGCAGTAACTAATAATAGTTCAAAAAAGCAAATAATGAAAATGGCAAAACTGAAATAACATTGAATGTTTTGCTAGCTCACAGAATGTTAGTATTAAAACCATAAAATAAGGGGAACATGCTATGAAAATAGAAAAAATGTATATATCCATGTTAATTATTTGGACTCCAACTTTTGACCAGGAACCCCATTTTAACAGCATTAACTGTTTGAAGAAATGAAATTTTGCGGAACTTGGTATATAAAAGACAATAAAAAGGAAAAAGATTTAATTTCAAGAAGTGAATCTAGTGGTGACCATCTTCCATGGATTCAACAGTACCTTCTAAGGAAACTATGTTTTGGTCCTCGAATAGATAATATGAGATGGTACAAACCTTATAATGGCCCTCCACTACAAGCCTTATGTAGATGGGGATCTGGTATTTTCTGAGTCCTTATATAAGGAACTACAAAAGAAATTTTCTCAACAAAGATGTGAATTAGGAAGGATTTCTCACAAGCATAATCAAGTGTGACAGATGGAGGTTTTTTTCAACTTAAAAAAGAGAAATTTGGGGTCTATCATTGTAAAGGCGAATATGCTCATACTATGTTAAATTCGACAGGTTCCATATTCATGAAATATGAATTCTCACCAGCTGAATGTGGACAGAGAAAGAACACATACAGTGTTGAATGAAAGAAAATATTTGTCGATATTTAAATCATCCTATAGAGTTAGTCCCCATATAAAGGATTTCACCGAAAAGTGGATCAATATCATGCTTACTCAATAGGGCACTTTGAATCGTTTATCATATCAACCTCCATTCATCCAAAGAGAAATTTATTATGGATTTCAAGTAAAAGATATATCACCATTTCAATGATTTGGAACTGATAAAGCCTACCAATTGTTTTCTCCTGACTCAAGTTTTTATTTAGGTAAAAGGAAAAGTACATTCACCATATTTCGGATTAAAAAGTTTTCAAGCATAATGTATTAAAGATTTATGTCCTATATGCACATAAGAAGAATGTAATGATTAGATTTAGAATAATCAAGGGGGTAGGTGGAATCAGAATCTTGCATATCTAGTGAAAAACAATAATGCTCTAATGTGGAGAAGATATTGAGTCTCACTAATCAGGAATGATCAAACCCAGTTCAAGCCATACTCCAAATTAACTCAACCCCAGTTCGAGTTGTACTTCAGTTCAACTCAACCAGAGTTCGAGTCAAACTCAATTCAGTTCCAGTTTGGTCGAACCATGCTCAAACTCAAATCCAAATTTAAGAGTCAAATTGAACCCATCTAGCTCAATCCGAGTTTGACTTGGATTGGAGGGAGAGTTGGCCCCATAATTGGAAGTCAAGTTGGACTCTTACTGAAAGTCCAACCCTAGCTAGGAGTCCTCACTCAGCATGGAGTCCTCTCCTCCAAATCTATAAAGCCAGGGGTGCATTAGACTCAATGAAGCATCAAAAGCCTGCAACAACAACTTCATCAGCAAGGAAGACATCAAGAAGCCAAACTTCAGCTAGCCCTAAGGAGAGATCAACAACCAGCCTCCAGCTACCTCTAAGGAGAGATCAATTTCTTCATCCATCTGCAGCCTCTTCTTCCTCAACTCTAGCAGCTGCGGCAACTCCAATAGAAGCTCTATCTGCCAAGAGCCTCAAGAAGAGATGTCGGCGGTTGAGGAAAGAAAAGGAGACAGCTCGAGGCAACTATAGATAGCAACCTGCAGCCTCAAAGATATGTTTATGCATGAGAAGTCCGACATTTATCGCTTATGAAGACCTTTCGATAGTTTCGTGTTTAGGTACTTATTAATAATGAAATAGATTGTTTTCCCTTTTGGAATATCGTCTTCCTGCAATAATATTCTCGAATCCTTTGTGAGATGTAAATCTGCTCAGAGGAAGGATCAAAATCATCAAGTCCTACTACCAAATATATCACTCAAGCAAGGTTTGTCTTCTCATACCAGGCATATCGATCTATGGCCGAGCCGGTCCATACAGATTGGTACCAGCATACTGATAAATGGTACAACGATATATGCCAAAGACTCAAAGAGGAAGGTGAATAAGGAGAAGAGGAATAATCAGATGGTGATGAAGGAACAGGAGGAAGAAGGAAGGGATGAAGGAAGAAGGAAGAGAAAGGAAGAAGAGGATGAAGTGGAGGAAGAGGATAAAGGAGAAAGAGAATGAAGGAAGAGGAAGGATGAAGAGGAGGTGAAGGATGAAGAGGAAGGATGAGAAGAGGTAGTGGAGGAAGAAGAAAAAACAAGATTAAGGAAAAGGAAGGAAGAGGCGAAAGCAAAGGGAGAGGAGAAAGAGTAGAGGAGAAGAGGATGGGAAGCGTGCCTAAAATCAACTGTTTTGTATCACTTCGAGCAAAACCACAATCCATGCTCTTAAGCATAGATTGTGGTACCATCTGATATAGTACAAACCAAGGTTATTAATTTCATACCGTACCGACATTTCGAGCTTTGCTCGATATAGTACGGTACGAGTCTACCGAGCAGTACGCCAGGGTGTACCGCTCGATATATATATATAAAGGAGGCGTACGCTACCTCGGCGACGTCGCCTCCTTTTCTTCTCGTCATCATGTCAGACAAGGAGAAGAACACAGTTTCTCCTGGTCGGCGGCATTCAGCGAAGACATCAAAGGCCGCAGATGTCTCCAGCCTTCGGCGCGACACGACAAGGAGAAGAATGTGGTCTTCTCCTCATCTGCAACGTTCGACGAAGATGTCGAAGGTCGCAAACGTCTCCGGCCTTCGACGTGATGCAATGCAACGGGGAGAAGAATGTGGTCTTCTCCTTATCTGCGGCGTTCGACGAAGATGTTGAAGGCCGCAGACGTCTCCGGCCTTCGGCGCAATGCGACGAGGAAAAGAACGCAGTCTTCTCCTCATCTGTAGCATTCAGCGAAGACGTCAAAGGCCGTAGACGTCTCCGGCCTTCAGCGAAGGATGCAGCGAAGAAGTCAAGTCATCGTCTCTCTGTTACCCCTTGGATCGGGATCGTCGAGGGAGGGTGGCGCCGGATCGAAAAGCGTTGAGGTTCTCCCAATTCTCCCTCGACACTTCTTCTTCCTTCACTGCAGCTAGGCTGATACTGCCCAATAGCGGGTAGTTCACGTACTGGTCTGTTGGCGGACTGGTACGTACTGCCCTGTACGGGCAGTATCATTCGAAATTAAAATATTTGGTACAAACTACAAAATCAATAGTTTATAATCGTCCACTAATTCCATCTTATTTAGGGCGGTATGCAAGTGCAAGATTGGTACACCACTTCTGTCGATCGATACGGTCAAAATTCGATCATTATCGACTGACACAGGTTGATAACAATCAATTTTGACTGTATTGGTCTCCTATTAAACCAAACCCCAAAAATCAAATTACGTATCGGGGCCTGCTTTGAGCCTTAAAACCTCCTCCCCTCCTCCCTCTTTCATTCACTCTCACTCTCACTCAATCTCATTCTCATTCTTTCTCACACTGAATTTACCTAATCAGATATTAGTAAAAATCAACCTCATGATTTAGATAAAAGTGGGGATTGGAATTTGAGATCAATTAAATTGCTCTCCAATTGAAGGTATTTGACTTCTTTCTATGTTTATTTATCATTTCCTATGATGAGAGGCTTATTTAGGATAATTAAGCATGATTAAGACCATTCTCTTATGTTTAGGCCCAATTATATCCATTCTCTTATGTTTAGAGATAATTAGGCCCAATTAAGGTCATTCTCTTATGTTTAGGTCCAATTAAGATAAAATTCAATTTTTTATCCTAATAACCTAGAATTTCTATTCATTTATGCTTAAATGCACCTTATTCTTATTTAAACATAATTTATATATGAATAAATTAAGAATAAACCCTAAAATAGGGTTTTCTTGAATTTTGGGCCTTTATCCGGCCTGCTTTGATATTGTATGTTGACACGAGATGGCTCCCAAGTATACTTTGAGTGTAAACTTGCATGAGATTTGCCAAAGTAAATTTACCTTATGTAATATAGGTATCACATTCAAAAATTATTCTGGGAAATATATATACTAGGGACATACCATTTTCTTTCTCTCTATCAAGAGCCCTAAATCTTTGTTGATGCTAAGAATTGCCCATTAGGGCCAAAGAATATGTCAAACAAGTGAATTTGATAAGTTTACATGAAAAAGGCCCTTCCCTTAGTGCAGCCACAAAAAAATTAAGTTCTGTGAAGCTTCAGACAAAAGGTTGAATTACACATGCAACAAAAATTTTAAAGAGAACTTGGCAATTAGGGAGATTCATTTTAGTTCAAAATAAAGAGTATGGCTAGAGTCTGTAAAGAAGATTCCTCATGGAACTAGGATTACTAGAGAATTTGTAAAATATACCGAAACTTAGATCAACAAAATACACTTATGTTTAATGTTGAATTTGCACCTTTTTTTTATTATAAAGTGTTAAGCTAGTACTATGAAACAGAAGTGGTAATGAAATTCTAAAAGGAAACAACTTACAGCCAAAACAAGAAAAGGAATCACTTCCATTATGATGAGGGTTGACTTGATACCAATGGCACTATAGAACCCGACTGACCCAAGAACAGAGAGCATAACCAAAACTACTCCAGATAGGCCAAGAAGCAGCTGGAAACATATTAAATGGGTGTCACAGAAGATAAAAACCAAAATGATAAAGTAACTTAAATTGACTAGACATTTAAGCTACTATGAAGTGTGAATAAATGAAAACATAGATGCCAACCTCCCATAGCACCCAAAAGTTATGTGCACTGCCTGAAAACTATATATTTCATGTACATGTACAAGTATCTAAAACTTTAAGGCCATAAATTACAAATGCCAGGCTGCCACATCACAAAAGGCAAGTTCCTTCCCATAGGCATAAGTCACTGCTCACAGTACATGAATACTTGTGTGTTGCTCCAAAATGTTGAAGCACAAGCAGTGTTGATTAAGGCCAGCATATCCTTGTGCATCAATAAAGCATTCATGCTAAACAAGCTCATCAACATAAATTAGGCTTGATGTAAAGAAAAATTGATGGCACACACATAAAACCTAGCATTTAATCAAATATAGTATCAGAGTTTTACTTGTATTCCATGGACATGTTTATGCATTACTATCACTTGAGATTAAAGAGTTATTTGAGTACAATCATATGATAATAAATATCTAAGGCTAAATAGAAGAAATAAATAGGCAATGTCAGCACAAAATGAACACATTTGACCAAATTACCAGGTTAAAAGGTACTTTAATGGGTTGGGTTTTTGTTACAGAATGAAAAGTAGAGAGTTGGTTTGATTGGTTAACAGTTTTAATATGATCAAGGACTGACTTTTAGAGTTTATGACTTGTGCAAATAGGTGTCAGGCCAAACAAGATGTGGTGATTAATGACATTTTGACTGCTCTCCTCAATTTTCCCACTCTTGTTATCTCTCTCACAAGACTCTTTATTTTCTTGATTATGTTTGAATTGAAAATAACTATGATCCAATCATTAATGTGATAAAACTGTGCACTTTTCTCCATAAATTTGGTCAAAGAATAAACCAAGATCATTATCGGTGTGAAAATAAGACTAAGCAAACCTTTGAAGGCATATCACAAGCAAGATAATAACACAGATGAGTCAATTCAAGCACCAAAAGAGAGTAAAATAGCAAGCTGGACTCTATTGATAAGTCTGAAATATGACTTATCAAAATGATAAGGAAAACCCAAGATCACAGGTTATATGCAGGCCAGATAAGTCGGACGGTCAAATTTTTATCAAAAGTCAAAACTCAAAACTACTGAAGAGCAATTCGATATTAGTTAGAAACCTAATGAAAAGTATGCTTGCAGAAATAGACATGAGAGAAACGAACTACTACAGCTGTGACATCAGAAGAAGCACAGAGGAGGTAGAAAGTTAATATTAAACCTAAGATGTAGTGTAATCATTACATATAGAATTCGCAAAAAGAAGAATTGTTTGCAACAGAATTTAAATCTTGGTGTTTCAGTAACCGATTGGACTGATATGGTACCACCCAATATCACCAAAAAATAAATAATAAAAAAATATCAATCTGTATATACTCCAGTATCCTTGGTCTGACTAATAAATATCAATCTGACTAATACCCACCCTATATACTCCAGTTCCCTTGGTCTGACTAATAAATATCAATCTGTATTGACCAATACATTTGAAATTTGGTTTCTCAGTTTGCAGCCTCAACTTGAAATATTGTTCAATAAGGAGCAGGTCTAAGGATCAGCATTGCATTGTCATCATAATTTTTATAATTTAATTATTTTATTAAAAATTAGAAAAGAACAAAAGTGCAAAACTAAATCTCAAAATTTGAATAGTAACATATGGAAAGCCATTTTTAGAAACAAAAAGAAAATCTTCATGCAACCAAATAACTTAAAACACATGAGAGCAACAAGGAAGATATAAGAAAGAAAGAATAAAGAATGATGATACCTTAGAAGAAACAAAAAAGGTGGACAAATGACCTCTATCTCCCAGCATGATGGATATGTAAGCAAACATTACAAGGTAGCTCACCTGTACTCAATTCATGAAAGATACAGCATAATGGACTTTTTCAGTACTTCGTGGATCTTTCTAGTCTACACAGAGACTTTTGAGCGAGAAAGACGGAAACTGTTTACAATGGTACACTTACAATTATAGTTATCACATCAGCTGTACTTTCCCTTTTTAGTTCTTCTTGAATAGAACTTTCTGATGAAAAAGAAAGACTAAGATTTTGTGACTGCACCATTGGTACAAGCTCATCCTGTTATTGTTAGAACAAACATTGTCAATGTCGATCTAATATCACAAAATAACAATATAGATGTTCCATTCCAAGTTTATCCACAATTACAAAAACAGCATAAAGGAGACATGAACACACAATAATGTGAACCAACAAGCAAGATGTACCAACAGAACATTGTGAATGTCTAAATATAAAATCTAGTCATTACCATAAATAGCTGTTAAATGTAAGTTTATTTTGCTTTATCATAAATACATCCTTATGCTGTTCTTTTCTTTCATTTAGATACGTCATAAAAGTTAAATGCTATAGACTTATATTTATTCCTCAAAAGTCAAAACAATGTGAATTAAAATTTGACTACCACTTTCATGAATGTGATTGTGCCAACAGCCTATTTTGACCCTATATTTATAGTGCATGTGATGCGTGACTGACCTACCACTGATAACTAGGGTTGTAAGCATTAAGTGCTACACTGTGAGATAAAAGTCAATAGACCAAGATGCTACTGTAAAAAGTAGCACTACAGCAACTTAATTGTTCAATTTTTTGTATGCTTAAGGCCCTATAACTTAACTGATGTTATGGACACATTAACTCTCAGCATAATGAGGAATAGGACCACTAACACAGTGACAGCAACATGGTAAGAGGCTATAGAAGTCCCATATCAGAACCATAGAGAAGGAGTCTAGTATGAGAAAAATGCATATCAAATAATAAATTGAAAATGACAAAAATCTAGTATAACAAAATACCAGTTTACAGCAGTAGGTTCCATGTTCATGATAAAACATAATCCAATAATCATACTAGAGTCACCAGCAAAGAGAAGACTTAAGAATACTGAAGATATCACTGCCTTAAAGAACTATATAGCATTCAAATGGAATTCTAGACAAGGAAGATTAACCTGTATCAATCGAATGAAAGCCTTCTCCCAAGCAACAGCACTTCTGTACTCGGTGCTTGTTTCATCAAGCTCATTGTTCACAGGATAGGTTATTACAAAAGCTGAGGCCTGTCCAGAAAACCGTTCAAATATTTATTTACTCATACTTATATGTCTAAGTTAGAGGCCTCTCCAGAAAACGGAAAGAAGCTAACAAAGTACCTCAGAGTAGTTATTTCCAGAAAATCCCCCTAATGCTGTGCTTGGATCAAGAGGAGCACGAAATGCACTCAGGCAGTTTTCGGCAGAAGAGAAATGCTGAAAATTGTGTAATCTCTTAATTATAATGAAGACATCAGCCAGACTCAATAAAAATAAAATTTAGAAATTTTTAATCTATTTGAAAAGCTTGTATTGACTCCAGAAAAGTATAACTGATGAATAAGATCCATGTAGCTGATGCTATATATTTTTTATTTAGTTGTTATCAAGACAGCACTTTTCATTCAAACCAACATAGAGCAACCAACAGATTTCAGAAAAAAATATATATCAAAAATAGAAAAATTAATACTATAAAACAAGGTTTGAAATATCGTACCGTACGATGTTTCGACATTCGCTCGGTACGGTACGATACAGTATACCGAGCGGTATACCGCTCAGTATATATATATATATATATATATAATATATATATATATATATATATATATATATATATATATATATATATATATATATATATATATATAACTCCAGAAAAGTATAACTGATGAATAAGATCCATGTAGCTGATGCTATATATTTTTTATTTAGTTGTTATCAAGATAGCACTTTTCATTCAAACCAACATAGAGCAACCAACAGATTTCAGAAAAAAATATATATCAAAAATAGAAAAATTAATACTATAAAACAAGGTTTGAAATATCGTACCGTACGATGTTTCGACATTCGCTCGATACGGTACGATACAGTATACCGAGCGGTATACCGCTCAGTATATATATATATATATATATATATATAATTCGGCGACGTCGCCTCTCTCTTCTCCCTAGGCGGGTCGACATTGCCTCATTTTTATATATAAAATATTTTTTAAAATAATTTTTATATATATAAAAGATTTTTATATATAAAATATATTTATAAAAGGTGACGAGACATCGCCTTTAATATATATATATATATATATATATATATATATATATATATATATATATATATATATATATATATATATATATATATATATATATATATATATATATATATATATATATATATATATATATATACCGTCTGGTAATGGGCGGTCTGTGTACCAGTCAGCTGACAAACCAGTACATATCGCTCGTACTATCGCCCGTACTGGACGGTATTATTCAAACTGCATACCTTGCTATAAAATATAAATTATAGTAGTAAATGGATTAGTTACTAAAATCTGCAACGTAATAATCAAACTAGATTGCAACTTATCCCCTTCATCCAAGCTAATCACTAGATTAAACACCCACACCAATAGAACAGTGGATAATATTAATAACTAAAATATTAGATCACTGAATCTGATCATAAATGGATAACATCATGGTTGTAGGCTTGTAGCTAACCTGGTTTTTACCATAATTGGATAATCTGATTAAACAACAAATCATATTATCAAATTAAAAATATATTTCATTTGGATGAGGTCAGACTGGATCTCAAATCATCCCCAATCCATTCCCAGGTCTGCTATAACCAAAGTGGGTATCTACATAACACAACGAAATTTTATATGCTAAGTTTACAGGTGTTACCTCAAAACAGTATTGAACATGGTCTAAACCACCATATGCATCATAGTTCTGAGGATCCATTTTGAAATACTGGTCAAAAGAGAATCATATTTAGTAGAGCAAAGATGTCCATAGTTATAAAAACATATGAAACATTTAGAAAAGAATTTAACTTTACAATGAAAGCAAGAATCAATTTGAATTGACATAGATCAATGTTAAATACCAATATCCGTCTAGATTGTTATACCATTAATGTCAATATGAATGGTTACAAATGGCTCACAAATTCTATCTTAGTTCCTTCATAGTTCCTACAGCTACAACTATCTAAGTAAATTGATGAAAAAAAATTCCAGCACAATGCACCTGTAGAACACTCTGAGTAGCACAATCTTTACCAAGAGGCTTCAGGCAGATATCAGTAAGGGAAACCATTGATCCAGAATAATTTGCACGAAGATCATCAACCTTTCAAAATTGGAGAATACAATTACTTATAGAATTGAATTTAAAAGCATTAGCAATTAAATGTATATCAAGTACCTTCTTTTGTAATTCAAAAAGTAGCTTTAGATTTTTATCAGTAATGATATTGGGTGGTCTCTCAGCATCTGAACCAGAAATTCCTGCTAATATAAGCTGCAACAGAGGAATTACCCTAGTAACATGTGAGCACAAGCAGGAAACTGCTCAAATTAAAATGAGAAAGAATACAATTTTGACATATAGATTAATCTTTTGAGAAACAACACATTGATAATACCAGCTAGAGAGACAAAACATACTAGTAAAATGTAACGACCAAACAGACTACAAAACAATAACAAAAGTTCACAGTTCATACTTCATACTTCATAGAACCTTCAAACTAGAACGTTTAAAAAGTTGCATAATCCTGGATAGACAAAAAGTAGTTTAACTTTTCATGTAGTCCAACCATAATGAGAATAGCATTTGTTGTCCAACTTGTACTGGGTTCTAGAAACAAAAGATGCAAAATTTCCAGAACCACTGAGAGACGAAGGAATCAGGAAATTTGCACCTGTAGTTGAAAAGTTCTGATACCATCTGAAAAAGAAGCCACGGAAAAAATATATATATTGAGCAAAACTGTGTCTAAACAATGAATTGTGTTATTGTCCCATATCCCATGATAAGTTGAACATATTGCTCCAATAAAATATCAAGACAGGAATTGTCCTCTAATGGTATGTTCTAGACCAACATAGTCCATCGTATACTGACTAATAGAAAAGAGCACAGGTCCAATGCAGGCCAATAACAGACAGTACAAGTTTGAATGGATGTAAGGCAACTCAAAACCGATGGGATTAAGTTAGTATATATCCCCAGTCAATCCCAGAACCAACCTATTGCTTGTACCAAGGACTTAACTTTCCCTATAGTATACTTTGCTACCAAATTATCCCACCTTGCACTAACATGTAAATCAACACAACAATCCTTGCTGCTAGTTGACATGCTACTCAAAGTGATCTTAGTCTTATAGTATGAGCCTATGAGGTATTATCTGGTTTTAGACAAGGTATTGAATTTTTACTCTCGTGACATCTGGTATCAATAAAAAGTACATAGCTGATGTAATAATGTGGTAGCAGTCATCGCCTCATCGTTGTTCACCACTTGTGTGGTAGGAGGGACCTTAGATAAGTAGGACCACAGTATACAACTCCGTAGGATGAAGTGCACCTAAGCTATGGGTCTCATTATCGTTATTGTATACTATCCGACTCCGAAAAGAATGAACAACTATCACCATACATCCGTAAGTAGGAAGACTGACAATATGAAGAACCACTTCTAAAGTAGTAGGAACAACTATCACCATACAACTGTAAGTCATAAGATCCAAAGTAGTAGGAAGACAGAATATGAAGAACCACAGTCTATCTTGATATCCTGTAGACTCTGCCTCATATTTCATATGAATCAATAGCCACAATTCTTCCTTCTCTTTTATCTTTGCTTTTAGACCACAAATGATCCATATGGATCCTCGTGCTGTGACCTGCATCCTAGATGGCATGGTTGAAATACTGCTCTGAAGTATACTTTCCATCTGTTCATGTCTGAATAGTGACTGAAACTAAGACACAATTTTTAGGCAAGCCCATTGGGTTATCAACACCAGCATGCATGAACAATCATAGTCTGTGATTCAATTATATCCATCTGATATAGATATTAGCTAAGTGACAAAAAATGAAGGACGTTTCTCATAACAAAAACAACATACAATCTTCAAAATTTCGCATACATGTAAATATATATAATGGAACCTCAAAACATCCCTCTTTTAGTGCCTTCTACAGTTAAACTGGGCATTAAAATTTACATGGTCAAACATAGTTTTGAAGTATATAATTGTTGAAGAATAATGAAGAAAGTAGGGTTTTACACTGACAGCATATATGATTATAATACAGTGATGTCTGATTAGGCAATAAAATAACAAATTACAAGCCCAAATTTTACGCCATCAATGTTCATAAAATAGCATTAACAATGCATTGAGTGGCAAACATGGGAATGACTGGTGTGCTAGCAATTAGACAATAAGATGAAGTATATATCTTGATACAAGATGAGGGATGTGCAGGAGAATTCATGAACAACACAACAAGATAAGCGAGTGAGGAGAACCGGAGAAGAACACTACAAAAGAGATGAAAGAAGAAAAGATGGGAGAAAGAGAATGAAGATAAAGAGATCGAGAGAGAAACACCTGTTACAGACAAAAAGCAACTGAAAGGTTAAATTTTCACAATCACTTTCACTTCTATCATCTAAAGAGACAAAATCAAGACATGAAGCATGGGAAGTGTTCATACATCCTACCAAGTATTTATAAGTTGCCAGCTATGCTTCAGTAGTGCATAGCTTTCATCCAGCAGAATAGACAAGTAAAACTAGTGATGTAACAGTGAAATGGCTAAGTAGAATTACTGTGACCTACAAAATTTATGTGTACCTGTTCAATTCTGTAGAAAGGAGCAAGGTGGCTATCAAAGTATTGTTTTTCTTTCGCAGCCTTACTTCCAGGACCAACCCATAGCTGTACCATGACAATGTTTAGAAATCACCAAAAAGGATAAGGATACAGAAAGAAACAAACTGGGAATTTCAAAGCCAACACAAAAGGGAAACATACAGAAATTACACAGAATCTAGCATAAAGATAATCTTCGTCAGAAACATGACAAAGAATTATTTCTGAGAACAACATTAGAAAAAATTTTGATTGGCAAAATTAATTCTTCCAGTTAAAAATATGAATAAATGACGTGAATTAATTACTTAACCTCATTTGACTCAATTTGCAGATAATACACATTGTCCTTGGGTTCAATCAAGACGGATCTTATTAAGCTTAAATTAGGCCTATACTGCTTCAAATTCAGCTTGTGTTTTAACATAAATTTTAATCTACATTGATTTGTCCTAGTTCACAATCAGAGGGAATTTAGTACTCAAAGCTTCTGCATTGCCCTGATCGCCTTCTTAGATCGGCCTGGTCTATTCACATTCCAAAAGTTCAAATCAAGGCCTGAGAGTTAGATTAGAAGTTCAAAGTAATCTTGTTTGCAAGGAGATTATTCTTGGCCAAACTCACTCTCATTGTTATCCTTACATTACCCATCATCCATGATCCTGCCTGATTTATCAAGGAATACAATAAAGGGGTTTTGTAGAATGGTCAAACTTCAGTAAGAAGAAGCTGGTGTCCAGTAAATTAATTTATCTTCTATTACAGCAAGATCTAAATAGGAGGAGGACCTTGGTGTTCTTAATCCAAGTCCCTGTTAGTGTTAGGTCAATGCATTCCGTACTTTCCTTCTAGAACACATTGCATTCAAATACTTTAAGAGGAAACATTTCTGCAGAAGTTCCAGTAGATCATCCTTTTCGACGTATGGAACATCAGAAGACCTTCAGAATCTCCTCCTCCATTCCCAGCAATGTGCTTTCTCTTTCAGGCTTTCAGAGGATAGTTAGCTAGAACCAAGGTATACAGTTTCGAATGATACTGTCTGATATGAGTGGTACGTACCGGTCCGATAGTAAACCGATACGTGGACCACTCTCTACTAGGCACTATTTTTTTTATTTATATAAAAAAATTATATATATATACCGAACGGTATATCGCTCGGTATACAGTATCGTATCGTACCGAGAGAATGTCGAAACTTCAGTACGATACGATATTTCAATCCTTGGCTAGAACCATTTTCCAATATAGCAAATCCTCTCATTCAACAATTTGATCAAAGTTGCCAAGATTTTCATGGCTTCTAGTTGGCTTGTCCAGTCTAGGAAGGAGACATTATTCAGACTTTAAAAATTGGCCTGTGAAGTGTGAACAACACTATTTAACTTTTTCCCCTTACTTCCTTGGTAGCCCATCTATAGTAAGTCTTTTTTTTTCTTACTTGGCTAGCCTGGATATCAGCATCTAGTGATTTCTCAATAACTTCATAATAATTCCTAATTTTGTAGGATCCCTTTGACCATTCTCCAAATTCATCTAGAAAGCCACTTGTGCCCCAACATAAAAGTGCTTCATGTGGTTTGGTCCCTAGGAATAAAGTCTGTTCCAGTTAAGTTTCCCCTCAAGAAATTTTGGACTCTAGACAATTCCTGGGCCACAAGATTCCATTGGCTCATCATCCTCCATTGCTTACTTGCCTTTCAAGTCTGCATCCCCAAAGGTGATCTCAGTGATTACACTTGGTTCTATTAAGCTACCATGGGATAACTAGCACCTTTCTTCTTTCCCATCCAAGTGGTGAAATTTCTGCAACTTGCACCGGGTCATCTGGAGAGCAATATAACCTTCAGATGACTCCATGGATCCTCAGATTAGTGATGGCTCAATATGCTACTTTTCACAAAAATAGGACCTGACTCAGTGATCTGTGTTATTATAAAGAGTGTCATCGTGATGCAGTTCACTTTTGTTGTTATCTCTTGGACTATTTTTTTGTTTTGTTTTATGTTTGTTTTTATTTTCTTCTGCAATTTTTTTTCTCTGGTACTTATTTCAAGCTCTTTTTGAGATATTCAGCTTGCTGCTTTGCCTCAGGAAAAAATTATCACACATGCACAATGAAAGATACATGAACTAAATATAAGCAAACCAAAATTTTCTAATCCATTGTGCATGAATTAGCTTTCTGAGAACTTTCTACCCTCAAATTCATAAATTCCTACAACTAGCTTTCTGAGAATATTAAAAAGAATACCTTCTCAGGACGTGTTTCCACTTTGAAACGGATAAGCCCTAAGCATAGAAGAAGAGGAACAACCAATGATAAGCACAAAATGAGAGTTGGATTTTTGGAAACAAAGCTCCCGTACTTCCTACAAAAGCATAAGCAACTAGTTGAAGACATTGCACAGAAATAACAATACTCCAAAAACCATCACATAAAATTTACAGATGTAGAACCAGAGCCACCTGAAGAAATTTGACATATAAAGTTGAATTACAGAAGGTCGATGTGCTTTAACTACCGGAGGAACCACTTCAGATATCTAATAAATGAGAATGAACTTTTGTAAACACAATTGATATGAAATCACAAGGTACAACATTGACATTTACTGAAATTAGTTCTTATAATAATAGACAAGGGACATAATTAAAGAACACCAAGTCGAGTTGGTAAACGTTCCTACAACCGGCATTAATATTTCTGAATAAATTGATGCTCATTAAAAACCATCATAAATTAACATGGACAATAAGTATGACAGCCAAAGTTCACAGATATACCCAAGAACTCAAAAAAAGAACACTAACATTACAATGAAACCAATCAGTATCACTGGCCATGTTATTGCACAAAAAGACACAAACAAAGTCTAATAATAACCAACCCTAACCGGGCATTTTGCAGTCGGTTCAAGGCTTACCACCTGGTAACCATGCTGAACCAGGCTCATTGCCCAGTTTTTTACCCATTTTGGGACCTAGACTGAGTGGTAAACCCACCTCCTGGTCCCCAGCTTCAAGTGAAACTTGAGGTATCTTTTGAGGCTTTAAAGAGGGCAGTTTAGCCTTTCTTCAGCCCTCTTCTCGCTATCCGTCACATCCCTTTCTCACCCTCTCAATTATAAAATCCCAACTACTTGGGCATGACTACATGGATCTTTTTCTAGACATTGAGCTCCATATAAGGCCTTCTCCCACCATTTATCTCATATTAAGTTATCATTATACTCAGAAAACCAAACTAAAATGAGATAAATGGTTCACGACCATTATTAATGATTCAAATCATGACCATCTTCCAATAGGAGATAAAAGTAAAACTACTTAGTACCTAAAAATTGCAGATTATTTCTATCAATATCTTCATGGTAAACTTGATAAAGTTCACTTATATTATCAAGACTAAGAAAATAGCTCTGTTAGTATATCCATAACCACAGTTGTACCAATATTAGGGTTTAAAAACACCAAAAGGAACAAATTTTCTATTTAAAAAATAAAAAACCCTCATGTATCGGTTTACTTGGTGACTATTTACTGAAAACACAGGCCTATACAAAGCAAAAAAGAGAAAATGTAGCATGTCTGCATGCATAACTGTGCTAATTGTTCCACAAAATTGAAAAAAAATGCAGCTTATCTGCATGCATTTCTGTGCTAGTTATTCCGCAAAGTCAAGGGAATGTCTACATGCATAACTACGCTAGTTATGTTATACTCATGGATTTAAAACCCATGGTATATCATAGTAGAAGCAGAACATATTAATCTAGCATGGAGTAATACAAGAACCACCCAAGGCCAAGCAGTATATAGCAGAACCCAAAATTCTCCATCAAATTTAGTCTAAACTCTAAAGTCTAAACCATGCTGAAAACATTGTTTCTGTGCTAGTTTGGCACACATCAGTCACAGTAGTCATTTAAGTGTCTTCCACCAGTTTAGACCAGCTCAGTCAATTGAAAGGACAGTATCAGAGACTGTCATGCTGGCACCAGCACATTCATGGGCAGAAAAATGGAAAAACAAATGAAAGAAAGAGGAAAGAGAGCAAAAAATAAAAACATTCTCTCAAAAGTTGAATTCCTTTGACCATCCTATTCAACAACTTGACTGCTTTGGCATGTGTTAAGAGAGAAAAGAGCCCACTAATGCAAAGTATCAATAACCGCCTATCAGTAAAAGCCAGTTCAGTCACCCCTGTGCCCAAATTGGCCATTTAAGTAGTCAGTATGATATAATTGAAGAACACAAAGATATAATGCTACAAAATCAATAACCCCTTTCATTGTAAAGCTAACATAGCAAGCAGTATGCAGGTGCGGAAAAAACACCTCAACCATTGTTCTATATTGATATGCAAAGCAAGAACAATAAAAATAGGAAAGAAGGCCAATTTTTGCCAAAGCAAAAAATGAGAATTATTAATAATTAAAAAAACGAGAAATTGGAAAGAACATTTTGATAAAATCAATGCCCCAACTCCACTACCAATAGATTGCCAGGATACATATACCTCAACCACATATATATACACACACACATACACACACACACACACACACACACACACACACATATACATATACACATATACATACACACACACACACACACACACACACACACACACTCACACACAAGGCTAGATAGAAGAATTAAAGAAAGTTTGAACTCAAAGGTATCTAAGAACATGAAAAGAAAAAACATTTATCACCTAACATAAAATCCTAAGTCAACCAATGTCTTAAGTCTCTCAAGTCTCACTTCCCTCCAAAGAAAGGGAAGCAGAGATATGGAGCTTATACACTCCAGATTATTTAGAGGAGCTACCATTTGAATAACACAATTTATAAAAGCATCAGGAGAAGAATAATTACCTAAATAGTAACAGATCTACAAATAAATAGACAAAAAGGGTCATACAATTCAGTCTTCAAAACTGAATCCACTGATTGATCCTAGCAAAGGACCATAAACTATAACAAATTGTCATGTAAACCACAAGAAACATCCAAGCATAAGATCCTTTCTTTTGAACATTTTAATTAGCATAAATCGTAATTAGTCTTTTACATTCCCAATCTCAATAGCCTTATCATGACTAGGCATCTAGCATTGTTTGCCCACCTATAGCAGTCCTCTGGATGTCAGAGCCTATGAAAGATAAACAAAAACTTGAAGTTAACAAAAAAACCAGATATTCATGCATAGTCACATTGAATCCCACTTGCTTTTTATATGTTACACTTTGATATATCATAGACTAATGGATCTAAGTTCAATGAATTTTGCCTTATGTCAACATGGTAAAGGGGTCTATGTTGTGCCAAAAATATGTTCGCACACCCTTTATGCACATTATCAAAAAGATACATGTAGGTGAAAATTAATTCCTTGCCTTTTCTTAAAATATATATATTGGAAAAATATCTATAATTTTCTCTGTATATATACCCCTAGAAATTAGGACCTTGAAAGATTACACTATCTCATAAAATAATACAATACAAATGAGCCTTCCTAGTTATACCTGACAGCTTCTAACTGGGAACATTAAATATCTTGGAGTTCCACTTCAGTAAACTCCAGTGCATCGTGTGCACTGTAACCAGAAACCTATAAACCCACAATTGAATTTAGTATGTGCATCCCAAGAGTCAACATCTAAGAGAGACATACATGTTCCTGTTAGTTGCCATAGAAAAAGGAGCATTCTTTAATAGATTGTCAAAAGAAAGCTGTGTGCTTACTGTTCATTGTTCATCTTTAGTTTCTAGACAAGTGATACACACGAATGTAGAACAAGATATCTGATGGCTGCAATGTGTTAAATTAACACACTCTGACTCACTAGATTGGCAAAAGTTCTTACCTAATTTGGTTGAAACATTCAATTTCAAACGAATGAGAAAGAGCATGATCTCTTGGAATATATTTAGTGCTTTACCTCTTCTTCAAGCTGGTGATGGCCACAGCTAGAATTTGGTTGATGGTGATTATAACTAGCAACAAGAAAAGTAAAGGCACACAGAATAACTTGTGAAATGGTAATCAAACAAGACACTGAACTTTTCAAATAACAAAATGATATGCATATACGTTTAGTGGCAAATATTTTAAAATCTAATTTTTTTAATTATAAAAGCTTACTGTTTTCGGAATGCCACAAATTTTTAATAAACAAAATATCGTTTGAGTGGTGGTGGGCATACAGAATCAGTCAAAGAGTCAAAAGTCCAAAACATTTGCATTTGTACAAAGTGCCAAACAGAAGAGGAATTTATAGTCCATGATCTTATATTTTTATGTTTACATAAAAGAGAATATGACACAATAATATATAATAAAATTATTACTACATGATAAAAAATGGCAAGAGATAATATTATATCACAAACCAAGTAAACACCTGGGAAGGAGCTTCCTTCTTGTCACCAGAATTGTGGTTTTTATCGTCTCTTACATTCAACATTGTCTTTGTTCTAGAAGGGCCAGCTCTTTTTTTTCTGTATACAAAACCCCATAGTAGAAAGGCAGAAACTAAGAAGAGGTAGACAATTGCCAATGAAAAATCCAGACATTTGATCTGCATAAAATGGAAATCAGATTAACAAAAATAAAATAAAATAAAATTCCATGGATACTGAAGCATATAATGGCTATATGCACATGATTTTTCATATTGGCCTATCAATTGAGAAAAAAATCCAACTTAAAACTTCTAAGGTTATCGATTGCACCAGTATTACTTTGTGTAATACTACTGTTATGCACATGACATGCAAATGAGACGAAGCTCCTTGGTGGATCACTGAGAGTTAAAATAATAAAGACTTCCTTGTTGAAACACTAAAGAATGTGATCAAGAATTCAAGACATTCTTAGTGCACTTCAATTGATTCTCAGCTTCAGATAGCAAGAAATTTGCTGAGATGGACTCAGGTATATGGTATCTTTTTATTTGTTAGACATCTTTAAGTAAAGATTGAATCAGGCATAAGCTCGATTCCCTGAATCCCCAATTCCCTATATTCAACATGTTATGTGTGGATCAGAATAAGATGAAAAAGGATTTTAAATATAATAAAATATATTTTGTGGAAATCGGTATAAGCTAAAGGTAGAGAATAGATGTCTTAACATCCTCATTCAAGAATTGCAGTAAATAATTCTAGTGGTTCTTGATTTTAGCTGTAGTTATAGTTTACTCTTTAGCCAAATTTGCCTCTAGCATAAACCAGTTTAAGCATGTTGCATATTAATCTGTATATTGGAAACAAGTAAAGAAGCTGACTGAGATGCCATATGGATGGTTGATGGTTCATTCTGTCTTCCGAGGAATCTTGATTCAATGGAATCAGAAAACATATACACAGAGACGTAAGAGATCATCAGCTAGAATCTGCTTTCCTTTCGTAGTATTTTTATCTGGTCTTATAGATTAATCATGAGTAAACCGCACCAGCTCAACATTTAGAAGTTGATCAGCGAAATAATCCAAGGCAATAAAAGTGGGTAGCATACATAAAGGACAATGACAATGGAAGACAACAAGTAATGCACTAGTAACAAATATTGAGTTCTGTGTAGTAATAAATTTGCCAGAGTATGAATGAACCTGAACTGATGCAAATCCAACATTTAAATAGAAAATCTTGGAACATCATATTTGATAATCTATATTGAACCTTAAAAAGAATATAGTTCAGAGTATTGCTCAGAACCTTCAAACTAGTGAGAAAAAAACTCTTTCTTAGACATGTCTAGATGTACAGATAAAATCTATGTAGGGACTGCATATATATGAACAGCATGCATCAGTTATATACATACTCTCATTTCAGACATTATACACTGTACACCTTTTAAAAATAGAAACAAACAACGAAAAAGAAAGGAGTGTTAAACTTTGCACACTCTTGACTTCACCTTATCTATCCGATCCCATGTCAAGAATCTACAGACATGGGAGAGACACTGGATGCAACTGTAAGGCAATAAAGCAACTGGAGTCCAAAGTCCAAAACTAATCAAAAACCACCACCAGCTGCATCTAGACTTGCCCATAGGATGCAGGTCATCAAATTAGTGTCCACGATAGGTCATGCAATTCTTTTTGGTAAATATTATTGCCAGCATATCATGCCATGCAAGTTTCAACAACTTGGCATGTCAACACATGCCATTCCAAAGGCCAATTTGACTAAGGATTAATTAGTTCTATTTCTCGATGGGACTGGGAAGGTATATAACTTAGTGTTAGAGTCTCACCTTGACGTGGTGGAAGTCATCGGTTCAAGCCTGAATATCCCCAAACCCAATGTAAGTTCTTCTATTTTGACTTGCTCCCCCGCCATGATCAAACAAGAATGGACAAGAGGCTTGTGGGATTGACGTGATAGGGTAGGGATGACTATATTGCTAGGAGCAAACTCCAGGCTAATATGAAGCGCATGGATACTAGTTATGCCTTCGAATGAAAGAGAATTCCGAATCAGCATTGTCTACGAACAAGGAAGATATATACCTACACGGTACCCCTAACACCCACAAGTTAGCCAGACTGGCAATCGTAGCTAATAAAAATTATGATGATGGATCTATCTTACCTATCCTTTCTACCTATTAATTTCTTGTTCTTTTTAAGACAGGGTTTTCTGTGCATCTTTGAAATGCAAATTACATTAAATAACCTATCTCAAGTTCACTTTCCAATGTAGGTTGTATCTAGAGGTTAAGCAAAGGCCAAAATGCTAAGCATAATATTTCATTAAAAGATGAAATATGGACTACAAGAGGGTAAAAGGAAAATATAAGAAAAAGGTGGAAGTGTTAGATTCACAAAGCATAGAAGTGACGACCAGTCTCTTCCACTATGACAGTTGCATTGCAGTTACATACTTACATTAACCTTCCAATATGAGAGTTCAAATTGCAGTTTTGGTGCATAGGAAGCCTCTGCCATAGTTTTCCGAAAGATTTTTTATTTTTTTGGTCCCTAGCTTCAAGTATCTCCCAACATAAGGAGAGGGAGATACTGGAATGCAACTAAAAAAACATGAGAGAGAAAAGACCATTCCAATCATTTCCAACCTAGACAAGAATTTGTCATTTTCTTAAGATAGATATTAATTCCTATTGCCAACAACATTTCTCACATTTAAAAGCTTTTATATAAATGGACATCCTATCTAACCCCCCCAATGCATGGATTAAAATATATTTTTTTAATCCTCATATGCATAATTTAGGGCTTTTCACTATTTTATTTATTTGTATATTTTTTAAAATTTACTAAATGCAATTATATTTTTTGTTTTTCTAATGATTGAGAAAAAATCATTGAATTTTGTTCAGATTAAAAATTATTTTAGCAATCATGAATTTAATTTTAATTTAAAAAGAAAAATAAATTATGAATATGAAGTTACTTTTTAGAATTTAGATATTGTTGATTAATTAACATGATAATTTCTACAACAACACAATTGTGTTTTATCAGTTATAAATTTAAATTAATCAAACTGTGCCCATAATGTTATACTTTAGAATTTGGGCATCATGTTGAATTTGTTAATTCATGTTGATAGTATAACATAAGAAAAATAAGAAGTATAATCATATTTTAACAAAAATTATCCAAATTACAAATAGCAAAAAAACTACTAATTTCATTATAGCACAGTTGATGTAAAAAACGAGAGAGGATAGACTTGTAAGCTTACGAAGATATGGAGAGGTAACTCCCAACTCCTTAAGTATTTGTCAATTAGCATGACCCAGAATAGGGGTTCCAATGTTTATACTTTCTATATAGTATATACAGATCTCAAGTATATTTTCATTGATCAATGAGGGCTTACAATTATATATATTCTACTATATACATGGGGGTTACATCCTAGGTCCTACATGGACTGTTTAGGTGGTAGGCAATGGTCCAAGCAGCCACCTAGTGATCAAGTTTGTCAAACAGGCAACCAAACTCTGCAGCATTTGTGGCATAAAAAACAACTAACATCAATATGGCAGAGATGGATGTCTTTACAAGTGTTACCACCACCAGCTGAGGAACTAAATTTGTTATTGGTAGAAAAGAAATAAGTGTAAGGAGTACAAATTGAGAATTAAACAAGGAAAATAATCCTCAAGTACTTCCTAGTTGAGAAGAACCATTTGACCTTTTTAGCATGTCATCAGCCTTGTCAAAATTCGAGATAAAGCAAATTAAAACATCTCAGGTTTATGCCCATTTAAGTCAATTAATCAAATCATCCCACTCGAATCGGTTTGCCATATAGTTAAATAAACAACCATCTAGTGCCATCCATTCAAAGTAGTGATTACAAGTAAACTATACAGCCTGTTGCTGACCTCCTCCTATGCAGGTACGCAGGGAAATCTATTGAAAAACTGAGCCATCTCTTCAAACAACATAAATGTTGTGTTTATGTTTTGTCAATTCTAACCTAACCAAATCCTTGGATTGTAGATTCTAGTGAAACATGTCAAGATTATAATAAGAACAATGCTAACACCATTGAAATAAAGGTTTCCACTAATAGAAGGATCATAACAGATACCAGATAATGTTCAAGACATTGAAAACATGACTCATATCCAATATAAGTTATTCTATAATTTTAACTACAACAAACAGCTATTCGATTATCAAAAAGAAAATCAGCTACAAAGATTGATCAAAGTAATATAATTAAACTAATTGTTAACTATAAGTTATATCCAGCAAAATATGTTATCTAATAAGATGACAGAAGAATATGTGAGCACAAAATATGTTATCAAATTATTATTATAACAGAGGAATATGTGGGCACAAAATAAGTTAAAAGCCAAACATGGGTTACCTTTAAAGAACCAATATTGATTGAACATGATTGCTTCACATGTTGAGCTGGTGTTGAAGAATCCAAGCATACAGCAGATGAAGGACAATCCCCACAAGAGCATCCCAGAGAAGAGTCGCCACATGAATAAACAGTTGTGTTCATAGGCTTCATTCCAGTTGAATCACTAATATTTGGTCGGAATGTAATTGCATATGGTGAACCAGGCTCACTGAGATTTGCTTGACGACCAAGAAAAGCAAGCCAATCTAAAAGCACAGTGAGAACAAGAGATGATACATCCAATATTTGAATGGAAATTTTGCAAGTTTATTAGTACATTACAATTAAAAGAAGCACACTTCCACTCTCGAGATTCTACATCTGTGTCGTTGTTGCAATAATGGCAAACTTATAAAGCACATTCATGACAAAATAATTTATACATTGCTGGTAACAAAAGCTTGCAAATAGATCATCATTAAGGAATGGAACAAAGTTAAAACTGAATGGATAATTATGAACTGGATAAAGGAGAGAGTTGATATTATATTAAGTTATTAACCAAATTCTGTGCTAAACTTTTGCTAAGTTATCTCCAGGAGACTTGCTAAAAATATTAGTTGCATAACTAGAGCATCTCTATGTCACATCCTAGCATAAATTTTATCATTTCTCAGACTAATTAGCTCTTTAATTTAGTATGGAGTTATTAGCTATAGTTCCTCTTGCAAGAAAAAGCAAAAGAAGCCATGCAATTCTCACCAGCATAATTTTGAGCACCAGCACCAACAAAATCCATTGCACGAGTATTCATACTACCAAACTTCACATCCTTGCATGAATTAAATAGCTGTTCTCCAAAGTAATGAGTTACAAAGAAATCTATTGCATCAACAGCCAAAGTACCATTCACCTGAAAATGTAAAATCATTTCTCAAAATTATGTTTTACAGCACTTTGGATGCGCACACAAAGTATAATAAGATGATGTATCATGCAAGGTATACAGTTTCGAATAATACCGCCCGGCACTTTGGATGCACACACAAAGTATAATAAGATGATGTATCATGCAAGGTATACAGTTTCGAATAATACCGCCCGTACCGGGCGGTATGTACCGGTCCGTCAATTGACCGGTACACGGACTGGACGATATATATATAAAAGCAACGTCGCCCCGAGGCGATGTGACATCGCCTTTTTCGGCGACGTCGTCTTTTATAAAAATCTTATATATATATATACGAGACGACGTCACCCCACCTGGGGAGAAGAGAGAGGTGACGTCGTCGAAGGCTAATTATATATATGTATGTATGTATATATACATACATACATACATACATACATACATACATATATACCGAGTGGTATACCGAACGATATACCATTCAGTATACAATATCGTACCGTATCGAGCAAATGTCGAAAAGCTCGTACGGTACAATGTTTCAAACCTTGGTATCATGTATGTCACATCAAACTAAGAAAGCACTGCAAATAGCAGAAAACAAGTTATGTACCATTGAGAAGTTGGTATAAACACAAGAAAGTTCTAAACCTACTTGCATCACACACACACACACACACATATATATCTTTTTTTTTAAGGCAACATCACCCCAAGGTGACGTGACATCACCTTTTTCGGCAACGTCATCTTTTATAAAAATATTTTATATATAAAAAATATTTTTATATAAAAATATTATATATATATATAGAAACGAGACGACGTCACCCCGCTTGGGGAGAAGAGAGAGGTGATGTCGCCGAAGCTGAATTTTATATATATATATATATATATATATATATATATATATATATATATATATATATATATATTATATGTACCGAGCGGTATACCGAATGATATACTGCTCAGTATACAGTATCATACCGTACCGAGCGAATGTCGAAATGCCGGTACGGTACAATATTTCAAACCTTGGTATCATGTATGTCACATCAAACTAAGAAAGCACTGCAAACAGCAGAAAACAAGTTATGTACCATTGAGAAGTTGGTATAGACACAAGAAAGTTCCAAACCTACTTGCATCACATAATTTTTTTCAAGTAAAAGAAGAAAGCACCTTCTTGATTGATGTCACATTGATGAATAGGCTTTGATTTGGAGAACACGAGAGCTCACAGAAGAGATTCAGAAAATTCCTCAAGCATGCTGGACAACCCACAAGAAGAGGAATTGCCTGCAAAAGTTATCCACAAAAAATTAATTAAAATACTAAACAAATAAATTATAAGAAAATACCATTAAGGTATCTAATGTAAGAAATTGTTTCTGTAAGCAACAAAAATGACAAGAAGCTCTAAGACCCCAAATAATACAACGAATTAACTGCTACAAAAATAGTTTATCTATTGAAAAGTAGGGGCTGAATAAAACCCATGGTTTAAAACATAATAGAAATATAAAATTCGATGAATGTGGGGTGCATATATTTCAAAATTTTTGCAGTTTAGTATTTCATCTGCTTCTGTCATCATCAGCAGTGAAGGCAGCTGGGATCTAAATTCTGAGTATCTAGGGATTGACAACCTATTGGCCCATGGAAGCAACCTGTTGGTCAAAAAATGTAATAATGAAGTCTCCTTGATTGTATTGACAATGTAATAATGAAGTCTCCTTGATCATATTGGACCATGGAAGCAAACCTGTTGGGTCAAACAATGTTTATCTTGTGTGTTTCAGATTACTTGTTTTCTCCAGTTTTTAAGATTATATGTCATACTAACAACAGCCTATTTGATAGGTTCCTACCAATCCCAGAATCCTTTTCTTTTTTTGGCTAAATATATGTGATAGGTAAATGATAAGTCTAATGTTGAGATTAATTATGTGATAGGTAAATGATAACTCTCTCTCTCTCTCTCTCTCTCTCTCTCTCTCTCTCTCTCTCTCTCTCTCTCTCTCTCTCTCTCTCACAGAATCCTTTTCTTTTTTTGGCTAAATATATGTGATAGGTAAATGATAAGTCTAATGTTGAGATTAATTATGTGATAGGTAAATGATAAGTCTCTCTCTCTCTCTCTCTCTCTCTCTCTCTCTCTCTCTCTCTCTCTCTCTCTCTCTCTACTTGAAGTGGTTCAGTTGATACAAATCCGTATTGACACTTAGTATGCTGTATATTGTTTAGATCAGTCCAATAAGCTCAATGGTATCGACTTATATGAAGTGGTAGAGATATTTTGTATCAGGCAATAAGCATGTTGTCCAATACTGATAGCAACTCATAATTTCTTTTGTTTTTTTAGTTAAAACTTGCAACTCCCCCCCATTCTCCCAACACACCCAAAAAAAAACCACCTCCTCCGCTGCAATCTATTGGCTGTCCAATGGTCTCTCTCAATTCTTTCATGTTCACCTTGCTAACCACTTCGTACTTACTCTGCCTTGTCAACGTATGTGAATTGTTCTGCTCCGCTGCCCTCATCCTTCAGCAACAACTCATTGTCGCCCAAGTCATGATCTGCCACTTCGACATGCGACGCCCCACCTTTCTCTCTCTATCAGCTTGCTGTGGTCTAGCCGGTACCAAACCAAATTGATACTCGATAGATTAGCAGGTATTGTACTGTACCAACCAGGTCACCAACCAGTAGTGGTACCAAACCAAGATTTTTATCCCATATATTAAATGCAATTAAAAGCCAAAAAGTACATGGAGCAAAGGGCTATCCCTTTGCAAAACATCCAACCAGCATAGAACCACGAACAATGAACAAAAAGAAGTTCTGGAACCATAGAAGATATAGTAAATGAATGGATTAGAGTGAGCAGCCAATGAAACAGAGTATGTACGATGGCCTTTATTAGTATTAAAAACTGCAATTGTCAATAAAAGATTTTACTTGTTGGACTTGCCCACGTAATGTCTCAAACTGATCTGCAGAGCAGCAGACGTTGCCGGTGATTGTTGGACACAGACTCTGGATCTTTGAAGAAAGCAATTCATCTGGCTGAAACCCAAAGGAAAAGAAAGTTTTATTCAATTGATGCAGTAAGGTACACATTTCTTAGGTAGTATTCTGTCACTCGATCAAATAGAATACAGGAAAGCAGGACCTCATTAGAAAAACTTGCAGAGCTTCATTACAAAAACTAACTTCTGCAGAAAATAAGTAGCATGTGTAGACAAATATGCAGTCCACCAGCTTTCTCATGGACGCAAAGGAAAAATTTTCAAAATCCTATCTCTGAATTGAACGTCTATAATAATCGAACAAAGCAACATAACCATATCATGGAAAAACAAATAATAACATCCACAGTGCCTGACCAAGTTACCTTCACAGAATGTGTACGGTTAGGGCAATTTAAAACCTTCCCATCACTGCGTTGTCCACAAATACCATACATGGAACAAAACCCTTCTGCATATATGTCTCTATATGAAATAAAAATAATAGGCAATCAAAATACAAGGAAGAATATACAAACAAAAAATAAAAATTATTCATCACTTGATAGGAGAGGGGCAAGCATAATGAAAAGTAAAATCAGTATTTTATCAATTTCCGAACATGAAGGTTATGTCTCAAGAGAAAGAATAATTCTGGCTTACTGTGCATTGGATGGCTGAAAATTTGCTGGAAACAACATGAAAATGACCTGCATATATGAGAATGCATCAACTTAGTTCAGAGATTCATTAATCTTTCATTTAAGTATTTCACTACAATCAAAACCTCATATGATATTAAGTATTAAAAAAAAGATCTAGATATTAGTGCAATTAAATAAATAATTTTCTCAAAGATACCAACCCATTTCATCAACATTTTATCTGCAAAATCATTATCATTCAAGTATTTTGGCCATCTATACGGGGTCACTTCAGAACTGATACATCAAAAACACTAACTTGATAATTTGATAGTTGTTAGAACATACGTTACCTAGATTGTTGTACCGCCTGATGCGGTATGGCATAGGCAGTACATATTGATCCGATAGGTGACCGACACGTAAATCGTCCTGTATCTAGCAGTTATCAATTGCAGATTGGATCAAATTTGGGAGGCTTATTTGGGAAGTTTAACACTTAAGCTAGAGGAAGATCACGTTAATCAAAAGGTATGTATTCCCTTTCTAGATTTTTGTTGATCTATAAGATGATTAGCCCATTCTATGTTGTCAATGTCTATTATGTTGTTTTACATGTTTATGATGGTAGAGTAGGGTTAATTATAGAGTAATTAAGGTTGTTAATGCTGTGATTAGTGGGTTTAATGTTGATTTAATTAAAATTAGACATATATTGGCTGAAATATATGTATTTAATGTGTACTAGGGTGATTTACATGTTTATGATGATAAAAGGAGGTTAATTAGGGAGTAATTAAGGTTTTTAATGCTGTGATTAGTGGATTTAATGATGATTTCATTGAAATTTAACCAATATTTTCTCAATATAATGTATTTAATTCGTATTAGGGTGTTTGACATGTTTATAGTGGTAAAAAAAACTAATTAGGGAGTAATTAAATTTGTTAATGCTGTGATTAGTAGATTTAATGATAATTTCATCGTAATTTGATCAATATTGGGTTAATTCTATGTATTTAATTCCTATTAGGATATTTGACATGTTTATAGTGATAAAATAAGATTAACTAGGGAGTCCTTCGATTTTTTGATGCTGTGATTAATGGAATTAATGATGATTTCAGCGTATTTTGACCCATATTAGGTCAATTCTATGTATTTAATGTCTATTATGATGATTGACATTTTTATAATGACAAATTAGGGTTCATTACATATAATCGCAGCTTGTTATTTTGATAAATTTCTTTAAGATCATAGCATTAAAGGAACAGCCATCTGATGATACTTGGGATCATGCCCGCTGTTTAGACAACAACCGCCATCATTGGCTGCGCAAACATTATGTCTACATCGATCAGGGTGGAGAAATCACTCAATTGAAGCAACATTTGATCGGTGATTATCCCGATGTTGCAAAATGCAAAAAGGTTCTGAAAGAGATCTGTTAGTTATTTCAAAATAAGCTACAATAGGCAAGGGATGATGCAATTCAAAAGAAAGCCAAGGAACATAAAGAAATAGGTGTGCTACGCAGGAATCATTTTATGATGAATACGAGAGTCGCAACAATGATGTCGACCCGGGTTTCAGAGATGGTATTCATGCATCATTGAAGCATCAATATATGTATGAAGATGCAATAAGGCATCAACAGCCTAACTCACAATAGGAGTATGGTGATTGCAGTGGATCTGCACCACAGGGATTCCAGAGGAGTGCTAGCACAAGATAGCCAACTACCCCTTATCCTCAGTTAAGCAGGATTGGTAGTCTGAGGGAGAATGGAATCCATGGTTTTATCATTGTTTTTAATAGGCACTCAGGCACTCACCTAGGCGCCCGAGAGAGGCGAGGCCCAAGAGCCTAGGCGACGCACTTCACTGAAGCACCACCTGAGCGCTCGCCTAAGCCCAAACGCCTCGAACGAGCGCCCAATTGAATGCCACCAATCAAACTAAATTGTGAGCTCTAGTTTGATTAAATAGTAACTAAGTTAGTTCAATCGAACCAATTAGTTCTACAGTACACCCCTCACCCAACTCCCCCCTCCCCCTCCCCCGCCCCCTCGCCTAAGCCCAAACGCCTCGAACGAGCGCCCAATTGAATGCCACCAATCAAACCAAATTGTGAGCTCTAGTTTGATTAAATAGTAACTAAGTTAGTGCACTCGAACCAATTAGTTCTACAGTACACCCCTCACCTACATTAAGAACCTAATGGACATTGTGGTAGAGGAGATCAAATCATAGTACATTGTCCAGACTAACAAAAGAGCTAATTTCAAGAAAGCAAGTTTACAATTAGAATGCAAAACAACACTGTTTTGAACTCCATGTGCAGCTCACTACATGGATCTCATATTGAAGGACATTAGCGAGTTATCATCAGTAAAAAAGCATGCAGCAAGGGCACAGTCAATGACAAAGTTTATATGCAACGATCACTGGATCCACTTATTGATACATAAGTTTACAAATGGTGGGATACTCCGACTCAACATCACTCGGTTTGCCACAAATTTCATCTCCTTAAAGTCAATCCAACAAAACAGACTAGGTCTCAAGACAATGGTTGCATCACATAAATGGTCAGATTCAAGGTATTCAAAATTGAGTGATGGAAAAAATATATTTCTTTCTTCTAGATTTTGGGAGTTTATGAATGAGATTATATTATAACAAGAGTGAAATCGTTTTACATTGTCCTTCGTAAGGTCGATATAAAAAAGCATCTGCAGATGCCTTATCTTAGACATATGAAGCTTACAACAAGAGAAGAGGTCAAGAAAGCATTCTTCGATGATTTTAAAGGATCAATATTTGCATATCATCAACCATAGGATCAAAGCTTATATGGACCAAGACATCCATAATGCAAGTAAATTCATATTCAGAGTAGTTTACAATATAAATATTTAATATTTAAAAAATTCTTACTAACTAAATCATTTATCTTGCAACATATTATCTAAATCCGACCATTTAATTTTAATATAGTCTTGGAACGCGATCAGATGTATTATCGGCACTAAGGAAAGTGCTGATGCAATGAAGGCTATTATAGAGGGTCAACTATTCTGATAAATTATCAATTCATTCTCCGACGTTATAGCTATATCGTGTTGTTACAATATGGATCCTGGTAAGAGAAAGTTACATACACACATTTAATTATAAATTAATATTGGCATTAATGATTTGTTATGCTAATAAGTAAGGTTCTGAATACCATATCACACTAGTGTACCGATCAACTGTCGGTATGATACGTACTGTGTACCAACACACGATACACTAAGGTGCACTGATGTACCGCCCATGTTGGTCCTCTATTAGACCGGTACATACCGCCCGTACCGAGCAGTACGGTACGATATTGTAAAGTGTAAACCATGCTAATAAGTCTCATTTATATCTTTTTGCAATCAAATGGTAGCTACAATTTGAAGACTTTGCACCCAATTTAAGAACAGCTATGGTCCATGTACTTTCACATTGATTATATGAAGATCCACAATAAACTATCATATAGACGACTGGAAGAACTAGTATATGTCTACTACAACATGCAACTAAGGTTGTGATGTGGCAAGGAACCACAGGAACCAAAGATTGATCCATCATACCACAACGAAGATTCATAGCTAATGTAGAATGAGTCGAATCAACGAAGAACAAAGTATCCTTTACTTGATAAGGTGAAAGATCTTTCACGTCCTTTGTATTTTATCACTGAGGCAATGCCGCAATAGAAAAAGAGGAACAACATCCCCAATAAGAGGAAGATCCCCCTTGGTCAAAATGTGGCAGAAGGACCCAGATAACCAGTCAAACTAATTGAGTTCATGACGTCGATAGTAGTGCCATCTCAATCACATTCAACAACCCACTCGATATGTAGACATAGCAATGACATCGACAGTAGTGCCTCGACTGACGATGGCGACGACATCGGGGAGTTGATGGTTCCATCGTTGTAGTTTCAAGATGGTGTATTGATCGAGAAGCAATATCTATTTGTCACCCAAGATTCAGATTATGGAGCTCGAGGAGGTGCTAGTCGAGTTGTTATAAACGAAAATGGAAAAGGAAGGCAATCGATGATTTTGAACAGATATGATAAAGCCTATATGATATAGACACAACAAAGCTCGTCATATTTCCAACCATCACATTATGGATCATCTTATAACCAACAACAGTACAGTGATAGTTGATCATTCTTTTCCAAGGTTGATCGATCTTATAATAAAAAGTAGTCGATCAATCACGAAAGTAGAAGTTTTGGCATTATCCAACCTCTGCAATAATACATGCCACAATCATATTTGCCTTAGGAGCTGCTTCAAACACGTATGGTTCACGATAATTAGGCTACAATCACCACTACATTGATATACCAATGGTATACGATGTATCAGTATACCATGTCATAAGAGCAATTTTTGGATTGGATCCGATAAACATATCCTATTGATATACAAATACATGGGATCGAAGACCTCAATCCACCACTTGTGAAGTCCCGTCATTCTTTTTGGTGATAGAACGAGGAATATTCATAGATTGATCCATCTATTACTTAGTTCATTTGAATCTTAATATTTGACTCATAATCTTACAATTAAAGTCATATTTTTGTAGATAATTCAATATCAAGGGAAGGATGATTCAAAGTTGCTTCTCAAAGCTCAAAAAGATGTGTCGTTGTCGCTTCCAAATTTAGATATCTATGATGAAATTATACTAAACTTACATTTATTTCCAAATAATAAACCCTAGTCTAGGTTATTTCCTATTTTTAGGTTTTTTCGGGTTCCTTTGTGTCACCGACTCATCGGCAAATCCCACCGTACCGACATGTTGACTCCTTTTTAATTTTATTGATTTTATTGAAATTTTATCTTTTCAGAATAAAAAAAATGAAAACTAAACTACAAAGAACCAAGGGATAAACAAAGCAAAGCTAAATTTACCGAAATACTACAAAGTAGAAAAAAATAAATTGCATCAATATCTGGATTTTTTGTATATATAGGAAGTTGCAGCTCCGTTTTATGATTTGTTCGGTAGAGAGAGATCTAATTGTTCCAATACATTTTTTGGTCATGGTTGCAAGTTACCACGACATAACATATGGGAAAAGGAGGAGAGAGATTATCAATCACAAAAAAATCGATAGAGAAAAAGCCGGCTATCAAAGTCGAACCAATGACCATCGCATTACAAATGCGATGCTTTAGGGTTCCTTTGTGTCATCGGCACATCCCACCGTATCGGCATTCGACATGTCGGTACGGAGTGGCACATGCCGTTTCATTGGCCAGTCAGCACACCCAGTCGAAACGGTAAGTCAAACCCACCCAAAAGCTATATGAAAATTTCCTGATGAACAATAAATGGACTTACCTAATGTCCGAGAATGCTAAGTCATGGATAGAAATTTCTACATTGACTTTAAGCATGGGCAACAATTGAACTACCCTCCAAAGTTGTACTAGATATATGAAGTCCTTTGAATATGTGTAATAAGTTTTTCTGTAGAGACAAACAGACCTCCATTATGCATAAATAAAGCCATCTCATGTCAACATATTGATTCTGCTGTATGTCACACAATTCTGACCACCTATAAATTCTGTAACAAAATAGTTTTATAATGGCCACAATCGACACGGCTGGCTTTAACCCATTAGTGATTTGCGAAGCCTAGATAAATTACTCATAGCCGTACAAGAAAAGAAGGTCCTAGTAAGGATGCAGAGAGATGTTGAACTTGGACACTATTGAACAAGAGAGCCTTGCCAACTTTGATGTTGAAGGAACCACAAAAGCCATGCCTAAGCCTGCTTTCCTAACGTAAACATCTCAAAGCAGAAAAGAGTGCTTCCCGACAAAGAACAAGAACGTTCAATAGGTGCACGGAAACCCAGAATGGCAGTGAGAAACATCATGAGATATGCGTTCAATGATGCCTCCACTGCTGGAGAAAAGTTCAATCCGAGCACGGGAGTCAAGAGTGATTATGATTAGAAAAAAAGGACATTATGAAAGGCTCTTATGCCATAAATGAAGGATTCTGACCGGCTACCATACAGGCCATTCCTCACATAAAATCCACAATAAATGCGGTATGAGGTTAATTTAAATGTGATAGAAAGAAAACCAACGAAACCAATCTCGAAAAAACATGCGACTGTAGTCAACAGCAACCGCACATGAAAATATGTATCTGTTTCCATCTCCGATTCTTGATCTTCATACTAATCTTTCCCAAAATCATGAACATAAAGAACAAGCACCTCAGATGCGAATGTCGCCAATCTTGAAACCAAATGAAGAACAGAATCGCGAGCCGTCTTTTTCTTCTTCTTGCTTTCAGAAACTCAAATATCACCCCACCTTTCTTGAAACCAACTAAAGAACAAAACCTTTCTTGCTTTCAGAAACTCAAACATAACCGCCGTCTCTCGCTCTGTTTCCCCGAATTATTCGAATGCAATAAACTTCACAACGTCAAAAACCCTAGAAAACATTTTCTGAAATGGACGAGTATCAAGAACGCGAGCCCATTCCCACAGAAGCCGTCACAAACCCACCTCCAAAAAATCGAGAACCAACTCCGTGCCCCCATCAAGAACAGACCAAGAAGAAAGAAACGCCCGACAGAAAAAGCGATCGCCTCAACCCCGTGCGATCAAGACTCCAACCGAGCGCTAGAATCGAACAGAGAAAGAACCAAGACGATCTTGAATACCTGGATCGAAGAGGAGACGAAGAAGAGGAAACGCCGCCGGCCAGGCTCCATCCTTTTCGCCCTAGGCGGCGCTCAGCGTGCGAGTGGAGACCAACCTTGGGATCAAAGCCAGTACTAAATATAGAACCCAACCAAGGAGGACGAGGAGGAGGAGGAGAACAGGGGAGCCGAGGAGGATGGGAAACGGGTGTTGTGTACCGGTATGGGGGGTGACGTCACGTGACGAGATATTTGGGACCCCAAGAGAAAGGCCGGGATTCTCAGGGGCTTTTCGGGGAACTCATCTCCTCTATGACGGGCCGCTTACGGCGTGATTGGTCAACCTGATGGACCCTCATCCAGCCGCACACGCCGTTGGTTGATATCGGTGCAAAGTGGGTTGATCAGTGTGATGCTATTTATGATCAATAAAACAGTGACAATAAGTGTCAAACTAAAATACATAGGATTGTTATTTTATTTAATATTTTTTTATTTATTTTACTTTTTTTCGATTGAATGATAAAGTGAATATCGATCCACAGAAAATAAGAAATAATTATGAAAATTAGGAGAATATGTTATCATTTCTAATTAATTTTAAAATTATTTATTACACTCATTTTTTATGATGAGAGTGATACCATTAAAAAAAAGAAGGTAACTTCTCATGCTTTAATTATCGATGTTAATTCATCTAAAATAAATATATATATATAACCAAGTAAAATATAAAATATTATAGTATTATAATGGTTCGAGTCTTATAAACAAAAATAAAATATGTTTTTGTTTTGAACTGTGGTGTTATAGTATTGAGAATTTATACAGTAAAAAAATTTCCTAAATTCAAATAATTATAGAGGATAAATTTGGATAATAATCTTTTCATTTAAATTTAATATTGATGGATAAGAATCTGTTAATTTAAATGTAATAGTGATTATTTCTCATATCAGCAATTTTTTTTATATGTGGCTTTAAAATGTTAGGAAAACCTTTCATTTTGATCTTTTCTCAGTTGTCCGTTTTGTGTTCTCACTTGTCGTGTATCCCAAAATATCATTAGCAAAAGAAGTAAAAAAGACTCTGCAGTTAGTCGATAATGTGAACCGATTTATTTACAATATTTTGAATAAAGTTATTATATTTTTTATACATCTATGAGAAAACATAGAAAGACGCTATAAAAGAGGAACGAAAACTCAAAATACACTATAAATTAATTTGTCATATTCTTTTTAGAGTTTCAAATATGTACTCTTATTATTAGTTTGAGAAAAAAAAAAGGTGAGAAACTTGACTTTTATGGATATATAAAAATATTATGATCGAGGATAATAACTTGGAACGTAACATAAATTATTGGTTGCCGTTTCAAATATGTATTCTTATTAAATTGTGAATAAGAATAATAAAACATTAATTTTTATCTCAATTTTTTTTTAGCACTCTTACAAATAAAATAATGTAAATAATATTATAATTGATTGTATCTTTGAATTCATTAGATTAAGTGGTCCTATCTAATTAGGTAAGATATATTATGATAATAATTAAATTATGATTATGATTATTGGCTAATAAAATATAATGAAAGTCCTTGATGAGAGGAATTTTTCTAATTATTTATCTTAGACTCTTTACTCTTGCTTATAAAGAAATCAGATCTCCTACTAATTCAACAATAACAAAACACACAATACTTGAATATGTGTATATGTGAATACATAGGTACATAAATGTATTTATACGTAATATGATTAAGAGATTCTAGATATTCTCTAGTTTTCCTTAGTCATATAAATCAATCAATGAGAGAAGAAGATCAGTCTAGTTCTCAAAATTGACAACAATATAATTGTACATCAAATAAAAATCTTTTGAATAACATCGAAAAGTACATATCATAATATTTATGTTTATAGAACTAACTCGATATAAAAACTGGGAGGTTACTTTTGGTATTATTTATCAAGAATATATTTATGACTATTAAATCAAAATTTAATTATCTAAGTTAAGATGTTGACTCAGAATCGATGGAGATTCTTTTCTATTTTTATTCCAAAAAATTGATGAATGATTCATCCTTACATGCTTATGGAACCTACAAGATTATGTAGGAGACATTTTCAATAAAATTTCTTTAGAATTTTAACTTAAGAGATATGAAGGATTTAACCAAATTCTTTATTAGAAAAGAATTATAGTGAGACTCGAATATTATTATCTTTTTCAGTGTTATATTTCTGTTGAAGTTAATTATGATCATATTACATCGAGAACTCGATGTATAATAACATCCGAACCAACTCGATCATATATTATTGATCATGTGCTGTCTATATGTCAACCATATGACATCATATGTCATGCACTTGTATCAAAGAACTAAAGCAAATGAAAGTTTATCGACCAAAGATTAAAAAAATAATGAGAAAAAGCCTAAAATAAGACTCTTTTTTGTTTTTTTTGGGAATTGGTCGGATGAATTTAACAGGAGAAAATATATTTTCGAGAACTAATATGAAATCGTCACCATAGTCGACATTTCTCATCAGCACACAAAGAATTGGCACTACATCGTTGGACTATGGTCCAAGACGAGCACCCCACTCACAGTCACGCATCCACTTCCGATTCAATGTGGAAGACGACTGACAGCTTACCAACCACCACCGCCTGCTCCCCAGCTCAGTACAGAGTCGGCAAAGATGGCATTCCCTGCACCCGCACGCAACGGGCTGTCAACCTGTCGTCTTGTCTTAATTTGTGGGCCGACACGCTTCATTATGTCCATCTGGTCCGGTCAACGTTGACTACTGGTGATTCATTCATGTTACCAGTGGCGGTATCCATCCGTAACCTTCATACTAATATATCTCAACATACGGATTTTTCTTTTCACATCATAAACAATCATTTTATTCTTCAAAAAACGAAAACAAAATCAATAAAAGATTCGAACATATAACTCAATCAATTTCTAGAGTTGATCCTAAAGAGATCTGAATTTTGTCTGGAGATTTAAACATTTTATGAATATTTTTTATAATAAAATAAGATTAATTTAACATCAATGAGTGTTTTATCGATCACACCCTCCTCGATGTAGTCTTTTACGAGAATAAATCGAAACAAGATAGATAATATGGATTTAACCAATGACGATTCTCGAATTACACTCCAATTTTTCTTACTTACGATAACATTCGAAAATAAATTAACTTGGATCGAATTTATTATCTCAAATTGACGATCAAAATCGATCGTATGTATTGTAACAACATAACATATAACATAATTTAACCCTTTTCATTGTACTATGTCAATGTTTTATATCATCATTAATCATTGTACAAAGTAATATCCGTATTCGAATTAAGAGCATTCAAGTCTATTTATAGCTTCTACAAAAATATGACATCTCCCTCCATCTCTATTCGTAGGTATGCATTACTATTCATACCGGTAAGGAAAAATGAATTAGATGGGAATAGGCAATAGTGATTAAAGAAGGTGTTACAATGAGAGAATTTAATAAAAAAGGTATATATGTAGTAATTCTAACCTAAAAAAGGAGTCACATTAGCTGTTTGAAAATTTAGGTGGAGTGAGTGTAAGACATCAAATGCTTTCCATTTAATAATCCCTCAAATATGCAGGCCAACATTAACATTGGTTATTGCTATGTGTGTGTGTGTGTCTTCATGGAAAGAAAAACAAACAAACAAAAAAAGAATGCTGTAGAGATTATGTTGGAATAACTTAACCTAATTATTGTTTTGAGAAGAATCATATTTGTTCATGATTTGTGATGGGTAGATGGAGAGATGTGAAAGAAGAAGAAGAAGAAGTACTGTGGGAGACTCTCTCTGCAAGTCCCCATCAAGAGAACATGCCAGCGGAAGCTGAACATGTTGACTTGCACAAAGGAAATAAATGGCAGAATCTGTGCACAATCTTTTAATGTGACAGTTTACTTTCATTATATGTCCTATCGTTTCTTCAAATCATTAAATGCCTTTTTAATGATGTCGTCTGCCCACACTCCTTTCAGCATCAACTTGTCCTTCAAATAAAAGAAAAACTTATCCTTCAACGAACAAAGGAGGGAGCTCATGATTTGCTATGCTGCACTCCGCTGCTGCAATTGTGTTGTTACAAATCAATGGCATTACATGATACATAATCTCTCTCTCTCTCTCTCTCTCTCTCTCTCTTAACGCTTATTTTCAGAGTTACCTCTATAATATTTCGATTCATATCAATTTCGGACGTAAATTAAAATTAATAATGTTAATTTATAAAAAATTAATAAATATATTATTATTAATTTTTATTTAAAAATATTTTAAATAATAATTAGACTTACAAAATTTATACATCGATTATTATATCTGATCGAAAAATGATAATTAATATCAACATCGAAATATGTATGAATGAAGTCTGAGAATATATCACGATGTGAAACCATCAGATTATGCCTCACACGCGGCATGACATGATAGTTAGTCTCTCTTTCTCTCTCTTAACTTGTATTTTCAAAGTTACATCTATAATATTTAGATTAATCTCAATTTCAAATATAAATTATAATTAATTGCAATTTAAAAAATGATAAAATTTTATTATTAATTTTTATTTAAATATTTTTGAACAGTAATTTAGACTTAACGAAGTTGATATGTCAATTATTCTATTAGATCGAGAAGTGATAATTAATATCAAAACTGATCTAAAACCTTCGTATTATATCTCACATATATTATGTCAAGATTTGATTTGGATTATGTTATTTCTTGAGTGCATCAAACTCTTAAATACAAAAGATTGTAATATAGTCTCATATCAGAAATGGTTTAAAAATAAGATTAATTTATAAAAATATGATGAATATATTATTATTAATTTTAATTTAAATATTCTAAATTAAAATGATTTGGATATAAATGGATTAAATTTTTTTATCATGAAAAGCTCCACTAATATTTATATAATAATAATAATAATAATAATAATAATAATAATAATAATAATAATAATTTTTAACATCTATCTTAATAACAGTTCATTTTATAATAATTTTATTGAGTTTAAAGTAGGTCAAAAGGAATGGTGACATGTTAGTTGACAAGGAGTTAATTAACAAAAGGGTAATGGGAGGAATGATCATCCAACATGAATGGTGGATCCCATCATTGGCAGTCATGTTCCATCATGACGGAGCCACCAAATGGCATCATATGCCTGCTTAAGATAATGCAATTTGATGCACTCCCCAAACATATTTTATTTCTAGGGAAGAAAAATCAAATGTCCGATGACCCACCCACCTCGGTACATGAATAAATGCAATGATAATTTCATGTCATGTGATATGGACGTGTTGCTACTTCCACCTGTCATAATGACTTTTTTGTGCTAACTTCATCACCCTTCTGCCATGATGATGATGAGTTCATGCTGCTGTCCTTCCAGCTTTCAGCTGGTCCATTCCAATTAGATTCAGGATCGGTGATACAAAGCTACCACAACATCATCATAGCACAATATTTTTACTTGTAATCACTTTATTATGCTTTCAAAACAAAAGTAAATAGATCCATCCATCTTTTTGGTGTTTTTTGGAGCCCGATGGATGGACAGCGAATGATCGATCGAGCATGAACGCGGTGTCAGAGATTGCTCGAGGACTGACTACTTGGGGATGGATGAATCGCTTGCGGTCAAGCAATGCCAAGGTTGCACGCAACTCTTTCGATCGTCTCTTTCTGGTGGCGGACGATCGCCATGTTAGCAGCTTCCGTTTTGTTCCTTTGCGAGAAACCCACGAGCGACACCAATCACGGGGCGTGTTGGAAGGACACGGCTTCGTTGACGAAGGAAATGTCCCCGTGAGGATCGTCAAACGCGTGTATGTCCATGGAATAACTCTGACAACAAGAGAGAGAGAGATATATATATGCACTTACTTCCGAGACACACAGTAAAGCATGTTTACTGGGAGGATTGAAAGATGTCATGCATTTAACTTAACAATCTATGAAAACAGGAGGTGGTTTATGTCATTTACGTGGTACAATTTGAGTTGGGGGAAGAAGAATGTCGAGATAAAGAGTGGTCGTCGGCTGCCAACTGGAGAGATAGCAGTGGTTTTGTTTGCATGCTAACCCGTGAGTGACACCGGTCATGCACGGGCGGCCTCTTTGGATGGGGAACGTCGAAAGGGACGACCACTAACATCAGAGACGACAAATAATGACCCCCCAACCTTAGTGCATTTTATCAACATACACGTTCCAAAGATTATTACATCAGACAATGACGGGGTAAGTTAACATCTTCGTGTGTCATCGACAGTGGCATTCTCATTTTTATATTTATTTTAAATAAAAATCTTAATATAAGAAGGAAATCCCATTAAAGAAGAAAATCATGATGATTAAGATTTTATTCTCAGATTAATATTTTATGTATTTTTAGATTTTAAAAAATATGAAGAATACTTTTAGTGCTCTCATGTTTCTGTCTCGTGTATTTAGATAGGGTAATCGTTTAAAGAATATGAGAAAAAAATATAAATTCTTCAGGATTTATACGGGAGAGTATATAAGAAAATTCAAATTATTATTTTTTTCTTTATCAATATTAAAAATATCCAAATCGTTAATTTAAATAAATTGAAACCCTTCTTATTATTATATGATCATGATACTTTTCAAAAATCGAAATTCTTAATATGTACTTCAATGAAAATGCCTGATAAATTTATCAATAAATAATTTATCTTATTCTATCGACAATGATATAATACATATTATAGGTTTTGGTGGAAAGGCATTGATGGTGGGTCAACTAGCGAGAAGAAAGAAAACTAAATGAATTATTATTTTTGGAAAAAGAAATGAAAGAAAAGGGATACGTATGGGGAAACGTGTTTGTTGGTGTGTGTGTGTGTGTGAGTTGTTAGCTCCCTAATGGTGGGTGAGCTACTTTAAGTTAGGTCACCATCTCAGGTTAATTGGCTCATCATCATCTGTGTCGGTCGAGCCGTCGAGGATTAAAAGGAACGCTTCTCTTAGGTTTGCACAAGCGGGTCCCGCGGCAAGCCTCCAATCATGATGCCCTTTTTCGTGCTTGGTGTGCTGTCCAACCCTCGTCGATGCCTTCCACAAGTGCCCTTTCTTTGCTATATTTATGGTATAGTTTAGGAAAAGAATAATTTTATATCAACAATGGAAAATGCACATATTGAACAGATTTAAAGAGATTAGGATGATTTAGTCCTTTAATATAGAAGAAAATAAATTATTTTATGATATTTATTCATGTGTGATTTAATTTGTGACACAATTAGAATTGGCTGATTCATTAAAAGTATTTTCCACTTTGCTAACCTTTTAAGTGCTCTTTTATATAACTACATTGCATATTAATTTAATTATATAGCATATGCTAATATAAATGTGGCTCATGACTTCATAGTTTTCCCCTTTTTTTTACCCCCTTTATATAGAACAAAGAATCACTTCATAATATCCTTCCACGTGTAATTTAACTATTAGAGATTTATATATATTTTTTTTCCTATTGTCTATAGAAAATGAAGTTATTTCATAGTATTTTTCCCCATGTATAATTATTATATCATAATGTTTCTCAACCTAAACAAGGGATGTTAAATGTCTAACATGGAATAGCTACTCATGCTCTTGAACAAAACAAGCCTCCATGGATCCCTCATACCACTGTAGGTTAATCCAATTAGGCCCAAAAGCTATGGTGGGAAGGCTTGATGATGGCCCATAAGAATCACCAAATAAGTTTATGCTTTGAAGATTCACTATGATAGCAAAGTTCGTTAAAGAAAAATTAGAGTGATGGATTCAAGAATTAAGTGTAAATAAAAACGATTTACCCAAACAGGATATAGAAGTTGTACTCATGCAAGCCTACTGGGGGACATTTGACAATATAGTACTAATTGAGTCCGAGTCTGAACCCTAATGCATGATCGACCGATTACAAACACAAATTCAATCATTTTTTCTGTTTTGATGTGAGATTACATCTCAATGTCAATTGCATAAATATAATCAAATCCAAACCGAACTGAATTAATATATTTTTTAAAATAAATTAATTTAATTCTAATTTAAAGATTTTCAGAGCTACTAAACTCGATCGCATGTTTGTCGTTAATATTTTTTTATTAAAGGTCTATCCGATAAAGATACTTAAATTGGATCAGTGATCGATTTCTAAATTTAATCATAAACCTTATTAGTTATTTTTAATAATTAATTAAATAAAAATGTTGACGATGGTTATGAGTTTGAATCTCGTTTTCATCGTTTATCATTTATATAAAAGAAATAATCACAAAGAAAACTATTATTTCGCCTTTGACTAAAGAATCGATATAATTCAATAACTTGCAACAATCTCTTTGGAAAGGAGGGATCGCCTCGGTCAACGGTGCTCTGAATGCGTTGACTTTCAAGGCGCACTCCATCAAGACACGCGTACGCTGCTAAAGAGTCCAAGAAAGCCGATGATGAATGTCCATGGCGGTCATTTGCTCCCCCGTTTCTAGTGGGATTTGGGGATTGGAGTGAGGCGTGGTGGGGTGGGGAGAAGGCTTGTGGCCGCGAGCATGTGCATAGCTGCATGGGCGTGGCAATCTCATCCTGCCTACCAACTCCTCCTCCTCCTCAACAGAGACGAATTCCATGACAGGCATGCCGATCGCACACCTCTCCTAATAATCTCGATTCTCTCTTTCTTTGCATAAAATGTATCTTTTCATTGGTTGTTGGCTTCGATTGTTCACTTTGCGAGGGAATTTCGCCGGAAATTTGATGACATGATCGTGATTGGTTTGATCGAATATGATGACAGGCCTACAAAACCAGTGGGGTGGTGGGGGGACGGTGACGGTCAGAAGATATTGGGGGGGAGAGATGAACTGGGAGGGGGTACATGGATGGGATGCACCAGGGATGGAAAGGTGGCCTTTCTGACGAACTTTAGGGAGCCTGACCCTTGGTCCGGTTCGAGGTCGAGGGGAGAATTGCCAAAGAGGTTCTTGGAGGTACTTCACATTTCTGTAATGGTTCCAATCAAAGCCTATTACTCCTGCTTCATATCTTTTAGTTTTCTGATCTAGGGTTTTTTCACAATTGGTATATCACTGATCCATAGTTCAGTTTCTCTCCATCCAAAGGTCCTGCCTTTTGGTTTCCTTGGGTATGTGGCAATCACTTCAAATGTGGATGAACATTCTGTTTTAACTGATTACCTCTCGAGATTTAAATTTTTCGATAATTTACACTACTGCTAATGCCAAAATCTAACAGTTGGTTCTAAGAGCATATTGGCTGATTTATCTGTGTACAATATGCAAACATAAACAAAGGTTTTAGATGCTAAACAGGGGAAGCTCCAGAAAAATCTTCATGAGATCATCCTTTTAATAACATACTCGAATAGTTCTGATGTTTCATCCTCTTAGGGTGGGTTTGGCTCCTCTCTAGTATGCAAATGGGGATGCATATCATATCCTGCATCTGTTCTGGCATGCATCTTCATGGGAGCCTGTCATCTGTCAGAGCATGATGGGTGCGGATATTTATACTTATATGCACATATTTTGTATATCGATGGAATGAAGGGCCAAATGATGTCTTGAGCATTTGAAAATTTTAATGTTTCTTCAAGATGAAGCAGTTAAAGACCACAAGAAGTATCTTTTGTGAGCCTAAGTAGGAAATTCTAGGAGAATAACTGCCTAAGACCCTTTGGGGTTTGGAGAAGGAATAGGATCATACTGACATCAAAGAGACCATTGTCCTCGATGTATAAAATTGGTAGCCATGGTAATGCTATTATCCAAAATCAGCAAGAAAATTCTATACCAACCAAATGCGCCTGATAACCCCTCGAATTTGCGAAGTTTGCAACAGAAGCTTGCATTATTTATCACTATTTTGGTGTATCATACAAGACAGTTTGCCAAACCTTACTTCGAGGAAGCTCTTTTAGGTTACCGCCAGAACTTCTTCAAATAGTATGAAAGTAGCTGCAGCACAATACATACATAGGCTCGGTGATTCCATCCAATATTTTGAAGTAAGTTTAACTAGTTAGTCAACTTGAATGTTTTTAAGAGCAAAAGATGCACTCCAATCAATCTTTGAAGCAATCCAAAGTTCAAAACTTCATTTGAAGAGCTAACCCAGATAAATGAATGTTAAGTTTTCATTAACAAATATTTTCTTGGATAATTTTGTCTTAATTTTCTTTGCAATTTCTTTTTGACTGACCCTCTAATCCCGTTTGAGGTGGCATCCACACTTTACACTCAATATCTCTTGTTCTGATACAAAATTTTAATACTAAGTTTCTATATCTAACTCCTTTTATCTGTACACCACATTCCTTAAAAATCCTTTCTAACAAAAGTGTCTGTTGTGTTTTTATGTTTACTTTTGCATCCTATGCATTTCATATTTTTTTTCTACTGATATCGTGTTCTTGTACAGTGAATCTTCTTCCTGTCAATTTTAGATCTTTCTGTAACCATTGAACAGCAACCTTTGCCTGTGCTTTTAGGATCACTAAAAATTTTTCCCTTCTGTTCCTTTGGTGTAGAGCACAAAATGCCCTTCAGAGTTTGCAGAGGAAATAGTCAAGGAAGCTGATCAATATAATGGCTTTAATCTGATAGTGGCTGATCTTTGCACAAAATCCATGTTCTATATCTCCAACAGGCCAAAAGGAAAACCTGTTTCTCTTCTGGAAGTTCTCCCTGGTATCCATGTACTTTCAAATGCAAATTTAGATTCTCCTTGGCCCAAGGTAGGAATTTCACTGAGGTGCATTAATTCATTTGTTTTGGAACATTTGTCATTGCAATCAGCATTCTTTTTTCTTAAAATATATTTATGTTCTCTTTCTTTATCTTTCACAAGTAAGTTCAGATCGCAACATGTCAAGAACAACATACTTTTTACTTTAAAATGTGGATCCCAACTATAAAAAGCATTTCTTAAATGCTAAACCTCTACTCAGAGGAGTTCTCCTTAATTTGATTTCTGCTGAGCATTGTTAAGTGTGAAGTGTGAAAGGGTATTATTAGTTGCCATGCACATTTTTCTAGCATTTTATTAAAATTCCACTTACCCTGCTTGTCTTAGCATGGAATAAGCAAATATATGGTGAAGTAATGTGACACTCTGAATTACAGATCGTGCTGGAACATTTGTTGGGAATCTGAATCGATGGTGATTATGCTCTTTTCACCTTTGATCAGATGCCCATTCCTTCGAACCTTTTTGAATGCTATTTTTATTGTGCCAAAGGGTACCTATTATATATCTTGTTTTTTGTGTTCTTTTCATAGTTCTATACATTTCAAAGAATGTTAATCTTATTGGCTTGTACCATCGGCACAACAATAGTAGTCATATCAATATAATTTAGTTGTCAGATACTTTGTAACTAAAAAAGCTATTATTACGAACTTGTGAAGCTTTCCAAGTCTCAGCAATGTGTCAAATGGCCATGTGATTCTAGTATTTTTCATTTGCTTTCTGAAGGTGGATGAGTATGGGATTAGCATTAGCCTCAACAACGATCTAGGTTCCTAATGCGCATGATAATTAAGTAAAAGTTAATTTCTGTGTGAGAACATCTCGTTACTACATGTTAAGTTATTAGTTAGCCAATGGTCTTTTTTCAGGTTTATTTCTCTAGGGATGCACAAGATGATATTATATTTATGCAATGATGAAGAAAAGTTATTAATTGGTTCTTTACTCATCAGTGTAGTGTATACAACTTTCATTTCAATTGTTTAGGCCCAGGACAACTTGTGCAACATTCTATCTTTCAATTTTCGATACAATATATGAAATTTTATTTGGGGGTCCTGAGGATTCCATGTAGTAGAAGCCAGAAGGTCCAAACCATTAATCTGTAAAAGAAATGAAAGCTGGTAAAAGCATCATGTTAACAAAAATGAAGGCAAACCATTCTCTGGCTCATTCTTCATGAAGGGGAATTTCTTCTCTAGATCGCTAGTTGTAAAAGAAAAGGTATGTTGTCAATGCGTACTTCTTAGATTAGGGTTCAAACCACTGGAGATGTTCATCTAATGGGATACTGGTTTTGGTGTTAACAAGTTGCGAGTTTCTTGCAGCAGTTATGTCCACCTTTGCTTTCCGCAATGGTATGTCAAATTTGAATGATTGAATTCACAATAAGTTGATTATGCAAAGCATTTGGAATGCCATCTTATATTTATCACAATCGATCAGCTAACACCTGTGGTTTTCACTACATGTGACCTTACTACTGAAAATTATGTAATCAGTCTTCTTTCTTAAAAAAATTGGCATACTATTTGTTGAATTTAGTGATTCTAAATCACCTGAATAACTTGCTCGACATCAAAACCAACATTTGTACCAATCATTTTGTTTTCTTTGCAGGCAGAAAAACTGCGCAAGGGTTTCAGCGAAGTAGTAGCGAGTTGCAGGGATGAAGAACTCTGCATGAAGGACATTGTCAAAAAGCTGATGTGTGACAAAACAAAGGCCGAGAGAAATATGTTACCAGTGACTGGCTGCAGTCCTGAGTGGGAGTTGGAATTCAGCTCAATCTTCATAGAGACACACAGAAAGCAGGTAAGAAACCAGATCTACTGCTTTGTTACTGCACTCAGCATTTGATTCAGTCATTCCAATGTTTTGGCACCATCACAGGGACTTTACGGAACGCGAAACATGGGTGCATTATCGGTTAAAACAAGCGGCGAGGTTAGCTTCTACGAGAGGTATATCGAAAATAGCAACTGGAAGGAGCATGTCTTTCAGTACCACTTAGAACAATTGTAGTCGATCAAAAGTTTAAAAGATGGATGAATAATTGGTCAGTTTGTTTCTGAAACTGGGTACTCTAGAAAGTGTTCTAGAAAATGGCATGAGAAGATATCTTTGTTATTACATCTGTTGATAAGGAGAGAGAGAGAGAGAGACTACATGCTAAATCAGATATGATAGAGCATGTTTGAGTCAAAAGCAAGATGGTTAATGCACGTCGTTAGAATTGCCCTGTTGCATCATTTCTTTCCAGTGAATTCAGTGATATCAAGGCGTGTGCTCTTGTGAGGTGTTAGGAAATGCCATGCTCTGTGGAGGATATGGCATCGATGATATTTACTGATCCGACAGCCACAATGTTTGGTATGTACCACCTGATACAAGCCTTGTAACGCCGGACACTTGGATCACAAAAAGGAGATGGAACAACATAGGATGAACTCAGGACAACAAAACAAGCAGCAAGTGGCTTACCATAAACTTATTCACCAAAAGAGGGATTGACATAGTACAGCTAATCTATATGTCATCAAGAAAACAGGCAAGTGTACCTACCTAGCACACACACAAGACGAAGTGGGGGTGTGCTCTGATGCACAGGTTCCTGCTTTCCAAGGCCATTAGCAATATTGTACACTTCTATGATGTGCAGTGTGTCAACAGCTTCATGATACAAGTTTCAGTACCGAGAATAAAGCATATCACTGAAGCTAATACCCAATACAGACAAAGGACGAACCAATGACCCCAGAAGGAAGAAAAAAAAAGTGAGAACGAAAAATCCAGCTCTAACATTACTCATGTTTATTGATTCAATTCTCTGGACCTAGATTCAGCCTTCCTTGCCTCGTCGGGTGTTGATGGGAAAAGCTCAACGTACCTTGAACCGATCGTCATCTTGTCCTTGCACATGGCCTTCTTTGCCACCTCCACAGATGGGAACTCCACCAATGCCTCTCCTGTGGCTTTCCCATCCAGGCGATAAGCAATGTGTACTTTGTCCTCGCTCAGCTCGAATTCCTCGAAGAAGTCAACTATATCAGACTTGTTAACAGAGTAAGGAAGAC
>CM017198.1:21796605-21801605 GCA_004837865.1 Musa balbisiana
AACATAGTATTCATGTTACAGTTTCAATTTCAATAAGATACATTAGCATTCAAAGCAACATGAATCAGTATCTTTCTACATGTTGAAAGTAACCGATGAATATATCCAAGTTCTAAGGTTATGATCTGACAAGAGTCAGTGGTTAACTCCGGAAGCAAATGCTAGAACAGGCAGTTTTCCACGCAAAAACATTCTGGAAATGCCTCGCATGCTGACATCTGGAAACCATATGTTGCTCTCTTGCACCCTCCCCCTACATTGCCATGTCTCCTTGGCCTTCTTCTTCTTCTTCTTCTTGTTCGTGATGGAGTAGGCAGTCTCTCTTTCCTCTTTCATGGCTTGTCTCCTTGAAATGGTTTGCTCTGATGCCTCTGCCAAATAAGTGCAGGACGTGCGCAGGGCTGCAACAATCTCTAGCATTTCATCAGTCTCTTCTTCCATTGCCTAAGAGGGAGCTTTTCCCCATCAGCTTGTCTCTTACGAACGCCTTGAACCTGCTGAAGAACGAGAATCGACCTCCTGCTTTGGTGGCGAGCTCAGATGTCTCAGCGACAGCGTCTTGTCTTCCTGTTGGATTCAAATGGAAGCTGACCTTTTTGGAGGGCTCCACATGGTGGAAGAACGTCTTGGTCTTCCCTGCATGCGACACGAACAGGCCATGGTTGAATTCCACCTTGTTGCAGGCATCAAACTCAGGAGTAGTTGCAGCAAACATGTCTGTCTCATGATCGATGTCGACGAAACCAACAGCGAACTCATCCGGTTGGGACTGCGAGAAGATGGGCTTGGCGTCGATGCCATCAAGAAGTGCACTACTCTCACCCATCTGTGAAACAAACAAGACCGATCTTAAGATGAAGAAGACCAAGTTACCGTACGTAGCTTCAGCTGGAAATTAAGTTCCTCCTACCTCTGTCGATCCACAACAGTGCAAGGTTAGGACAGCTCGTAGGTTCTCCACTTCATTCTTCTCTTCCTTGAACTCCTCTTCCAGATCACTTATCTCGATAAGCTTCGTAGGCTCCCCAAAGTAGCCTGAACTTACACAGTCGGTTCGCCGACAGAACGGAGTACCGCCTTCATCATCTCCTTTATCGAGCTCCAACAGAGATGATAACTCATCGAAATGGGGATTAGTTCCAACCCACATGTCAGTGCTATTAACCAGTGGGAATGTATCTACTTGATTACTGGTTTCCAGAAAGTTACCAGGGTGCATGAAATGAGGGAACTCCTCCACCTCCAATGGAGGCAAGGAGAGCCTGTGTTGCACCCTCGCACACTGCACCGCCGTGTCTACCTTCGTTGGTGTGTAGGAGAAGCTTCCACCACCCAAAGTTTGTTCGCTTACATGCGGCATCCGATTGCCATCTACTGGAGCAGTTGCATCAAGAGAAGCTCCCTGCATCATCACCGATGAGCATGCATCGTTCGGAAACGCTCCATCGATCCACTGTGAATGAGCTTGATAAGGAGCACCGTAGTGCTCGATGATCTTGGGGCCTGGCGCAGTCTTCTTGAACACTCGGCACAGAGCGTATGCGTCCTTAATCCACGAAGTGTTAGACAAGAAGAAGAAGAAGGATAGAAGAATGAGAGATCGGTGGATTGAGACTGTAACGCATTATATATACACATACCTGTAAGCCCGAAGCGGCGTTCTCGCATTCCTTCTCGTCGAGGCGGTACTCATGCATGACCCAATCGGTACGAGAGCCATGCGGCGCTCGGCCGCGGTAGTAGACGAGGGTCTTCTTCATCCCCACCGCGCGCCTCTGCGAGTTCACCTTACGATCCTTCCCCGTGGCTTTCCAATACCCGGCCTGAGTTGCTCGGTTGGTCCTCGATCCATTGGGGTACTTGCGATCCCGCGGGCTGAAGAAGTACCACTCCAGATCCTTGCTTGGCAGAAAGGATTTCTCTGAGATGGAATGGCGGGCATTAAATTTGTAATGTTCTCTCTTGTTTACCTTTTGACTCGAGTGAATTCATCGAGAGGTTTCTACATGCTTACAATATATCCATGCATGGTATCCTTCCGAACAAGGAAATCTAAAGCAACATAGGTGAAGGAGATAGGAGATGTAGTGAGCGGACGAGGTTGATCTTCTCATCTCATCTTAAGGAAAGTACAAGTAACCTTTAACTTTATGTCCAGAAAATAAGTATCATACTCACAAGGTTACTTTCGGTCTCTAGGTTTTTACCATAGGCTTTGAACAAAGTGTTCTTCTTTATCTTTAAGAAGGTGAAAACCTCACCTACTTTGTTTTGTGGACATCTAAATGATAAATATACGTATAAGATCATCAAATCTAGCCAAGAATCTTGTTATGATGGAGTATTACATGGCTGGGAATGGGGAAAGGTCTCTCCGACAAGCAACCTAGGAATCGCATGCAGGTGGATGAAGTGCAACTGAGGAGATGCCCCAGAGACCATCCATTTCTTGAACAGCTTGCTTGTCAAGCAAATCTCTAACATCGAGAAGTTCGACGATCGAACATAGGATTGATCTCGGTAAGACACATGAACTCTCAAGAACAACTGGAAGGAACCAGATATTCGTACCTGGTAAATCCCATGGCTCGCATTTGTAGAGATCGACTTCAGGAATGATCTCCAGCTCAATCATGCGTCCATTAATCTTCCTTTTTAGGTAGTAAACGATGAGCTCTTCGTCGGTGGGATGAAACCGGAAACCAGGAGGCAAGCTCACCGGCGCCATTGCCTTCTCAGCTAATTCTGAGTCCCTGAAACAACGACAAGAAGGTAGACGAAGGCCTTTTTCATTCCAAAAGAACTCAGAATAGATGTACAAAAGTTATAATCTAACAGTTAGATACGTAGATATGTTGGAGATCTTGACCGAGACCTCGATGGGGCAGAGAGGGGGGGGGGGGGTGGGTTGGGGGAGGGAGGAGGGGAAGGGGAGGTGGTGGGAAAGCTTTATAGTGGGATGTGATCTGAGTTGTCTCAAATGCTATTGGGTTGGTTAGATTCCTGTCGGCGTCCAAGACAAGCTCGAGGGCTATATCTTGCGTTTGCTTCCTTCTCTTTGCATGGATTCCATGAACAATGACATATAAACATGGCGCCTTCTTTCTCCTCCCTCGCTGATAATAAAGCCTGCGGCGGGAACGTGGCGTCTTTCTATTGGAGGACTGCGGTGGGTCCAACCGCCAGTTTCCAATTAGCTCGCCGATTGATGGGCTTCTTGCGCTTCCAAATCATCAAGGATTGGACTTACACCTTAACTAATTATCCAGATTATTAGTAAATTTGGATTATTATTTTCAATTATTCCTTCAACTGTGGAACAATTTTTAGTTGAATCATTGAGTTTCTAATTTGTGCCATCTAATTTCTCGAATTTAACCAACATTTATATCAAGTATTATCATCAATCTGATTGGATTCGACCACCTAATAAATTAGTGAAAACACATTTTCACTAATTTTCTATATTGTTGAGACATTTTTGGTAATCCCTTTTAGCTCTGCAACAAAAAAAAAAAAAAAAAAAAAAAAAAAAAAAAAAAAAAAAAAAAAAAAAAAAAAAAAAAAAAAAAAAAAAAAAAAAAAAAAAAAAAAAAAAAAAAAAAAAAAAAAAAAAAAAAAAAAAAAAAAAAAAAAAAAAAAAAAAAAAAAAAAAAAAAAAAAAAAAAAAAAAAAAAAAAAAAAAAAAAAAAAAAAAAAAAAAAAAAAAAAAAAAAAAAAAAAAAAAAAAAAAAAAAAAAAAAAAAAAAAAAAAAAAAAAAAAAAAAAAAAAAAAAAAAAAAAAAAAAAAAAAAAAAAAAAAAAAAAAAAAAAAAAAAAAAAAAAAAAAAAAAAAAAAAAAAAAAAAAAAAAAAAAAAAAAAAAAAAAAAAAAAAAAAAAAAAAAAAAAAAAAAAAAAAAAAAAAAAAAAAAAAAAAAAAAAAAAAAAAAAAAAAAAAAAAAAAAAAAAAAAAAAAAAAAAAAAAAAAAAAAAAAAAAAAAAAAAAAAAAAAAAAAAAAAAAAAAAAAAAAAAAAAAAAAAAAAAAAAAAAAAAAAAAAAAAAAAAAAAAAAAAAAAAAAAAAAAAAAAAAAAACAGGTACTTTCGGTCTCTAGGTTTTTACCATAGGCTTTGAACAAAGTGTTCTTCTTTATCTTTAGAAGGTGAAAACCTCACCTACTTTGTTTTGTGGACATCTAAATGATAAATATACGTATAAGATCATCAAATCTAGCCAAGAATCTTGTTATGATGGAGTATTACATGGCTGGGAATGGGGAAAGGTCTCTCCGACAAGCAACCTAGGAATCGCATGCAGGTGGATGAAGTGCACTGAGGAGATGCCCCAGAGACCATCCATTTCTTGAACAGCTTGCTTGTCAAGCAAATCTCTAACATCGAGAAGTTCGACGATCGAACATAGGATTGATCTCGGTAAGACACATGAACTCTCAAGAACAACTGGAAGGAACCAGATATTCGTACCTGGTAAATCCATGGCTCGCATTTGTAGAGATCGACTTCAGGAATGATCTCCAGCTCAATCATGCGTCCATTAATCTTCCTTTTTAGGTAGTAAACGATGAGCTCTTCGTCGGTGGGATGAAACCGGAAACCAGGAGGCAAGCTCACCGGCGCCATTGCCTTCTCAGCTAATTCTGAGTCCCTGAAACAACGACAAGAAGGTAGACGAAGGCCTTTTTCATTCCAAAAGAACTCAGAATAGATGTACAAAAGTTATAATCTAACAGTTAGATACGTAGATATGTTGGAGATCTTGACCGAGACCTCGATGGGGCAGAGAGGGGGGGGGGGGGGGTGGGTTGGGGGAGGGAGGAGGGGAAGGGGAGGTGGTGGGAAAGCTTTATAGTGGGATGTGATCTGAGTTGTCTCAAATGCTATTGGGTTGGTTAGATTCCTGTCGGCGTCCAAGACAAGCTCGAGGGCTATATCTTGCGTTTGCTTCCTTCTCTTTGCATGGATTCCATGAACAATGACATATAAACATGGCGCCTTCTTTC
>CM017198.1:21809105-21811605 GCA_004837865.1 Musa balbisiana
TATTTCACTTCCTCAAACATTTATTATTTGCATAAAAAAGTACTTTATACTCACATGCAATATGCATAATAAAACTATTTTACTAAATTTATACTGAATAGAGGAAGATTTAAAAAGTAAAATAAATTATCTAGATCATAAAAACTTTGAAACTTACGCTCTTTTGACTTCTTCTATGTTTAAAGGACCAAATGCTCTCAAACCAAGAGCTAGCCTTTCAGATGTGAATTCTGGTTGAGCAGAATAATCATTTTCATCATCTGTTTCATATGTCCAATTCCTGCTTTTATGAGAAGTGTGGTCAGAATGACTCCGATGGGAATCTTGAGAACTGTGAAAAGACCAATAAGAGAATCGTGTCCCTCCAAATGCAGAATGAAATATAGTCTCAACGTCGTCATCATCATCATCATCATCATCATCACTTTGATAGAATTCAAAGACTCTTTTCTCTGGAAACATACATAATCCAAATTAAAAACATCTGAGTTTGAACTAATAAAATTGCAAGAACTAATCACATAGTCCGATCTGTTAGTGGAACTAGCTTAGCTTATATAAATTTGACTACTAAAGCCTATAACTCTCTCCATACTTTTGTGGCTCAAAACACAATTAAGCAACACTAAAAATTGAAGCTTGATGAAACTTGATCTCAAAGGTGCATCATCAAGATGAACTTTGACAATTAAACACATTACTACGAAACATAATGAATTTTCTTGTGAAATAACCACAACTCTATAGTTATCTTTTATTTCATAAACACATTCTTCACTTGTCTTTTGCCTTAAAATTATACTGTTTCTGACGAAACATCATCATTTTCCTTCACAGCACCTCCACAGTCTGGGGATTTTTGAAGCATTATGCAAGTTACATAAATTTATCAACTACAAGTAATTCAGTGTGACTCTGATTCCATAACTAGGTTCAGCCATAAGTAAAGTTTTCTCAAACTATCTATGAAGGCTTTTGAATATTGAGTATTCATAATGAAGAAGCAGTATTTCCAAACAGTTGATTACAATCCAATTTCTTCCAAAAAATGTTCAGCCTGGCTGATTTAAAAAGTGCTAGGCACCAAGGTCCAAAAACACCCGAGGCGCTCGCCCAAGCGAAGCGAAGCACTAAAATATAAAAATATATAATATAATTAATAAATATAATTATTTAAATAAAAAAATATGCTATTAAATTAAAAAAATCGAGTATAAAATCATAATAAATAAATAAATCATAATAGTATTTTTTATTTTTTAAATAAAAAATATACTATTAAATAAATAAAAAATAATAGTATTAAAATCAAAATGATATATTATTAATCTAATAAATAAAAACACTATTATTAGTATACAGTTAGCAGTATACTGTTAACAGTATAGTGAGATGAGTGTGAGAAGACCGAGGTTGCTGAGGTAACGACAGTAGTAGCAGGTGACAACCATAGCTGGAGCGGGAGCGGCAGTGGCAGCAGGAGTGGTGACAACAGCGACGAGCGACGACAATAGCGGCGAGTAGCGACAGTAGCGGCAAGCAGCGACAGTGGCAATGGCAGCAGAGAGCAGCGACAGCGGAGAAGAAATCTCGACAGCAAAATCGTGAGTTTTAGGGTTGGGGAAGTCAGGGAAATTGCGAGAGGAAGCCTGATATCGGTGATTTAGTTGGTTCGATTGAACCAACTAAAGCATCGAAGACCAACCATACCTAAAAATCTGGTTCAGTTGTCTGAATTAACCCAGGCGCTTGCTCGAAGCACCCGACGCCTAAGCTCGGGCGAGCGCCCAGGCCCTCTTTGAAGTGCGTCGCCTGGAAATGAAGCGAGGTGCTCGGGCCTTGCCTCGCCTCACCCGAGAGCCTAAGTAAGCGCCTATTGTAATCACTGGCATAAGTAAAGTTTTCTCAAACTATCTATAAAGGCTTCCGAATATTGAGTATTCATAATGAAGAAGCAGTATTTCCAAACATAGTTGATTCCAATCCGGATTAGCTGAGCTGGCTTAGGATCAGCCAATGGCAATCCAATTTCTTCTAAAAAATTAGACAGATGTAGGCAAAGTTTTTAATTTCGTACCGTACCGATGTATCGAGCCTTGCTCGGTATGGTACGAATTGACATATACCAAGCAGTACATATCGGCATAATGAGCAATACATACCGACGTATCGAGTTAAGATAGAGTTTTTAAGTTAGAAATAAATATACATTTAGCATAGTTTTAGCAAAACTAATGTAAATTAGGTAAGAATAGTGCCACATTTTTTTTGAGCTTTGAGGAATAACCTTATGCAAAGTAAGTAATTTCGATCCATTCTGGATCGTCCTTCCATTAATATTGAATTATCTATAGAAAAATTATTTAAATTATTTGATTATTTTGTATATAATTTAAACTTTAAGATTTAAATGAATTAAGTAATCACATGTGTAGATATACTCTATTCTACCACCAAAACGAATAACAATCCTTCACGGGTGGTGGATTGAGGTCCTCAA
>CM017198.1:21819105-21951605 GCA_004837865.1 Musa balbisiana
CTCCTGATCATTATGGCACAATTAACTAAAAATGAAACTGAAGGAGACAAGAAATCCAAGGATGATTTTGCATTAGAAATCATTGACAGGCTTCTTGCAGGTCGTGGCAAAGAGGAACAGATGGAAAATGCAAGAAACCTCATTGCTCTTGGCGGTTTACGATTTCTGATACGCAGGTTCGAAACAGGGAGCTTTGATGTGAAAACGCGTGTCATTGGATTCTTGCTGTGCTGCATCAACGCGAAAGGCTGGTGCAGGAATTACTTGGCAGATAACCTGAAAAGATCTTCTGTTCTTGAGCTTCTCCATAGCAAGCAAATTAGTGCGAGGACCAATGCAGTGTTACTGCTAATTGAACTGATTTGTTTGAGTAGGTATGCTTGTATAATCAACACTAATGCCTAATGCCTTTTATGCAGCAGCTTTTCTTGAACTTCTCTAACGTGTAATTGTTGTTGAAAATTGTACATTACGATTTGAGTAATTTGAAGAGTAAATTCTGTGCCAATACGAGCTTTCTAAGATTGTCCAATTTGCTTTGAAGGCAGTATTTATGTGTTATTAAACTTATTATGGTCCTCATATGAAACAAGTGTTATCATAGAACTTCAATTGTACTCCTTTGCATATTTTTTGTCAGTTAATCTAGATTAGTTTCATCATGAATTGTTGGTTATATATATCTAGTTGAGCCTTAGAGGCATTACCATTGCTTGCAATTTGCCAACGTCTTCTGATCATTCTTTTTATTTCTGCACATCACAGAAGAAGAGACATCACATCATTCTTAAGTGGGTTGCTGAAGGAGACAATTGCAAACACAATGCATGCGTTGCTTGTGCATCTTCATAGCTTACCAGCACAAGAAAAAGCTTTGGTTGCTGTTCTTCTGCTTCATTTTGATCTTGTGGTATGATCATTGACTATATTTCTTTTCTAGATTTAATGCATGTTTAGTGAGCACTACATATAGCTCTGACTACTATCGTTAATAAAAAACATCAGTATGTTTTGGTACAACTTGGCAATATGTGATCTCATACATCTTTAATTCAGCCATCCAAAAGATTTCATCAAAGTGCCAGACTTACAGTAACACCCTTCCATAGCATTCAATGATCACATTCATCAATATGAATATAAAAATTACATAGTTTTGTTAGTTAAATCTTTTGATTAGATAATGACTTCTGGTAGAAAACAATCATAGCTCCTTGCTGGATTTAAATTATTTTCCTCCAATATTTTCTATCAAAAACATCTTATGATGACCTTTGGCTTCTGTTCTTTAGAGTGTTTAATTGCTTGTTGATTGTCAGAGAAAATTTCTACTTGTCTGTACATGAATCCTCTCCATGAATACAATCTCACCTTCATGTCCAAAACCATAGGACATGGACTAACCTTGCCATTATGCTAAGTTTCATGCCATAAATCATTAGATTTCCTAGTGTGTAAGTTCAAGTACTTGCACATTCTACGATAACAACCGTAAAGTCATAAAGTTTCAACTATTTGGGGCCAATTGCATAAATATTGTCACCATTGAGATTTGTAAAATATCATATCCTCAACTAAGCTGAGTATTACAATATTTATATATGGTTTCTATTAAAGTCCTTTTAGATCTCCTTTTATCTATCCTCATACCACTAATTAATTATTTCAATTTTTTGAACTATAACCTATGTAGGTCTATACTATTTTAAATGATTCTCTCTTGTTTTATCCTTGCTTGCACTAATAAAGAGGAATATAATATCTTTAAATTTTTTGTATTGTAATTTTTCTTCCCAGCAAAGATTGAAATTTCGTACCATACTAATGTATTGAGCAAAGCTCGATACACCGGTATGGTACGGGAGTACCGAGTGGTATGCTAAGGCATACTGAATGGTGCATCTAAATATATATATACAATATATATATAAATATAAAAAAGTAATATAAAAAATTTAAAAAGGAGGCGTACGTTACCTCGGCGATGTCGCCTCCTCCTCTTCTCCTAGTCGTCGTTAACGAGGAGAAGAACATGGTATCCTTTATCTCCTCATCTGCGGCGTTTGGCAAAGAAGGCGATGAAAACGTCGAAAGCCTCAAACATCTTCGGCCTTCAGGGAAGAACGCGACGAAGAAGCTACAGAATCACAGATGAGGTGACGAAGGAGACTGCCTCTTTCGCTGCTTTAGTCGTCGCCTGGCCGTTATCCCCTGGATTGGGATCGTCGAGAGAGGGTGACGTCGGATCGAGACGCGTCGAGGTTCTCCCGATTCTCCCTCTTCTTTGAATGCTTTCTCTTTCTTCTTCCTTCTCCCAATGCTTCTTCTTCTCTCGTCGCAGCCAGGCTGATACCACCCGGTAGCGAGCGGTCATGGTCAAAATCGACCATTACTGACTTGTTTCGAGTGGTAATAGTCGAAATTTTGACCGTTACCGCCTGATGCAACCTCATATCGTTCAATACAGGGCTATTGTTGGGCTGACAACCCACATATTTAGCCCATGGTGGGCTTTAACAACTCACAGCCCACCCCCCTTTGACCTAACCCTAGATCAAAATTAAGGGGGTGTGGTGGCTGTGTTTTTTGTACAGAAAAAAAGGCAACAACGAGGGGAAAAAGGAGAAAAATTGCAACAGCAATTTGATTCAACAAGGAGGAGAAAAAGGCAGAAAAACAAGAGAAAGAAAGGGAAGAAAACAAGGACAACGCAGAGAGACTGTTCTCAATCATCTAGTAGTGTTATCATCTCAGGTTAGATCAGATCTACAATAGATTCTTGTTGTGATTACTTGGGGAGAATTTAGATATTATGCATAGTGACGTGATCCTTGTATCTCAATTATTCTCTTGTAATTGTTACTAGGGTTTTGGGCAAAAGATTGAGATTTGTATATTCATTATTCTCATAGTGGATTATCTCTAATTTGCCCCGTGGTTTTTACCCTTCACGTTGGAGGGTTTTCCATGTAAATCTTGGTGTTCTATTTGATTGTGATTTCATTTAATTCCGTTGCGTGTTATGGCCTGCTAGTATTTGATTATATACAAAAGTTTATTTCTCTTTATATCCTATCAACTGGTATCAGAGCAGGGTTTTGGTGATTTAATTTTTTGTATTTGAACATTGAGGCCAGTAGTGTTTCTCACATGATTAGCTTGAGTAGAAATAATTGGATGATATGGAAACCAAGAATGAAAGATGTCTTGTATTGCAAAGATTTGTATGGACCTTTGTAGGGGGATAGTGCAAAACCCATAACTATGACAGATGATGAGTGGAAGAGGTTAGATCGAAAAACAATTGGGTTTATTCGACAGTGGCTCGATGACAGTGTCTTTGACCATGTTTCTATTGAAAGTTCTGCATATTCTCTTTGGAAAAAATTAGAAAGTCTCAATAAAAAAAAAAAAATGGTAACAAAGCTTTCTTGATCAGAAAACTTGTAAACCTGAAATATAAAGAGGGTGCTTCTATTACTGAGTATTTGAATGAAATACAGAGTATCACTAACCAGTTATCCTCTATGAAATGTCTCTTGATGATGAGTTGTAGGCATTGTTACTTCTCAATTCATTGCCAGAAAATTGGGAGACACTGGTGGTTTCCCTTAGTAATTCTGTACTAGATGGTGTTGTCACCATGTGTCAAGTAACAAACAGTTTGTTGAATGAGGAATTGAGAAGAAAGAATTAAAAAATATCTCAGAATGATTCACAGGCACTTATCTCAGAGAACAAAGGAAGGTCAAAGTTTAAGGATAGAAGTAGTACACGTATGGGTAGAAGCAAGTCAAGATCAAGAAAAGATATTGTTTGCTATAACTATAGTGAAAAAAGACATTACAAGAACCAATGCAAGCAACATAGGAAGAGAAAGAAAAAATGAAAAGAAGTAGAGTCTACAGAGTCAAAAGATAATATCACAACTACAGTGCATGGTGGTAATTATTTGATTGTCTTATTCCGATGATATTTTTTTCTTTTGTGTGTTAGGATCTTAAGTGAGTGATTGACACAGGTGCTTCTTATCATTCTACACCACGAAGGGAGTTTTTTGATACATACAAGTCTAGAAATTTTGATGTTATCAAGATGGGCAACTATGGCACGACAGATATTATTGGTACGAGTGATATCCACATAAAGACCAACCTTGGCTACAAGTTGGTGCTTAAGGATGTGAGGCATTTGATTGATGGCTGAATTATTCAGTTGGAAGCCTAGATGATATATAACGTGAGACGACAGTTCTTGGTACACCTCAACATAATACTATTATAGAGAGGATGAACCACACCATTATGGAAAAGATCAGATGTATGCTTTTATAGGCCAAGCTACCCAAAAAGTTTTAGGATGAAACTTTGAGGACTATAGTTGATGTGATCAACTTGTCATAATGTATAACCCTAGATGGTAATGTTATAGAGCATGTATGGTCAGGAAAAGATGTTTCCTACCGACATTTGAGAGTATTTGGTTGTTGTGTATTTGCATATGTTCTAGATAATGAGAGGTCCAAGCTGGATGGTAAGACTAAATAATGTATTTTTCTTGGTTATTCACATGATCAGTTTGGTTATAGGCTTTGGGATCCAGAAAAGCATAAGGTGTTTAGAAGCAGAGACGTGGTTTTCTTTGAGGATCAGACATTTGAGGATTTAAAGAAGAAGGCACCAGCCAAGACTATTGTGTAGAGTTTGATGTTGATCTACCTGCCGGACATGTTGGGCAAGAAGAAGTTGGAGAGCAACTTCTCGCGGAACCTCAATTAAGAAATCTTCTAGACAACGTCAACCGCTTACTGATGCAGGTGAACCAGAGAGTTATCAGGAAGCAATTGAGTGACCAGAAAAAGAAGTGGTTAGTTGCTATGCAAGAAAAGATGGATGCTCTTTAGAAGAACCACACTTATGACTTGGTGCTACTACCAAATGGAACGAAAGCCTTGAAGAACAAGTGGGTTTTTAGTTCGAAGACTCAAGAATATTGTTCTCAACCAAAGTACAAAGCTAGATTGGTTGTGAAAGGCTTTGGTCAAAAGAAATGTATTGACTTTGAAGAGATTTTTTCTCATGTTGTTAAAATATCTTCTATTCATGTTGCTCTTGGTATTGTTGCTAGCCAGGAGGTTGAGCAGTTAGATGTGAAGACAGCTTTCCTTCATGGTGATTTAGAGGAGAAAATTTATATGGAGCAACCAGAAGGCTTCAAAGCCAAAGGTAAAGAGAACTTTTTCTGCAAGTTGAGGAAAAGCTTGTATGAGCTAAAGCAAGCTCCAAGACAGTGGTATAAAAAGTTTGATTCATTTATGATAGAAAAGGGTTACAAAAGAACAACTTCAAATCATTGTGTATACATCAAATGGTTTGGTGAGAATTTTATTATTCTCTTACTTTATGTTGATGACATGCTTTTTCTTGGGAAAGATATATCTACAATTGACAGGTTGAAGAAGGAATTGAGTGAGTCTTTTGCAATGAAGGACATAGGGCCAACAAAGCAAACATTGGGCATGCAGATTTCCCGTGATAGAAAAACCAAGAAGATTTGGTTATCACAGGAGAAATACATCGAGAAGGTATTGAAAAGGTTCAGCATGAGCAATGCAAAGCTAGTTGATTCTTCTCTTACAGGTCACTTCAAGTTGTACTCGAAACAGAGTCTATCAAGTGATGAGAAGGAGAAAATGCAAAAGGTTCCTTATGTTTCAGCAGTTAGAAGTTTAATGTATGCAATGGTGTGTACGAGACCGGACATCGCATATGCAGTGGGTGTTACTAGCAGATTTCTTGCAAATCCAAGCAAAGAGCACTAGGAAGCAGTGAAGTGGATCTTTAGATATCTCAGAGGGAGTTCTAAAGTTTGTTTAAGCTTTGGAGGTGGACCACATGTGTTGACAGGTTACACAGATGCAGATATGGTAAGAAATATAGATACACATCAGGTTATGTATTTACTTTTGTAGGGGGAGCTGTGTCATGGCAATCCAGATTGCAAAGGTGTATTGCTCTCTTCACCATAGAGGCGGAATATATTGTTGTTACAAAAGTTTGCAAAGAAATGTTATGGATGAAAGAATTCTTACAAGAATTGGAGCTGAAACAAGAAAACTATGTGGTGCATTGTGATAGCCAGAGTTCCATCCATTTGTGTAAGAACCTAACTTTTCATTTTAAGTCAAAACATATAGATATCATATACCACTGGATTCGAAATGTACTTGAAGAGAAGCAGTTGCAGCTTTATAAAATTCACACAGATGACAATAGAGCAGACATGTTGACAAAGATCTTACCAAAAGAAAGACAGGAGATATGTCGACAACTAGTCGATATAGCTTCACATTGAGGAGTCATGGGACAGCCTCCCTTATGGGCTAGAGGGGGAGGTTGGTAGGCTGACAGCCCACATATTCAGCCCATGGTGGGCTTTAACAGCCCACATCCCACCCCCCTTTGACCTAACCCTAGATCAAAATTAGGGGGGTGTAGTGGCTACGTTTTTTTTAATAGAAAAAAAGGCAGCAACAAGGGGAAAAAGGAGACAAATTGTAGCAGCAATTTGATTCAACAAGGAAGAGAAAAAGACAGAAAAACAAGAGAAAGAAAGGGAAGAAAGCAAGGACAACGCGGAGAGACTGTTCTCAATCATCTAGCAATGTTATCATCTCAGGTTAGATCAAATCTACAGTAGATTCTTGCTGTGATTACTTAGGGAAAATCTAGATATTGTGCACAGTGACATGATCCTTGTATCACAGTTATTCTCTTGTGATTGTTGCTAGGGTTTTGGATAAGAGATTGAGATTTGTATATTCATTATTTTTATAGTGGATTATCTCTAATTTTCCTCGTGGTTTTTACCCTTCATGTTGGAGGGGTTTTCCACGTAAATCTTGATGTTATATTTGATTGTGATTTCATTTAATTTTATTGCATGTTATGGCCTATTGGTATTTGTTTATATACAAAAGTTTATTTCTCTTTATATCCCATTAGTTATATCAAGCGTTCTACCCGGTATGAGCGATATCATTCGCAATTTAGAACCTTGCTTTCCAGGTCCTTTAATATGATATAACAAATGCGATTGTGCATTTTTTGAGTCCTATGAATTCATTGAATGTTATTGACACAAAAATCGCTTGTCCATTTTATGGCATGTATGCCTGTTAAAGAGCTCAAGTCATTGCATGACAGCTTGGGATAAGTAAAAGGAGCATATACAAGAAAGAGGCTGTTGATGGCATTACTCTATCTCTTAATTGTTGTTTGTCTGACAAAAGAGCTATACCAAACTCTCAAAGGGCTCTTCTCATGTTGGGAGGACACTTTTCCAAATCTGGAGAGATTCTGATAGATTCCTGGCTACTTCAGCAAGGAGGATTCATAGATGGATTGTTCAATACAATTAACTATGATGATGATAAGGATGATGAAGATTTATTGGTATGTCAATCTTGTTATGGAACTGCTTTTTTATTTTGCTCATTATTCATGTAGTAGATTCTCTATCTATGTGCCATCAAAGAGGTTGTTCATTGATTCTATGAGATTTTGTAAAGAATTGGATTTTTCACTCTGTTTGTGATAACTAAGAGGTAGATCCAATTTTTTTATGCATTTCTATGAGAAAACTTAAAAGAACAACTAACTAATTTACTAGTCCATCAATTTTAGTACTGCAATTAATAAGTAATTTTGCTTCATTGTCCTGTTTAAGAGCTTTTGTTGTCTGAAGCACATTTAAAAATGAATTAGCCTACATTTCTCTGCTTCAGTTTGGTGATTGGCATTTCAAAACCTGCTTCTCCCACGTTGCTTCTCCCTGATAAATATCTTTCTGATTATTATAGATCTTTAAAATTGAGAAAAATCTTGACTAGTTAATATTGTTTCTTATATCTACTTGTTTTCTTACTGAAATAGCATTTTTGTGGAAGAAAATACATTGATCATATCCATAACATTCAATTAAACCACATATTTTTCTGTTTAAGTGTGATAACGTCCATTTCAATCTTTGCAAAAACACTGTATGTTTATGTTTACAGTGTCAAAGTTCTTGTATATATATTTTATTCGATATAAACTCTGTTGTTTTGATGTTCCATCATGATAGTGAAAAAGATTTCTACGTATCTGACCAGATTGATTAATAATATCTGAATCTGCTCCATATAGGCTTAATAAAATTCTATCTAGTGGAGAGAAAGTTGAAAAGGTGACAATGCCCTATACATTTCATTATAAGACCAATAAACTAGAAAAAAAGATGAATTGTTTTGAGAAAGAATCTTTAGGCTCATAAAAAGTGAAATTTATATTTATTATAATTATCGAGAGATTGCAGTTGAAAAAGAAAAGATACTTGAACTTTTGTTAATGCATGTCTAGTGATTCATGTGTGATATTTGAAATGTCTTTCTAATTATATCTTGAATCTTTTGGATAAACCTCTTCGGATTAGAAGGCCTAGTCTACTGGCATTTATTTCATTCACTTAGATCTTCATGTTCTGTTCCCAAAACTTGGCATTTCATTCACAACCAAGTTTCCTTCAGTTGAAACAAACTACTCTGTTCTACCGGTTTCAGGAAGATGAAGCAAAGCAAAAGGAAAAGTGGCTAAAGGATGTAACCCTTGTCCTCATCGGCAATGGAAGGAAATCATTCATGAAGACTCTTTCCAGGTGTTTGGTTTCTGGAATCCAAGGTCTTGTGAGGACATGTCTGGTCACAGCAGCATGGATGAGCCATGCTTTAGTGTTGCTATCTGCTAGCCATCAGATTCCATCAGCTGTGTTCTCAGATTTCATCCCTCAGCTGAAACAAAGATTGGAAGAAGATGATCAGATTGAGCATAGGATACTTGCTTCAATCTCTCTACTGAATTTGAGCAAGGTTTCAGGTGAGCAAAACTGAAAGACATTTAATCACTGGGTAAAAGATCTTTTGGTACATATAAAAAAACATTAACATATAGTTAATCTTCATATCACAATTTTCCAATAAAGGATTATAGTTTGATGTAATTCCTCAAGATTCAATGCTTTTCTATTTTCCTTTTCTTTTGTGTGTGTGTGTGTGTGTGTGTGTAATGACCAGCAAAAAGAGACACAATAGCCAGCATCTTTTTGCCTGTGTGTATGTGTAACATAACAGGACACATCTTAAGATCATTGCATTGATGATGCCATTACAAATAGAAGGACACTACACCATACCATGGCGCAGGAAGTACAGTTTTCATGCTGATATCATGGAGCAATGTAGGATCAAACTGTCACCATATGCTGCAGATTATAATGGTTATTGCAATAATCTCAACTAAATAGGTAACAAAGTGGTTGTCACGACGAACAATATTTAAATCTAAATTAATAATATTGTAATCCTCCCATAATGGAACGACTCTAATAGATCTAAAATGTTTAGATCGACTTATAAATCTTTATAAGTCAATTTAAGGTTTTACACATTTTCATTAAAAGATTAATAAACCGAATCGATCGATCGACGACGACTCGAATCTTGATTTTTATAAAAAAAAAATTGATTTTTGTGACTGACTATGCACAAAAGATTTATGAAATTGTTACCACAAGAACAATGTCATTAATTTTTGTTGATTACTTTTGAAACTTGTGGACATGAGACTTTCATACAATCACATGCATCATTGTCTGCTAAAGTCGATTCATGGGGCCAACCTGCCTTCCCTACATTTCCATGGAATTTTTGTCCTATCTAATCATGATAACACCAGACGCAGATGGACAAAAAGGATCACTGAAAGCAAGAAAGGATGAGACTTTCTTAGGCCTATGTTGCCCTCCTCTAGTAGCCTAAAGCATCCAAAAACATTACCATCCCTCCTACGTTACGTTTGGATCATGCAGGATAAATGTGAGATTTAGATTGCTACATCATGATTGGATCATGTTGAAGAGACCAATATATTCCTTCTAATAAATTTCATTACCTTTTTCTTTTTTAAGATTGCGTTGGCGTGTGACGCTCTTGAGATAGATAATTTCTAAAATTAAAAGTAATATGTATATATTAATAATCAAGAACATTAAAAAAATTAATATAATATTAATATGATTCATTAATTCCTTATCTACATGTGAATAAGATCATATTTTTTATTATGTAAAATTAATTATAATATCCTAGAGATCAAATAATCAGAGAATATATTAAAAGTCGACGTAAATTTTAATGTGTTCTTTATTATATGAGAAACTTAATATTCAAAGTAATTACTTTCTTTTGATTTAACCACAGCTCTTGAGTTAATACTCAAAGTATATATATCATGAAACCTCACATATATATCCTTCGTGTCTTAAATCTTTCTCTCACGTACTAAAACCTTTATATCCGATGTGTATTTATAGAAATAAATATTAATTCATTAAAAAAATTTAATTTAATTAGAATCCTTTTGACTAATTTGAGTACAATTTAGACTCCCAAACTTATCAACCCTAATAATAATATAAAAAAAAATATATTTTTTGTAAGAATTATTTCTACTGATGTTTGAATTTAATTAGGATTCTTAAATTACTTACCAACTTTGAAATAAACGAATTAGTATGGATGTGTAATATAAATAATCCTCATTAATTGTAGATTTACGGAAACGTAAAACTTGTTTCCATCGAACGCATTGTTTCTGTTCAATAAGAGTTTTCCATGATAGATTAATGCATGCAAGTTCAGTTAGTGAGGCGATGGAGGAGTGGCAGCTTTCCAATCTTGTCTTAATCGAAGTAGATATACAAACAAAACATGAGATATCGAGGGATTTTGAATAGGACATTTCACATTGCTTGTGTTTTTGTATTTTAATTTTTAAGATAGACTAAAAAAATGTCTCTATTAGTTATATGATAATATTCACATTAGTCATTAGTGATATGAGTCCGAGAAATTAGGGATTTGAATCGCAACATAATGTGAGAGGTCATCTGACAATTAACTAATAGTATGAGCTCGAAAAATTACACATTTTGAAGAGAACATATCGCGTTGTCTTTTTGAGGTGGACCCCAAAAAGATACCTCTATGAGACGTAGGATAAGATCCAACATTAGTCATTACTAGCCCCCCCCTTCTGGGATGGACCTATATGGTTTTATCTTTAAGGATAGATCCAACCGGTGTGTCCTTAAGAGAGGAATCACTATCAACTTCCTAGTAGATCTTGGCTTTGTAACTCTTCAAATAAGCTAGAACTAAATGAGATCTTATCAAAGGCTTCATAAGTAAGAGAGCTAAGATATCTCGAGATACAAGATGGATGTCATATAATAAGAACCATACTCTCAAAGCTGGGAAGAATTTGCTGTGTGGTAGGCTGGCTCCCATACAATCTTATCTTTTCAGCATGAACCTCGAAAAACATGCAGGTCTCTCTCTCTAGAAGAGCAGTCACATTTGACTCTCTATCAGACGTTAGATATCAAATCTTGATTCTCTATCATATGCACGTTAAGAGTTGCATACATGCATTATTAGAAGACGTAAAAAAGAATTAGAACTCTCTCTCTCTCTCTCTCCAGTTGGCGTGGGTCACGGACGACATGCCCGTGAACTATGTCTCTTTTATCTGGACATTTCTCACGTCCCCAAGAACAAAAAGCTTGACTACGCTGCACATCGATCCTCCTCTTATCGTTTCTTCTTCTTCTTCTTCTTCTTCTTCTTCTTCTTCTTCTTCTTCCTCTCTCTCTCTCTCTGACCTCACTCATCTGTGCTGAGGGCTCCCTGGCTTTCTCTCAGGCTGCTACTGCAACGAGCTTGTGATGCTTGCGGCCAATGGTTGCTGTTGCCCATCATCACCTCTCATTCTGCAAGCTCTATCCTTCTTTCTCATTTTAATCTGTGTTTCTTGCAATAGCCAGCTGTGTCTACCTCAAAAGGCATCAGAAAAGTTAACCCTACAACAGAGTAAAGACAAATTGATGTGGTTAAACTTTGGATCTACTGAACCCTAAGCATTTTAAAGTAAGTATTGGGCAGTGTAAAATAAGATCCATCACAAACACATCCATATTACCTTTTGTTTTTAGCACTGCCAATGATTGAAGGGACACTTGATTACCTGCATCTGACTTCACCGTTCGTATTTTGTGCAATTAAATAATATACACAATTGCTTAGCCATTAGGTATACTAAAATCATTATAATCTTAAGGAGAAGTACCAAACAACTCTTAAGATTAACTAGCATTTGTTTCCACTATTTGTGGGCAAAACAACTTGTAATTAGCCAGAAACTAGCCTGACACATTCCTTGGTAGAACTCTTGATGATGGATCTATCAAGATTTCATGGAACATACTTTATTTTGGGGGAGTACAAACAAAACTAATGAACCGCAATCAAGCATACACAGATCTACAAGTTGTTCGATAAAAAATAATTGCATCAGCAAAAGATATCATTAGTAGTCTTCCTCATCAGACAATTCTTAGAACCGACAATCCTTTGTCTAATACATGAGAGATTTCCGGATCATTATGCTGCATGCTGAGTAATAAACAATTGTTGCACAACCTAATAGATGCATTCTCTATCTCTTCAAAGCTTCGTTTTAGACACAAGCCAGAAGCTGGTAATACAGCATCTTTCTAAATCCTAAACCTAATCCATTTCTCCAACATGATATAAATTACAGTCAAGTTCCAATTAAAAAATGTAACAGGTGGATTAGGTCACATGTTGTACTCTACCTTATCACATTACTAAATACATTACAATAAAGAACTAAGCAGTACTAGAAAGAGCAGATGGCCAAGCTCAGTAATACATCAACAAAATCCTATTAAAGTCCTATTAGCTGTTCTTTAATCTTCCAGTCTTCTGATTGAGAGTATGGTTTGTTTTATTTATTAACAAAATCCTGCATGGAACTGGCAAGAATCTGCACAAATCAACACAAACATCCATATACTACTGGACAAAACAGGGGTTGACTGTTTGCTATATTTGTCTTTGTGGAATTCTCTCTCTAGTATTTTCATGGCTTCGACATTATAATTGATATATAAGGCAAGTAAAGCTTGCTTCTCAATTTGTTGACTTATATTTAAAGCATCATCTTGCATAGTGCGAGATCTAAAAAAGGGGATCAGGCCTGATGGGTCAACTGGATCGATCATAAGAAACCTATCTAAAGTTCAATCTGATTTATCACAAAAATCCGATGGAGCAAAAAACCAATCAAATCTAGACAAACTTGATCAAACCCATGAAAAACCACAAACCAACAATGTGGGAAGAATAAAACTTTATTATTGTTTTTTTCCTGTTTCATAAAATGTATTTTTGGTGTTTTTCTATTTTCAATATCCCTACGCTTCCTATCTTACACTCTGACCCATTATTATAAAAACAATGCTATGAAATCAAGCACAACTAATTAAAACATGATCATCATTTTTTCTACCTAAAAATCAAAATGCCTTTTTTACATATAAGGAAACATGTTTGCTTGTGGAATACATGTGTTTCTCATATGTTTTGAGAGGAAGAATATCACTATATCTTTGAACGGCCAAGAACAACTTGGGAATAGGAAGTTTGTATTGGTTGGCATTTATATAATCGGCAGATAAAGAGACAAAACAACCTTGGCAGTTGAATTATACATATATGTGTCCATTCAATGATCTAATGAAATCAAAATGAACTGTTAGATCAACAAAATTAGCTGCTATGTTAACTTAATGGGCTCGGGACATTTTAAACTAGATTGAACATACTTGTTCCTAGTATAGAAGGGTGCATGTGCGAGCAAAATTGTCTACAAAATCTCTATAAGAAGTCAAATTTCCACGAGGAGCAAAATATAGGAAACTATATTGCATATAAGGGAGTAGGTATAGCCATCACCACAAACGAAGCTGATTTATATGGAAGTGCTAATACCAGAAAGCCAAAAATATATTAGAAAAGATCCATATAACTGTTCCGAATGATTGTGATATTACATCCTCCTACTGTTGTTATCATATATAACACGACCAATCGATTAATCGTTCTAGGGTTTAAATCAGGGTTCTTACAAGGTTCAACTTTGTGCAGGACATATTGTGACGAACAAGGGATACAATGTCCAAGCTCATACGAAATTATGCTACACACAAGACTCCCATCTAATGTAGAATATTTATTTATGAGATAAAGACGTACATAGGAATTAGAGTAGTCCTACGTTAGTAAGAGATAAAAAAAGATTTAAGGTAATATGAGAAATTCTTATGTTTGGTTAGTGTGCATGTGTGTTAGTCTCGATCTGGTATCACTCAAACTCCAACTCCATAAAACTTTCCAGTAGAGACACAGGGATTCACGTTAAAGCATAAACCACACTGTAATCAGAAGTGTTATATCAATAGCAAATGAGCAGGTCGATATCAGCTTCCCTTGTGATGCTACAGGACGAATAGTCTACTTGGGATCTTTATCCTTTAGTTTTATAGAGTTTATTTTATTATTTTGACTCAGGGGTGAAAGATTGAGGAAGGTGGATACAGAATAAGAGATGGGTGAGGCGAAGAACTATCCTTGGTCACATAAGGACAAGCTTTGCCTTACTCTACACCACCCCTTCATCTCTCTCTCTCTCTCTCTCTCTCTCTCTCTCTCTCTCTCTCATCATACTTATTGACGCGAGGAGACCAGAAGGAATAGATCAAGGGGCAGAAACTGGGACTGCAGAAGAAGGTGAGGGGAGGGGGAGAATAGTGAAAGAAACCACACAAGTAAGAGCTGTCATCCTTCCACTGCTTCAGTCCCAATGGCATGCAAGGCAAGAGACGAGGAGAAGTGAAGAGATATTTGATCTGTTTACTTCTCTTCCCCTGGTCTTTGTTTTCTTTGTTATTCGAGAAGATTGTCTTTTAAGAGCTTTAGATCATTGACTTTGCTATGGAGCTTTGGGGGGGTTCTTCATATATTCTTTTTCTTTTGGGCTTCTGTGTCGCCTTCCAAGGATCCAATGAAAAGAAGGGGTGAGAACAAAAGAAGGAGATCAGCTTTCATGGTTGTATGTTGGCCAGTGGGAATATTTATTTTGGTCTGAAATCAACAATAGATCTGGGAGAGTGAGGAAGGAGAAACAAGAAGAATACCGTCAGTAAAAAAAGGGAGGACATGGCATCAGCTTCGTCATCATCGTCACCCCTCCTTGGGATCAAAGATGAGGAGCTTCAACATGAAAAGAAACAACAGCAGCAGTCCTCTTCCACCACGCTGCCTGCAACTGCGAAGAAGAAAAGAAACCAACCAGGAAACCCAAGCAAGTATCTGAAACATTCATCCACATTTATGGGCTCCCTCTTTCTAATTATATTATATGCTGCTCCTCCAGCTCACTAAAAGATGCATGTCTTAGTCCTGCATACTAGACTTCTCTTCAGATCGTGAAAACCCTATGCTGTAGAATTGGGATTCACCATCTGTGTTCCCAATCTTCCTTTCGTATTCCTGTTCAACGCTTGCTATGAGCATACAGTTCCCTCTGGTTCTCGTTGGTACGGATGAAGTTTTCCTCCACTTCAATCCCATCTCTTTTCTGTCATTTCCTTACTTTCTTTTATTTGAAACAAAATTAGGAGATAGTGAGAATAAGATGGAGGAGAGTCCTTGCACAATTACATTATTCTCTTCACATCTATAATTTGTTTTCACGTATTTAATATTATAAACCCTATCTATTTATGCTTTTTAGATTACACATTAAACATTATGTGCATATCGAGGGGTTCATGCATCCTTTTGATGATACTCCTATTTAATATAATTTTATATTTTTATGCATCTTTTCATTGTGTCTTTTCTATATAAGATAATACATTAAATTTATTTTCTATCTCATTCCTACTCCATCCTATCCAGTTGCTGCATACTAATATTATAGATTGAATAATGGTATCCACGACCGAATCCACATGTCTGCAGCAGCAGATCCAGAGGTGGAGGTGATCGCGCTGTCGCCGGAGACGCTGCTGGCGACGAACCGCTTCGTCTGCGAGGTGTGCAACAAGGGGTTTCAGCGGGAGCAGAACCTGCAGCTGCACCGCCGCGGGCACAACCTGCCATGGAAGCTCCGGCTGAGAGGCGGCGAGGAGGAGGGGAGGCGCCGCCGCCGGGTGTACCTCTGCCCCGAGCCGACGTGCGCTCACCACCATCCCTCTCGCGCCCTCGGCGACCTCACCGGTGTAAAGAAGCACTTCTGCCGCAAGCACGGCGAGAAGAGGTGGAAGTGCAACAAGTGCTCCAAGCGCTACGCCGTGCGCTCGGACCTTAAGGCGCATTCCAAGACCTGCGGCACCTGCGAGTACCGCTGCGAGTGCGGCACGCTCTTCTCCAGGTCAGTCAGTAGTAGTAGTAGCATTCTCCATTGCATGATTTCATCATTGGATCATCGTTAAAACATATGGTCATTGACAACAGCTTCTTTCATGTTTTAGTGTCCCACTTTGGGTTTGGTGATGATTAGCCTTCTATTAGGGCTCTTCTCTTACTTTAGGGTCGTTATGGTTGGATTCCAAGGGAGAGAAGTGTTGGGAAACGGCTGTAAGGAACTGCTCCCACGTGAATTTGGTCTATACAAGTGCCCCATGGTCATGGGGGTTTCAGCTCAACATAACCAAAAAAGCTTCTCATCTTTTTCATCACGTTGGAACCAACGCCACCCTTCCATCCCTCGTTTAAACTATGTTTTCTCTCTCTATAGATCCTGTTCACGTGGTGCAAGTAACCATCTATGCAAGTTTGTTGTCTAGTGGCTTGGCTAAATGTGATTGCAGGTCCTGCGGCAGTGGCAGGTCAGCCTTTTCATGGAAACGTTAGGCTTGAAACTAGGAAGTTCATCCAAAGACGTCTGTCTGCCTCTCTCCATTTATTTCAATGTGCTACGAGCGAGACGTCTCCCTCTCTACACTAGAATGCAATAAGTGATATGATGGATTCTTGTAAGGAAAGCCGAGGGGACAACCGTGGTGGTGCGTGGGATGGCTTTTCATGGTTTTGGCAAATATTCTCTTTAGGTATTGGAATCATTGATTGGGGGTTAGTTGAGTTGCATGCTTCTTGCAAGGATCCTCATTGCATTTATTGACAACTGGGGGTTTCCTCCTCAAGGGCAGATGTAGGTTGGATTTGATAATTATTATTTCTTTCTCGACTTTTAATTGACATCAACTATGAGAGTATAAATAGATTTTGAAATCTCATTACATATATATAATTTGAAGTGTATGTGCATGCATGCTCAAGATGGTAGGTTAGTTCAGAGAACATACCTGGTGAGTTGTTCCAATCAATGCTACTCTTCTTCCAACCCTGAAGCAAGTTCATGCAGTTTCTCTTCTTGTGATTTGTACAGGCGTGACAGCTTCATCACCCATCGGGCGTTTTGCGACGCCTTGGCGCAGGAGAGCTCGAGACTGCCTGCCGCCAGCCTCGACCTGCACGGGAACAACACAATGGCTTTGAGCGTATCTCAAATGAACGCCCGGCTCACCTCGTTACGAGACCAAGGAGGCAGTGGAACCCCGGTCGAACACCTCGTGACTGCTGCACACCCTTCGCTGTTCCGCCCACCTCAGCTCCCTCCACCGGCTGCTTTCTACCTCGGCAATGGCTCCAACCAGGGCTTCGACGAGGAGTACCAGCCTGACCTCTCCTTGCTTCGAGGAAAACGTTTTGATGGCCTGATGCAACTCCCTGATCCCCAAGGCAGCACCATGGCCGCTGCCGATCTGTTCAACCTCAGCTTCTTCTCCACTAGCAGTAGGAGCACGAGTAGCATCAGTAACAGAAACAATGGCAGTGACCAGTATAACCAGATGCTGATCGCCAGTGATATTAGCGATGCCAACGGAAGGAGCGAACTGACGTCTCTCTTCTCTGGGAACCATGTGAGCGATCACGTCGCTGGCGGACTGACCTCTCTCTATAACCAGAATGAGTCCAACCTCCTCCCCCGGATGTCAGCCACTGCATTGCTTCAGAAGGCAGCTCAAATGGGCTCGATGACCAACATCGGGCACTCGTTATTGAGAGGATTTGGCAACTCTTCTTCAAGCAGTCCGAGGCCTCCCAACACTGGCGGCGGCAACAGCGGAGACGGCCAGCAAGCTCGAACAGAGAACGAGACTCACCTCCGAAACCTGATGAACTCGCTCGCGAACGGAAGAACCGGCCTCATCGGCGGGCCCCAACAGGAGACCAGGGAGTTCGGCTCCGACGCTAAGCTTAATCTTTGGGGCACCGACCAGCTAACGAGGGATTTCCTAGGAGTGGGCGGCATGGTGATGAGGAACATCAGCGGCGGGACATCCCGACAGGAACAAAATCACGGCATCGACATGAGCGAGTCAAATCCAAGATGATGTCGCGGTCTTCAACCCAGTCCCCTGCCAGTGGGAGCCTGCAATGAGGAAGAAGAGTGGGCGAACAGGAAGCCAAGAATCAAAGAAGCAGAGTGTAGTATGCAACATATCAAAGATGGTAAATTGAGCAACAGTTGAATTAAATTCCTTTTGATATCTAATTAGTATATAGTAGAACATTAATACCTTATCTACCTTTTGTTGCATCTTCTACTTCATATCATCAGATCGCTCCTATAGATACTGATAATTCTGTCTCCTGTAGATGTCGTCCAGATCATTTAACATGGTGCTAATGGGAAATTTATATTCACACGCTTATGCACTCAAACTCTGATCAGCCAAGAATCCAATGAACATGATAGTGTGATTATAATCTGACTTATTTCAAACCTATATCTCTCCCCTTCTTTTTATATCATTATAATGCTTTGATTTAAGGTGCTGTATAACTCTCAACAATAACCACTGGATCATCAAGCACACGGTCATCATATTTTCTGGCCCACAACCTTTTTAGTTCATGGATCACTGACCTGTAAACCTACTTCAAAGAAGCAACACATTAGACTAATTGTTACCTTAAGGCTAGAGAGAGAGAGAGAGAGAGAGAGAAGGCAGCACTGACATTGATATATTATACTGAATATAGCACTCCTGATGTAATAATAAAAACATCCGAAATTCTTTAAAGAATGTCTTTGTGCTCTCTCTCTCTCTCTCTCTCTCTAGCCTTAAGGTAACAATTAGTCTAATGTGTAGCTCTGCCCTAAAGACTCAAGCTCCTGACATGGGGGATTACTACTATATGCCTAAAGTACACACACCAAAATAAAGCTTATTGATATAGCAATTATTTTATGGGACATATTTGATCAAATCAAATCCTAATTTAAAAAAATCATATTAGGATAAATATTGAAGATACTTCTGTACTGGTATTATGATGATCTTTTTATATGTATATTATTGATTGTAATCGATCCATTCAATTTAAAATATGTACAACTAAGCAGTCAGGTAATACAAAATACAAAACTGAATTACCAATTTTCATATTCTCCACAAGTTTCATATTCTTCAAAGTCTTTCTGGGTGCTTGACACTGTTCACCAGTAGAAAACATATGGTTTTGTTTATTGTTTTGTCTGCTAAAGAAATCCAATGTGTTGTACTTGGAAATAAACCAACAAGTGCAACACTCATGTGCTTAACAAGATATATGGTCCTAGAAGAAACAGAGTAAGCCCGAGTACGTTAAAGAAGAACATATTCGAGAGCATAATAATACCATTAAAAACAGAGCATGAAAGAAGTAAAAGAATACAACTATCAAAGTATACTAATTTTTGTGAGCAAATAACCATAACATACAAGGAAAAAAGTATATGTAACTCGTGCAGACTACCACACACACACAGGTCATGCATGCGGTTTCTCACATTTGTACATGGCTGATTGGTGCTTACATTAATCCTTCCTGATATTAACGCACACAGAGAAGTAAATTTGGCACAACAATTCTCTTGTATGAGGTGAATAGGAAAACAGAAAGAATCAAATATATGGAAAGAGCACATCTGACAGGTGACCGTATGAGATACAAGTCCTAGAATGGCACCTAAAGGAAAACAACCATCACAATAAGGAATAATGAAGGCAAGAAAAAGCTACAGATGAGTAGATCTTAAGGGCTGCTAGAAGCTCATAAACAATTGGTTATAATGTTATAGATATACATCCAGTGAGAAAATGGAAACTATAATTAGGGTCCTAAAAACTTGTCACTGTGGACATCCAAGCATGAAAGCTCACAGGACAATCAATCATATGGGCATCGAAGGAAGCAAAATATCAATGACATATAACCACAAACTATTCTCCAAACAAAGATCTCACTGAATTCAGACTTCCAAATACTAGTAGTTGTACTTTTTGTTTTGGGTAGAAACTCCTACTTTTTGCTCTCTGGAGCACTGCTACTAGTAAAGTGTTTTCATATACTGTGGATTTTTATGCTGTGGATGAAGTGGTTGTAATAGTTTGTGGAGTTACGCCGCTTCTGATTTCCCCTTCCTTTGCTGTGCAACCAAGTACATCATACATGTTCTTATGATTTCCTTGTCCTTGTGAAGAATGATGTACTCCTATATATTTTATCTATTAGCACTGATTTGGTGTGTATGTGTGTATATATATGATACCTTCTCTTGCCATGCTATGCTCAAGTTCTTCCTCATGCTTCTGCTTCATCATGTTTAGAGTATACCAGCCACGAACAGATCTTGCGATTTAAAATGTGAGAACATGTAAACTATAATTATGCATGAAAGTTCACAGGGCTGTCATTCGATATGGGCATCAAAGAAAATGTGATGAGATATAACCACAAATTGCATCAAACACAGATCTCACTGGATTCAAACCACCAATAATTATGTGAAGGCAGAAACGTTTAACAGAGGCTTGATTGAAGCAGTATCCTAATCTAACCATTATTCCAGCATTAATGCATTCAATTTCTATTGACAAAGCTTTGAGAAGCGATTTGATCCGACGATCCCTATATCGCTAACAATTTTGGTATTAACACAAAAGGAACTGCTATTCACGGCAACGACCGACATCAAACGAACAAATTAACCCAAACCCTAGATCCAAGGAGCAGCATCGCACGAACAATCCATGGCAACGACCGATACATTGAAAGCAATCAAGCAGAGAGATCTGAGACGATCAGAAAACAGGATGCAGGATTTACCATCGGCAAGCTGGCATAAATCGCGATCGCAAGATCTCGATATACCGTGACTGGGAATCCACGAGCGCGACGGGGCGATCGGAAGACGAGGATGGACGACCCGCTGCCTCCTTGTTTCCGAAGCGTCTCCTCTATCCCCTAACCGAGCGTCGCATTCTATCGAGCGCGGGGAGACGGGAGGGGGGTCCAATTTATAGGAGGCGAAGGCTAGTCAGACTCGGGATCGAGCACGTACGAGCTTGACTCGTCCAAGTGTCTGCCGGGTCAAGAATCGGTCAGGCTTGCACTCCGGTCCGAGCTCTTGTCATGTCGACTGAGGATTTAACTCGAGCCAAATTCTAATAATTCAAATATTGGCCGATTATTAGTAAATGTCATAATAATTAATCTTTTTTTTCCAAAGTTAAAAATATTAATGGAAAGATTTCATAAACCATAAAAAATAATACAAAATTTAGATTTACCCTCATGAGATTTTGAGCCGTTATAATTAGCTTGATTTATTAATTAGGAAATAAAACCTCTTTTTTTTTCTTTCTTATAATTTCTTACTTAGATGTTTAAAACAAAATATTTATTAAAACAGTATATTTAATTTAAAAATAAGAACAATTACATGTTATATTAAAAATATAAAATATAGGATCATATAATAAAATAATTTATATAATACAGTAAAAAGAGGATGATAAGGATAGTAACTTGAGTTCTTCTTCTTCATACTCATAACAAAAAAAATAAGTAAATGCTATTGAGAACAAAATTAAATATTTGTAATATTAAATAATACATGTGTGTATATGAAGATGCAGCAGAGGATCGCTTCATTTGATTACGCGAGCTTCTTATTCTGCATGTGGAAATTGCAAGAGCTTACGTGAGTGAGAATCCAAGGCGAGAGTGAGATTACTCTGATAGAGATTAGTTATCGCGGATGTAAGTTATAGAACTGCGAGTGAGAGACGCCGAAACTCGAGGGATCAGTTACAGCAACGTGAGGAGAGATAGATGGAGCGAGGCATGAACCGCCACTATACAAGGAAGGATCTCTCTCTCTCTCTCTGCTTAAGAGTTTAGATCCTCTCTAAGATCTCTCTCTGCTCTGTTGAGCCGCCTTTGAAGATACAGCATCCAACTTACAGGTAAAGTATCTTTTCTTTGTCTACGTCCTTAGTCTTCTCGTTTTTCTAACTACTAGGGTTCACTGAACCGTACATGATGATGAGGTATTCCTCTCTGATCACAAGTTTCTTAGTAGTTGAATGCGACCACTGCACTTGTTGTTATACATGTTCTTGCAATGAATAGAAACTGTACTTGTTGCTATCTGGAGCACTTCCGCAGGTAATTGTTCGTTCTTATATCATGGTTTGGTTTGATGCTGTAATGGTTTGTGGAGTTACACTACACCTCTTCTGATTTCTTCTTGTTTTGCCGTGCAACCAAGTTCTTTCTCCTTCTGCTTCATCATGTTTCGAGTACATCAGCAGTTGCTGTTTATCATGTTAGAGTAATGGATGTTTGTGTCATTGTTGCAACAGAGACATCTGCTACTGCCATGGCACTGAGCTTGCACCAGAGCTGGGAAGCAGCAGGCCATCCGCACCCCGGCGTCGGCCTTCTTCACGATAGCCAGTCCGAAGTAGCCGACGCTCTACTCGGCTTCTTCTCCGACCCTCCCGACGCCGCTCACCTCCCCATCGACTCCCTCCTCGACCCCCCCGGCGACTGCTTCCTCCACGACGACGCAATGGCCAATCCGCTCCCCTGCTTCTCTGCGCCATCCGCGGTATCCCTCCCTCCCGGCCTTCATGCACCGGGCGACGACTTCGATCTCCTCCATCGCCCTAAGCGACCGCGGAGCTGCAGTGACTTGTACCGACCGTCGGATCTCATGTTCGAGGCCAGTTCCTGCAATGTGGCAGGTTGCCCGGCGCCGGAGCTCATGGCAGAGCTCCTGGTGGCAGCCCCGCCGCCAGCCCGCGGGATACCTGCGTTCGACGGGGAGAGGAAGTCGGGCGCCGGATGCTTGTCGGCGCAGAGCGTGGCGGCGAGGGCGCGGAGGAAGAGGATCAGCGAGAAGACGCAAGAGCTGGGGAGGCTGATTCCCGGCGGGAACAAGATGAACACGGCGGAGATGTTTCAAGCGGCGTACAACTACGTCAAGTTCTTGCAGGCGCAGGTTGGAATCCTTGGGCTCATGGGCTCAATTAAGGTACGCAAGACCCAACTCTTCTGGACTCTGTCTCGTGACTTAGGTCAGGTGAGTCGACTTACTGTTCTTGCTTTGTGCAGGGATGGAAGGCACCGCAACAGGTGGAGCAGAAGCTTCAAGCTCTACTCGCATCTACAGCCGTCCAAGAGAAGCTGTCCGGCGAGGGACGGTGCATCGTGCCGGAGGCGGTGATCGGTGCCATGTCCGTGGACCGAGACATTGAATCGAACCCGTCAGTCTCAAGGGACCTCGATCGATTCATCGAGTCGAGTAGACAATTGAACCGGGATTCAGAGAATTAGTTCTCTACGATAGTTGTGGTAGATAGATTGGAGACTTGATTCATCGAGTCGAATAGACAGTTGAACCAGGATTCGGAGAATTAGTTCTCGACAGTAGTTGTGGTAGATAGATTGATGACTTGTTTGCTTTGTTCTTACTGGTTGTAATCCTAATCCAACATTGTAGTTGTCGTAATTCAAGTACTTTTTGGGGTCATTTAGTTTTTTGCTTTAAAGCCCAGTATCTAAAATAAATGGACTTCTGGCCCACTCATTCCATCGTTATGACGTGGCTACATCATAGCCATTGATCTTCATGCAATTGACTATAAGAAATAAAAAAATGTCTGCATAGTTTCACTTTGAACTAAGATTTAGTATGGAGCCAACGTTTTGATTGTTATGACTTGGATGATACAAAAGAATCCAGTACAGGAAGGGGTTCCAGTGGGAAGCCATGACCTCAGAACACAAGATTCATTATGATGAAGTGACAACCATTGAAAGAAAACCAGGGTTTCACTCAACAGCTTCCCGCAAAAGAACTTACAATGCACTGCACAATAGCAGAGTTGAAAATTGCTGTGACATTGTTCTATGACATAATTTGCTTTCCCTGGGCACGAGATTACAAACTTCAAACAATTAGAGAGGGAAAAGAAAAATAACAGAGCAAGAATCAAGTATGCTAAGAAGACAATGTCAAGAATGACAGAAATCGTAGGAAATTATGTTGTTCCTCACTTTACTAGTAGTCTTATGCTGCTCACTAGCTGATCCTTTGGCTTTGCTTTCTTCGCTTAACTGCCTCAGAAGACTTTTCATCCTTTGTTTGCATTCATGGAGCTTAAAACAAAATGCAATTTTAGCTACTGGTTAGATGAAACAAAAGGGATCAAAGTAGAGCTTTTTTATCTTATACCTCATCTTCGGTGTTTTGATATGCGTTCCACACCATTGTCTTGTCGCTTCTTAAGAATTCAATTTCGGAATTCAGAGCTTTAAGCTACAGAATGCAGCAACATGCTAGATGATTTAAGTTTTCTTGAGGTCTTCATATGTAACACCATAAAAGACAGAGGAATAACACTTATTCTTGAACCCAATCTTCATATATAACATAAAAGAAGACACCATGGTGCCAGAAATTTTGGCCACACTGAAATTTAAACAGAGAAAACCACATTATTTTGCTGAAATTTAGCGGGAAAATTTTGTAGATAGTTGAGAATGTTATTACTTATTGATGCCCACTTCATATATATAGGCACTGATCGCAATTAACTTTGACATGAATGTAAGATTTATATACATATATACCTTTAAAATATTTTATCAAGTTACAGAACTCCTGACCAGGAATGCAGTGATTCATCTAACCTGAAGTCATTGGCATGCATTTAAGATGGAGGACAAGTATCTGATAAATGTTAAGAAATTTATCCTACATTTTATTTTTATATTTGGAATAACTTAGAAGATGCTAAATTTAATTGATATTTTCATGTAAAAATCTAAACATAATTAACGTGTAGGACATAGATTGACCAAAGACATACTGCGTATAGAATATAATGAAAGATAAACTACATTCCAGAAAAGAAATGTCTCTTTCAACATAACTTTCTCCAGTTAGAACTTCTAAATATATTAGGTCATGGAAGCAACAATCAAAAGGCAATGAGGATCAGTTGTAACAAATGTAAGGCTTCGATTGATGCCTCCTTCGAGGACAATGTAGATGCCTCACCATTTTTCTTTTTATCCCTTTTTTTCACATTTATCTCTATAGACAACAAATATGCCATACACTACCAATCAAGTGTTGCATGGCCACAACAGATCAAGATAGATTACAAAAATAATTCACGAATAAATAGAGGAACACTGCAATGATCTTGAGCTAGCCAAAGACCACCTAGGAAGATGAATAATTACCATCAAAACATCTTTACATCTATAACATAGAACCTAGCAGCTCCTATTTGCATTTCCACTAAAACAAATCAAGATTGTTATAGAAAAATGACATTGTAACTTGACACAATATTTCGTTCTGCTTCCAGAAAAAAAAGGTAACAGCAGATTGGATCAGCTAGTTTTGCATACATAAGCTCCCTAATGAACATAATTCTATATGAAGAACTTAATGTGAGATGTCTGTTGATGTGTATAGTGATAAGATATTTCTGATAGATTAATCTTTTTGTTACATCCCTAGTTTAATTACATCTGAACTAACAAAAGCGTCGGAACTCTGTCTTTTTTCCATTTCTTTTAATGAACAATAACAATGGGATCAAAAACATTCATTTTATGTAGGGATGAAGAAGAACCGCCCTTGTCCAATCGAAAACACCTCCCATCGTAGGGCCATTTGACACCATTCCCAGCTATTTATTTCCAGAAAACATGACTCCTGATCCCTTGCTGGTTTCTCATTGGCTTTGTGTGATTTTGCTAGATTTGTTTTAGTTCAGCCATTTTGACAACCAGGTTACGTACATTATCGTGAAGAACGTGTCCACGTAAATTAACAGTTCTACAACCCAAGATTAGCATGATGATCAAGCAAGATATCTCTGATACTTTACCGTCTCACGTTTATCCCGTCGATCGTGCAAATTACGCTGCAGCTCGCTCGTCCTACCAATGCACGTCTTCAGCGCCTTGGCACTCCTCGACTCATCTTCCTGCTAGAACAACAGAAAGGTCAAGAACAAGCGAAAGAAGAGAGCCGCGAGAACGGCGAGAAGGAACGCTAACGCTTTGTTCGTCCATGCAAATCTTCAGCCACTTGGAACGGCGCCCGAGGGTGTCGACCTGGTCTTGGAGGTTGCGGCGGTTCTGCTCACAGTCGAAGAACTTCTTCCGGGCGATGAAGGCGGCGAAGAGGTCCGAATCCGACGAGCTCGCCTTAGATTCTTCCACGTGGGCGGATCGCGCCGGAGCGGGAGCCATTCTTGACTCAGATCCTTTCTTGGTAACCATTCTTGGGGACCGGGTAGGAACCAAAGAACTACCAAGGAACGGGAAGCGAAGACGCGAGGCGGAGAGTCGACAGGTGGTTCGGGAGGAGAAGAGGAATCGTTTTAAACGGATGGAAGCGGGTCCATGGGATCCGCTACACTAGCTTGCCCTCTTATCGGGTTCGGATTTTAACGGGTTTGGATTTGGATAGTGGATACCCGACCTAATTTAATTCCGAATATAAGTGAGCTTAGCAGCAGGTGGAGCGTTTCATATATGTGGATTTATCGAACTCATTTAAATGAGATGGATTATTTTTATACGTGCATCAAGATTCGCGCACCATGCACCTCATGACCATCCGATGTGAGGTCATCAAATCATAAGGTTCATTTACTGATGTGACAACTCGAATAGGTGTGTGGGATCAGGAAACGATCAACAATTGTGTGCTTGCGTGCTGCGTCATAAGTTTAGGTGTGCCTGTACAGTGTAATGGTCTTTTTTTTTTTTCAATTTTTTTCCAAGATAATTTCATCTAATATTCATCCTCTTTATATTTATATTGCTGAAGATCTAACTATCTTCATGTTGAGATCTACGCCTGTTAAAAAATTCTTCTCGTCTATTTTCGTCTAAAGATTTTTTTAATTTATTCTAAAGTTACTGTATCATTTTCTTGTAATATTATTTTAAAAAAATTATCATAGAAGTCGATGAGGAATGTAATAAGGATTAATACCTTTATCTTCTTTATCAATCTTCATATTATTTTTTTTCAATTAATTCAATATTCTTTTGGTTCGATAACTCTCAAGAAATTTAAATTCTTCGATATACGAGATCAATTACAAGTTGCTCGAGTTATCTCCACTTAAGTATGACTTCCTTTGTACACTTCTCATATAAACATGGAAAACTTCTCTCTCAACCCTTTTTAGCAACCCTACAGATCAAACTTAAGAGCACCCAAAACTTTAAAATTCATTATATATTTTTAGGAATAATCTCTAATTTACTAAAAAAATTAATTTAGTTAGAATTTGATAAATTAATTTAAATATAATTAAGATTCCTAAAAATACTTACCAACCCTAATAAGATTGATTAAGTAAACTTACATGGCACTATGTAATCATTTGGCTAAGTGATCCTTGGACATCATATAATTTGATTTATGTCCTTAAGTGATTAATGATTATTTGATTAAATATCATATATCGATTTTCAATTAACTTAAAAATAGTCATCGGTTACTCTTCCATTCTGACTCACGAATTCTATAGTTGTTATTTGCACTTAAAAAAATTGATTGATGTTTATCATTCACATAAGATATTAAATGCACCGTTGGACATATATAACATGTAGGAGATACATGTGGTTGTTAAGATCTTATCGACTTAAATCGCCTATGTAAGAGATATCAGACACGATATATATAAAGACATCAAAACATGTCGACTTGAATAACTAACATAATATGTTGAAAATGCAAGAGATGCTCAGAGTATTAAAGTGAACTAACTTGTGCCACTTATTTAAGGGATGTCAAACATGATACGTGAGAGAGGTAGAGCATGTTAACTTAAACTACTATAAGAGATATCATATTGTAGAAGACTGACTTGAACTCCATATAATAAGTATCGAATGCATGAGATATACAAAGAGGTTAGGGTGTATTGATGTAAATGACTATGGTGGGATATATTGAAGGTATATGAAAACATTATATAAGGGTGTCTTCAAATGAACTAAGCATGTGAGGGATGTCAAACACACGTGTGACATAGAGTGTTAGATCATTTCGAGTTAAACCACTTATGTAAGAGACATTGATGTATGAGATTCACAGTGATATAAATGTATGAGATGCACAACGATATAAACCTGTGTGTCGGCTTAAATCATTCGTATCAACTTGTAATCATGATAAGTTGACTACGCACATTTAGCATTGCAATTGACATTTTAGGCGCTTATGGTCTCTCAATCGAGCATTGTGCTTACTCTATCACATCATGCTCATTTTTTCTCTAAATATGGAATATGATCTTCTTTCCACATATATTAATCTTAAACAGTATAGAAATTAAAGTGATCTTATTCAAATGTTTCTTAATGTACAATCTCTATCCTACACTAAAAGTCATAAAAAGGTACAATTCTTATAGCGTATCATATTCAATGAATGAAAAGAGCTCGTATCATAATCATAATAATAAATAAGATAATACTCTTCACCCAAAGAAGAGATTCTTTTCTTCTAACAAAAGTTACATGAATCATATAAAGGAAACTGTCATAGGAAGATTTGTCAGCCTACTCTTAGTAAGTAAATAGATTCCTTATATATCATCTCATCATATTAATCATTTCAATTACATAATACATTTAAAATTAAAATTTTATTAATTTTATTTAAATTTCATAGCCAGGGAACAAAGTAATAAATAATAATAATAATATTGATGCAATCTAAATAATAATAATAATAATCTTTAAATTTTTAACATAATATAAAAATACTAAATTTACAACACACGATGAAATATCATGAAATTTATATTAGAATTCGCGCATCAATAACAAAATTTTAATGCCAGTATTCATGCACCCCATTGCTAATATTCATGAACAATTGAAATTATAAATTAATAGTTACAAAACAGTAAAGATATAACAAGGTAGAGAGGGAAAACCTACCTCTCTATCTCTCTCTCTCATACCTTTCTTTAACAAGTCACCCTTGAAGGAAATGAATAGATATTCTCTTTGACTTCTTAAGAAATTAATTTTCTATTATATTCCCTAATATACCTCCCCATAGATTGTAATTGTTGATTAATCATTTTATTACATTACACATAAAAGTAAATAAATTGATCTATCAAAGCAAAGTTGTAGCTATACAAATTTTCACTTCATAAAAAAAGAAAATAAAAATCTTGTGACTACATGCATTCTCTCTTGGCTTGCCTTCACCCTCCCCATGCATGCAGGGTTCCTGGACGCCCAAGAATCTCTCTCTCTCTCTCTCTCTCTCTCTCTCTTCTGGACACTCTCAACTTACAGCCCCCTCTCCTCCGTTGATCACTTCACACCTCCCTCTACGTGTGTGTGTGTATATTTGGAGTCGACTAGGCAGAGAATTTGACACCGTAAGATATATATATATATATATATATATATATATATATATATATATATACAGGAGGAGAAGACATCATGGGCGGGTGCATGGGGAGGCTTCCGGCGGAGCATCGAGGCCTGGTCGGCAGGTGAGGGTTCGGATGACGCAGAGGGAGTTCCGGGAGCTGCAGTCACGGACCAACCCATCGGATCTGGGGCGGGTCATCGTGGAAGAGCACGAGAGAGGAAGGTGGGATGCGAGGACCGGCAATGTCGCTTCTTCCTGGGGCTTGACGACCATCCAAGAGGAGTAGAGTTGGTTCTTCTTGTCCGACCTTGACGTCGACCGAGCTGCTGCTGCTGCTTTTGCGTGTCACGAACCTCTTCCCAAAGTAATTTTATTTCTAAAAATCAATATATTTTACTGATCATTGGAATATCTTTGCATTAATATGCACCAATAAAATCATATAAATAGTATCTCGAGACCGAAATAAAAAACAAAAAGATCGACGATCAAAAAACATGTCAAAAGGTCGATGCAAAATTTTAGTACCTATGAATCGTGCATTACTGACATAGTTTTAATACTATAAAAGTAAATATATAATAAATAAATGTAAATAAATAATATGGTAATATAATAATTAATTAATATTTTATTATATTCCTAACTTATCCACATACATACATCATGCAATATATTTTAATTGTTGGTTACATCTGCTTACATGAACTTATTCAAGCAAAATCCTACCTATAAAAAATTTTAATTTAGAGAAAAAAAAATAAAGAATTAAGTGATTACATCCTCTCTCTCTATCTATCTATCTCTATTCATTGGGATGTCTGATAGCAGATAAGATTTTTTCAATTGTACGAGAAAATCTTGTTACTCTATATAGGAAAATCCTTTCTCCTAACTTGTATAAATAGAAAAAACATATCAATGAGAAAAATCCTTCCTCCTAACCTAAATACAGAGAGAATATCTCAATAACAAATATAACTTACTTTATAATTTTTAGGAAATCGTCCCTCCTAACCTCTATAAATAGAGATGGATACATGATACATGATTTTTAGGAAATGTTGAGTGATACAGAAGACATGGGTAGCTGCTTCGGTAAGATTAGCACCGGCGACGAAGCGACCGGAGAATGGAAGCCCGCTTGCCGGATCAAGGTTCGGCTGACACAGAGTGAGCTCGTCGAGCTGCAGTCGCAAACGAAGGGATCGGACATGTGGCTGGTGACCGTCGATGAGAGCGAGAGAGGAAAGTGAAACGCGAGGAAGAGCGGCGTGGTTTCTCCATGGGTGAGTGGAGTTTTGTGCCTTCCCAACACTGCTTCGTGTACTTATTGGATAGCATGAACGTGTCTGTGTTCTGCACCAAAGTTTATTGTTGGAAATAAATCATGCACAAGTAATTTTTCTGACTCGGCATGTCTCTGAATGTTATCGTCACCGAGCTAATTGATACCAAACTCCTCTGTTTGAGAACGAGGATAGATTAGAAAATAGCTCAAGAAAATAAATTTAATTAGTTATCAACGTGAAATATTTCTTTTTACATGTTATGTTGACTGAGCACTCTTTTGCAATGTTATATCATCGCTATGATAGCTGAACTTCCTCGCGATCAATTATGTTGAGTTTTGATTTGATCTCAATGAGATATTAAGATTTGGAGCGATCTACGTTTCAGATGTTAATAATTGGAACTGCTGTATATGCTACGATGAGAAGATTTTTTTTTTATTTTGAGTTTTTTCCCATAGGTGTCCCTTTTTCATATTTTGGAATCGGCACCTCTAATTTGTGGTTAATTATATGTTACCCCATGGAGTTATCTTTATTATGTTTTAAAAAGTTACATTAGTATTATTATAGTTATAAAAATAAAACATCGAAGTCTATTTATCCTAACGATATTAGTTTTATCAACGAAAATACGAAAATAAAGGATAAAAAATAATTTTAACATTCTAACTTGTATTGTCGGATGACATTGGTGGTGGCGGGCGACAACGTTGTTGGGACACGAGTGACTATTATAGATGAGCAGAATGACAACAAGAGATAAGGACCGCTTTGCATTTGTGTTAATATCAATGTAGTTATAGAATGACCCTTTTATCACATCTACGTTGATATTGACGTAGTTCCAAAGTAACATTACTTGGCATCTACATCGACGACCATTTCACTATTTGATTACTATGTCGATATCAACATAAATGTAAAACGACAAAAGGGTCACTCAATAATTACGTCGACGTCGATACAAATATAAAACAACACATCATTTACAATAGTCATCATCCATCACCACAAATGCTATCCACCACCATCAATTGAAATGTTAAAATTATCATTTTACCTTTTATTTTTATATTTTTATTAATAAACTTGACGATAAATGAATTTTGATATTTTACTTTTTATAACTATAGAGATGTTAATATAATTATTTAAAATATAAAGATTGTGATGATAAAAATAACTAACTACAACAGTAATATATAATTAATTTCCTTATTTATCATAATCATAAAATATCCTCTTATAGACCAGGTGTGTTCAACCTCATAGATAAGTCAATCATATCAAATATTAAGGTTTGGAGCGATATACGTAGAAGACTTTAATAATTAAAAATGCTACAACATTGCCAGCGCAAATTCTCGGGAAAAGGTGTCCCGATTCATATTTCGATATCTCTATGTCATAACACACAACTAGAGCATATGCATTACACCCTATGCATCTATCACAGTGCTATGGATCGGTCCATTCACCCACGTATATATATATATATATAGAAACAAAAATAATAAAGATTTCTATGCAGATTACATTATTTTTCATAGGTTTAAAGTATTTTTGACATATTAATAAAGACACTAAAGAATTGAACCCATCTCAATAGCATAGTGACTATTGATAAAATCCCAACCTCTTAACACAATCCAGTGAGTGCAAAAACTAATTTAACCAAAATGTTTCTATCTTTTTTTTTTTAATCTAAAATTTAGTAATTGGCACTTGGAAATCTCTTTTCAACCTATTTATCACTTGAAGCTTGGGATGTCATGAATCACAAATTCCTCTTTGTGATCAGGTTTGAAATCAGTAATATGATTTGTGTTCTAAAAGTGCAACCATGATTTGCTTGCTTTTTGTTGCAAGTACAGCTAATTACACATATTAACACAAACAAGTGCCATAAAATAACAATGGCACCCTCAGTTGAAAACCATGGTATGGGAAAGGAAACTTATGCCAATAAATGGTCAAAACTAAAAAAGGAACCTCTGGAAAATTGTCAAACAAAACAACATAAGCAGCCAAAATGCCAAAAGAAAAAAGAGTTTATAATAAGAGATTCATACCAACACCATGATTCCAATCTCATCCAGTTTTCAGGTAAGGATAATTGTATCTCTAGAGACAACTTGGTAGGACATGAACTGGAAGGTAAAAGATATTTCAAGCCACAAAAAATAGGACTTTAGTGACAAAGTAGAACACACATATTGTTCCTCGATATCAAGAAATCTAGATGCACTTGGTCTTCATCAATATCAAGCTTCCCATCATGCATTCTTAGTGAATTTGTCATGAGAATACCATATACATCTGGTTTGGCACCCAAATGACTCCCTGTTTGAGCTAAGATCAATAAGAAATACCAAGAGAAAACAGCTTCTTTGTAAAAAAGGGCTCATTGGAAGTAATTATCACAAGGTGGATCTCAGCTAAAACGTTCTCCACTGACTGTTTGATGAAAACCTGACCACAATTGATACACTTTTATGCAGAAAATATACATGCAACATCAAATACTCGGTTTCACGTTTTGTAGTGTGTCACAGCAACAGAAAATGTTCTGTAAATGTGACCTTAGCTTGGCTAATTTACCTAACTATTATTATCCAAGTGAAGATGACATGGAATCCCCAGCACCTGTCAACGATACTGATCAAATTCTAATATAATACCAAGGGCACTACACTATTACTCAAAAACACAACTCGATGCAGCCAAGCTTCTGACAGATAGTAGGGTTGAGTCAAGCTTAGGCATGGATTACTAATTTGAGTTTTGATAGGTTGTTCCAGTTTGCTTGTGTGTCCACAGGACTTCAATCATATTATTGAGAACAAAAGAGAGTCAAGGTCCGTAATTTAGAATGCCTTAGATATAAGAGTTATAATAAAAGAAATATAGTGCACTCGAGTTGGTTGTTTAACATAGAACATAAGAATCCTAGTAAGTTCCAAATAAACAAAGTGATTGCCAAGATTTCATATCTCGGCCGTACCAATATTTACCGGTCCAACCAAGTGCTGGTGTCGAAATATAGTTGGATACCAGTACAAAAGTAGTTATTTATTATATGATTTGATTCAACGATTCCATATCGTACATATTAACATTATACTGTGACATGTTGTGATACCATATCGAGTAGGTAGGTTGGCAACCAGTATCAAATCGAAATTTAAATTCTCAGGTTGGCTTAAAGTGACAAGTTTAATCTTAATACTATTACTTTTCTAGTCAATCTGTATCCTCGAATTCTTACTGCTTCCAAGTTTTCAGACAATAAATACGAACATGCAGTTTCTCCCTTGTATACCTCCCCACCTGACTGCAACTTCCTTTTAGCATTAACTTCATCTAAATTCCGCAAGGACCACTTTCTTCTCTTAAGATCCACTATTGTATTCTTCAGATTCATTATCATTTTTTCCCTTCCTCTTACATATCTTTTATCTAGAATCTCTTATGCAGAAATATATATCATTCTTGCAGTACAACTTCTATGCCTATTGCCCCTATTATGATACACATAACAGACTCGGTGCAGGATGAGTACCAGGGCACCAACAAATGGATGTCAATCTAACATATACACCAGAAAGCCAATATTTTGGTGCATTTTGAATGTCCAATCAAACTATTTCAGACTGGAAGTAATGACACATCAAACTGTTTGATCACTTGTCACAACAACAATAACTTACCTTCATATTCATTGACTATCAATACATCAAACACAAGTTTACAGTCACAAACATTCTGAACTTTACTCAGTCTACTACAACTTCATGATCATGATAAAAAACTAACCACAACATGCAGTAAGTAACCTGTTGTCAAGTTTCAGAAGCTGAAGTATACAATAATCAGGGACACCATGGTATATTAGCAAAAACTGCAACAGTACTAAAATAGTTCAGCATCCAATGGATATTCACGAATACATAGTCATAAGAAATCAAATATCTCTATCAGCTCTAGCAATTGATCATCAGCTTACACAAGAAACTGTAATAATAGTAGACCCTCTAATAATAGTAGTCTTGTGCCCGTAGGGCATCTGACACTTTTTTTGGCATTTGGAAGACAGAATTAACATGACTTCCATTTGGCATTTCTTCACATCAAAATTAAGGCCAATGCCTGTAGAGAATTAATGAAGTTCTTTTCTTCTTTTTGTTGCACTATGAAAATGCTGAATTGATTTGGCTAGTAACAATGATTGCTCTGAGCTTGCATTAGTAATAAACATATACTGTTAGATGATGAAGTTGACAGATTGCTTAAACCCTAGAAGAGATAAACAGGACTGAAAAGGTCTCCATTACCTCATATTCTTTAACCTTGGAAACCATGGATAGTTCCTAGAACCAAAGATCTCATTCATTGATATATCCTTCTTTGCGCCCCTCAAACCCTGGGCGCATTAGCTTTTTCTCCCTCTTCTCGATCCGCCTCATCTTTTTCTGCTTGATTCTCTCTTTTATATTCTCTGCCCTCGTCTTCTGCTTCTCTGCTCTAATATTTTCAGTGTTCTTGATCCTCTCTTCCCATTTCTCAGCATGTTTCTGCTGCCTCTTCTTCTCCTTCTTCATGCTCTCCTTCAACAGTTTTGGGTCATCGTGTACCTTCATGCCTGCAGCTCTGCTTACAGCAGCCTTCCAAGAATGCTTCTTGGAGACCATCAGCCCCGTCTCTGGATCCTTCTTTGAGTCCTGCAGCTTCTTCGCCCTCTCCAACTCCTGCAGCTTAGAAAGCTTCCTCCTTTTCCTCCTATGCTCATCCTCACCACCAATCTTGACCTGCCCAAAGGAGATATCAGGAGCGACAGCATCTCCTCTGTGTCTCTCTGCCTTCTCACTCTTCTTCTTCTTCCCCTTCTCCCTGGTCTCATTCTCGTCTCTCTTTCGCTTTCCCTGGGAAGTGGAAGCATCCTCTTCCTTGTTCTTCTTCTTATTTCGGTTCTTCTTCTTCTCCCTCTTATCAGGCCTGTTTCTGATTAAAAGAGGCCGAGTGTTCCTGCCTGACCTGAGCTCCTCGATCCGGCGGTGAAGCCGCTGTCGGAGCTCCTCGTACGTAACGGATCGGTTGTCGGAGATCACGGGAAGGGGATTCTCGACCTCGGTCATGCTCTCGCTTCCGATCTCATCCTCATCCTCGTCCTCGTCGTCCTCGTCCTCGTCATCCTCCTCCTCGTCGCTAGTATCAGCAGCGGATTTCTCGGCGTCGATGCTCCTCTTGAGGAGATCGAGGGTGGTGGAGGACTGGGCAGGGTCGAGTCGTGCGCGGCGGGCCTCCTTGAGGTTGTCGCGGGACTCGGCCTTGACGGCGGCCTTAGCAGCCTTGGATAGGCCCTGGAACCAGGGCTTGTCGTCATCCACGGGGAGGTAGAAACGGGCAGGGATGAGCTCCACAAGGCGGTCGAAGAAGAGAGAATGATCGTGAATTAGGGTTTTCAGATCGACGCCGCCGTCAATGGAGGATCCGACGGCGACCACTGACGCCGACGACATCTCTTGGCGGCCGACCTTTCTCTTCATCGTCAAACTCCGTAGACGCCAACGAAGGGGTAGAGAGAGAGAGGGGGAGAGGAAGGGAGGCGGCGGCGGTGGGAGGAGAGGAAGGATCTCAAAGATGTTAGGGGTGGGGTTTCGTAACGAAGCCAAACACGGAAAAGATCGGGTCTGATCGGATCCTTCAACACCGGGTCGGATTCGGATTGAACAATCCGATTCGACATCAATTTGGTTTGGGCGTGACTGGAGTCCGACCACGGACTCCAACGAATAGAACCGGATCTGACCTATCCACAATCCAATTCTATTTCCAACTCTATTAAGCCTAAAGTCCCACCCGTTAGGTTGATTGCTCGTTGCTACTGCAGACAATTGCGGATGCTCATATAAGACACTTTATAGCTATTGTATACATATGCAAAGAGATCGACGGGTTCACACCCGGTTCTACGTGTCGGATCCGGTTCGGGATCCGATAACAAAGGCATCACGGAGTCTGCTCCGCTGTCACCCTACCACGGCGTGCAGAAGACGCGCCGATACGGCTCTCAAATCGACGTCCGTTTGCTGTTTATACTGGCGAAGGCCATAACGGTGACTGACGGTGACGGCCTCATGATAGTGACTTCCAGCTGTTTTGTGATTGATTAATTTGAATCCGTCAGAATCAAGACTTTTAATTTTTTATTTATTCTAATTAATTTTATGTTTTCGTATTAAGATTGAATTATCGGTTCAATCAATGAGTCCGGATTTGCTGATATCAATGTTCGATTCTGTTTGGAGATTCCGTTTGAGTTGACGGTGTCGATCGGACCGTCTATGGAGTGAATAACTAAGAAAAGATATCCGCTCTCGCTCTCTCGTTCGACGGGCGACGCGAGGAGAAGAGCCGGGGAGGCGACCTGTTGGGTCCATCACTGCGTTCGGTACTTCTTCTTTTCTTTCAATTTCGGGCACTTATTACTGATCTGTTCTTGTCTTAGTGGTTCTTGGTTTCCGATCTGGTTTTGGATGAGACACCAATGGCCACATTGTTTGGGAGATGAGATGCTCTGTCGCTTTTTAGATTTTTTTTTTCTTCGGGGTGTCTTGAATCTTCAGGTCTGCTTCGTGTAAAAATCACTTCTTTTTTTACTATATGTTGCATACTTTCCTTCATTTTTTTGGGGGAAAAATGCTCATTGTGCTTGTTTATTTCTTGAGGATGTTTGGTTTGTGAAAGTGATTACCTTAATATGCCGAGTATCTTGTCTTGTTTTCTTTGTACCAATCATTTTGTGTTACAAAGAGAACCGAGGATTTAGTTTCTCTTGCATTGTCCATATCAAGATTTAGTTAGTATAGAATGCTAGCTATATGTATTATTATCAGAGACATAATATATTTGGACATGCTGAATCTAGATCTATAACAGCAGTGGTATGTATGTGCCCTGTGTGCATATGTATGTGTGTCTCTGTACTAAAATTTCGTTGATTTAGCTTGTATATAGACAGAGACATGATAGATTTGGACAATCTGAGCCTAGATCAGTAACAAGGAATTTTGTTTACTGAAGAAACCTGTAAGAACTTCCCAGTTAAATGTTAGATGTAATGAATTTATAATCTAGCTTTGAGTCAAATTACAAGTTACAAGTGTAGATATTAGCTTTAGAACTTAATATGGTTTGATGTAAGATGGTGTTTTTTCTCGCCTCTTTTTCCAGATCATCTTTTATGAGAGTGAATATTATGAGTTTAATAATTGCATTAGCATTTCACCTGCCACTTGCTGACTCATTAAAGCAAGTTACTCATCCAGGACTTTGTTTCACACGTAAATTATTGTTCTCAAATTTGACTTCTTTGACACATCAAGGTGTTCTATATAATCCCTGAGATGTATCATCTATCTTGTTAGACTGATGGTTTTGACCAAACAATTGGATGATGTGCAGTTTCTCAAATTTGATTGCTTAGCGACATCAAGGTGTTCTATGGAGTCTTGAGTTATATCATCTATCTTGTTATACCAGTTGTTTTGACCAAACAACTGGAGGATGTGCTACATTCCAGGGAGTCTTTGGTCATTTCCTGCCTTGTTCCTCTCCTAGCTCTTGAGATTCAAGATCCTTTTCCCTCAAACAGAAAAAGTGTTACATGCAAGTGCTGTGGTTGCAATGAGTTGTGTTAGGATTGAGTAATGGAAAATATCTGAATTTTTTATTTACTCTTTCCATAATTTGCTTTTTGTTTTTCCCATCCTTAACTTCTTTTTCCTCTCTTTTATGATATCAATATTTACATTTTCAATGTTCATTTACTTGGATTTTCCGAAATATATTTTCTGATTTTACGAAGGACCCAAAACATTCATTTATTTAGATCTGCCAAAATATCTTTTCTAATTTTCCTCATTGAATGCACATTCCTGGTCATATCTTGAGGCATCTTCTTCTTAATGGGAAGGGCTTCCCATTCTTATTTTGAATTTTCTTAATGGCATTTCACGAGGGTGAGATTTGCATTAGGATAACGTTAAACGTGATTCGGATTTTCTTTTCTTTAATTTTCTTTTATTTATTTAAAATATTATTGGTTTATGTTCTAACAATCTAAAGTAAATCTATATACCAGATTTTAATTAAGAATCTCACAAGGAACTAACTCTTAATTAAAATTTAATTGCAAATATTATCATTATATTTGATTGATTAGCTAATTGATGTATTATCATTAAAAAAATTGGATTAGTTTATAACGAAATTGTGCATTGTTTTATAGATTTTGTTATTAATTTGCATTGCAATTTACAGATATTCATTTGTTAATATTCTGCTAATTGTTAGATTTTGTAATAGTTATTAGGTTTGTATGCAGCACACTTTGATAATTGTTTATGCATTTAGTTAAACAAATTAAAAAAATTTCATTCATAAACTGACAAGAGAAACCCAAAAATTTATTTTTACATTTTTAGTAATGATCATGAATTTTACTATTTTTTGGTAATTCTGGTTTAGAAATTATTCCAAAAGTCAAATACAAGATATCTTGTTCTCTTTAACTTTATTATACTAACTTGGATATTTAGTTAATTTTTAAATTTTAAAATGATATTTTCAAGACCTCCAAATTATAACTTTTGGGAAATTTCCTTTTCTTAAGAAAATTTAAACTCCGAAATTATTGTAAAAATAGAATTTTAAGTCTTGAATTTTTGAAATTCAAAGCTGTTAGTTGAAATAAAAGGAAATATATATATATTTCGGATCTAAGTTCATATTCTGTGAATTAAAAAAAAATCCGATTTTCTAAATTAAAAAGGGGAACCTTGGATTTTTTGAATTAAAAAAATTTATTTCCTGTTTTGTCTTTAATACTTTCTGTTATAAAATTATTTATGAAAACAGTGTTATAAACACTCGTGTTATTTATAAGTGTTACAAACCTATAATATAATTTTAAATCAATTCTGGTTTCTGTTTAATTAGTTACTTGAATATTTATTTGTTATTTCCTGTCTTAAGTCAAATACTTGATCCTTTAGATATGCTGGTTGCTGTTCTAGAACATACATCTGATTCCAGGTATCATACCTGAATCCTGTTTCCTGTTCTTACTTAAAAGGTCTGGTTATAAAAGACAACTTTAGAGTTTCATCCACATCGTTTTAGATTTTATGGTTGGGTCCAAATATATATTAAAGAAAAAAATCTAAAATATTCATTGACTGCTTCTATCATTTCCTTTTTTCTTTTCTTCTTTCCTTTCCTTCTTCCTTTTTCTTATTGATGTACTTTTTCAACATGCAATATATGTTTGAGCATTTGGGTCACTAAGGACCCTAATGATACAGATCTTTCCTGTCATCAGAAATTCTTTTCCTCTTTTCTCTTCATTCTATCATCCTTCGACACGTAAAAAGGTTTTCTTGATCCTATCTTGGGGCATCTTCTCAACACCATCCTATATGAGGGTGAGATTTTTTGCTCTACGACAACATCAAATGTGATTCTGATTTTTTTATCACTTTTTTATTTATTTAAAATATTATTAGTTCATGTTCTAACAAGTTCATCATCTTATGTGACATTTTTCTTCATATATCTTCCATTTAACTTTTTGGCATATTATTTTCATGAATTTGTTTATTCTGCTTATTTTTCCCGATGGTAACTTCTTATTTGCATGTTTACAGTGAAATATAAAGCATCATCCAAATGGTCTCGCAGGAGTTCACTGTTGACTTGAATAAGCCTCTCGTATTTCAGGTGCATGTCGGACTTTTTTCTTGGTTTCCATTTTATACCATCATATGTGAGATGTAGATTCTTCTTTGCTTTCCTGCTGTTAGTTCTGCTTAATACATATTAATTAAAGTGAGAATGAGCTAACTACAAAATTTAAGCATTGTTTGATTTGTTAATTTACTAGTCAGTTGATGAAAAACAATATCCTAAGTAGATATATGGCATTAACCAGTAAGCCAATAGCAGCTAATGTGTTTTTTAGTCTTATATTTGATATTGGATCTTGAAACTTTTTAATTTCGCCCCATATTTCTCTTCCCTAGGTTGCAAAGCTTCACGCCAATGTTTTCTACTTAAACTCATTCATAAAGTATATGTTGTCACTTTGCATTTACTGTTACATAATGTTGTAACTTTGTATTTGCTGGTGTCAACTGCTCATCAACTAAACTGTTCCAATTTATTTGAGGTGGGTCATCTTGGAGAAGCTTACCAAGAATGGGTTCACCAGCCTATAGTTAGCAAGGAAGGCCCACGATTTTTCGCAAATGACTTCTTGGAGGTAATGCATTGGTGGTACCTTAGCCAGCACAGATAATTTGTTTGATATATTTGTAATTGCATGCTTTTGTGTTTATCAGTTCTTAACGCGAACGGTATGGTGGGCGGTTCCAACAATATGGCTGCCAGTTGTTTGTTGGTGCCTGAGCATGTCTATCCAAAGGGGTAATACACTCCCTCGGTTAGCTCTGATGGCAGCCACTGGAATATTTCTGTGGACCTTGATCGAATATACATTGCATCGCTTTCTTTTTCATATCAAAACTAAGAGTTATTGGTAGGTGACCGTTTCTTTGGTCTTTGTGTAAGAATTGCATCTTTTAGTCGAAGTAAAGTGAAATCCAGTTGCATGTTAACTTATCTACGGCAACAATGTTACAGGGGAAACACTGCTCATTACCTTCTTCATGGTTGCCATCACAAACATCCCATGGATGGACTACGGCTAGTCTTCCCCCCTGCTGCTGCAGCTATCTTATGTGTACCAGTAAGGCTACTAAGAATCTCAAAATATCTGCTTTTATTATTTCTGTATTCATGGACATGGCATGTGTATGCTTTTCAATCTGAAGCAGACTCTTGATGTGCACTCTAATGCTCTTAACCATTTAGGTTAGAATCTAGGATCTGATATTGTTACAATAATTTTTACTTTTTGAAATTACTAGCCAGGGTCTATCATGTATTGGGAGCTAATAGGTATCGTAATGTTTTTCTAGTTCTGGAATCTGGTTAAACTAATTGCCACTCCATCAGTTGCTCCTGCCTTGTTCGGAGGTGGCCTATTGGGTTATGTTATATATGACTGCACTCACTACTACCTGCACCATGGACAACCATCCAAAGAGCCAGCTAAGAATCTGAAGGTGAGAATGAGAATATCTAAAAGAGCAATTACTCGTTTTTTTTGTTCTAACAAACACCTCCTTGTGCACATTCCAGCGATACCATCTGAACCATCACTTCAGAATTCAAAACAAGGGGTTTGGAATAACTTCTTCACTCTGGGACATTGTCTTTGGTACATTGCCCCCATCAAAATCCTCTTCTCAAAGCAATTGATTATTTCGCACCACGGAGGAAGGTCCAGTTCCAGAACCTCATGCTGCTTTAGACTTGTATATCATTATCACTGGGGTTCTTATCATCAATTATTTCTTCTAAAACTAGTTTACCTTCTGACCTTGCAGATTTTTATAATATTTGGCTGGGTGTGTCTCATTTGATCCTTCTCCAAACGCCCATATAAACGATGCTTCTTTTTGTTCTTAAAATGGAGAGCATTTATGTGATCAAGAAAGACATCCACCTATTCTTGTCTTCAACACTTTACTCTGTCTATTAGGCTTCAACACTTTACATTTTCTAGTCTAATTCATCAGGTGTACAATTGCTTCATTGTAGTTTGCAGGTTTCTATCAACCATCCTTGCAAAACCGGTTCATTTAGTGAACCATCTCAGTCAGAGACAATTGCGACAAAGCTAGTAACAAAATTTCTTCCTTGCTGCTACTCTTGGTTGAAATTTTGTTCTATAATTTTCTGCTCATTGTTCATTCCTTTTCTACATAGATGATGTATCACGTTCACTCAATGAGGTAATTAATCCCTTAAATTTGATCCAAGTGCGAGTGATGTCTTCTCTGATTTGAAATGTTTATTTTGAGATCATTTGATCAAAATATCTAAGTCAAAACCATTTATAATCGATGTACTTGTTATAGATTAACATAAATTTTTCTGCATAAACATTGAAAAATGATCAATGAGTGTTGTGATTTGATTGCCCTTTTTCAACACTGGCAAGCACTCTGTAGCATCAAACATTGTTCAGTGAGCTGTGTCATTATCATAGGAGCCTCTTTCCAGCCCATGTTGTGTGTTCATAAAAGTCGATCTCATGCTATATGCATGAAGTACAAGTATCCATGCAAATTAATCTTTTTTCCTATGTAAATTATATGTACATGTGTCATTAAATTTACTGCTTACGTGAGTTTTTAGTCAAATTACATGATCTCATTATTACCGCTAGTTTACGTGACAAAGACATGCATCTTTTCCACTATTAAACTCTATTGATGATAATATTTGTAGTGCTGATCATTTAATTTGATATTAATTAACACAATTTAATCCGATCGTTATCTATCTTAAACTAGAAGCTTTATCTAATACACAATGCGTTTGTCCGCCCCATCGCTTTGGTGGGACTCGCAAACGCGGCACCCTCGCTTTTGGTCCCCGAGAGTCCACTCAGCCAGGAAACTCTTACCCGGTGATTCAGCCACCCATAGAGGATTAAAACCGCCGCGGTACCTGTGAGCATCTTAGCCGACGTTTCCTTCCTTCTCGCGTCGGCTCTCTCTCTCTCTCTCTCTCACTCTCTCCTCTCTCTCTCTCTCTCTCTCTCTCTCTCTCTCTCTCTCTCTCTCTCTCTCACACACGCACACACGCACGCACGCAGAGTTCGGAGGCTCCGACGCCTCGATTTCCTGCCGCCTGGACATGGAATCGATGAATTACTAGTGCTCCAGTCAGATCGTTGTCAAAGTCCAGTTCCCGAGCGTCGGATCCGCTGATCTAGGGTAATTTTGCTTGCGAATCCCCAAATCTGGATTTTGTGAGGCCTGGTCGTGGAAGTGGCGATTGATCGAGAAAGCGAAAGCTTTTAGGTTGTCTGATGATAAAAAGCTCCCTTTTCTGGACATCTGAAGCCTTCTCGGGGTCATTTGGGAACAGGGACGGGTGATCGAAGCGTCCGGAGATGCAGGCAGATCGGGTCCGAACGACCTCTCACCTCTTCTCGGATGATTTACTGGATACGGCTGCTACGATCCCCATATCCTCGTCCGCGACTTCTTTGTCTTCGTCGTCTTCTTCAGATTCCCTTCCCAGAGTTAACTATATCGAGCATCGCGTGTCGAAGATGGACACGCTTCCTGGTGTTGCCATAAAGTATGGCGTCGAGGTACTTAGCAGCCAGTGCTTAGTTCTTTATCTTTACACTCTAGAAAGTGTTAAGAAGATTGTCATTATTTTGCTATATGTATAGTGGTATTTGTCAGATTGGAGATGTTTACATTTTCTACTTGGTGTAGACAGCAATTTAATTAAATGAGCCTAAACACTAGTGAGCTAGTGAAAAGAGAACTGATCGATGGCCGCCAATATCATGGAGTTTTGATCAAAATAATGTATATTCACTGCTAAGCGATAATTTATTTTCCAAAATAGTATTGTCACCATTACCAGTAATTTTTATCACTAAATGTTTGGATACTTTGTATAGAGCAAAACATGTATTACTTTCTATCGCAATTTGGTACTGATATGCAGAAAATTGTGTTTTTGATGTTTTAGGTAGCAGACATCAAGCGACTGAATGGCTTGACGACAGATATTCAGATGTTTGCTCGTAAAACATTGCAGATTCCTCTACCAGGGAGGCATCCTCCATCACCCTGTCTTTCAAATGGTTCAATTGCTAATGGGTAATTTCTTTTCTCTTGTCTATTTATAAAATGTATTTATTTTCAGCTGATTTGTTGGCACAAGATGAATGTTGTTTGAAGCCTGTTACCATGGTTGACAATATCTGTACATAATCCATTTGTTGCATGGCATGCTTATGTTTTCCTTTCTACTTAGTTTATGAGGTTAGTTCTTGAATCATGGTAACTGTTATGTAGAAGTCCTTGATTATTTATGTGGCCTGAATTGGGGAGTAATACTCCCTTCTGCTCTTCCATTTCGGAGGGTGAAGCTGTAAAGCAACTTGTTTTTGATGCACTGCATAAATGAATCTTTCCTTACATCAGTTTTTAACTGTTATCTATGATACATTTATATATGCTGACTAGAATTTCTAATTGATAATCAAATCCTTAGTGAAAAACCAAAAATCTCAACAGGTTAAGAGACATGCAGTATTTGAAGGGTTTAACCTGGGTCTAGTTTAAAAAATTTAGGTTTGAATTTAAGTTGCATCAGCTTTAGTCATATCTTTCATGTTTTCCTGAATTATAGAACAGACACAACTCCACATCAATCTAGCACCCTTCCCTCACAAACTTGAACTCAACCTCACTTCATATTCTTGAACTCCTTTTGTGCTATTTAACTTTTCCCACTTTTCTTGAATCACTCCTTAGGCTAATAGCTTTTATGGCCTTGAATCCACACATGGGTCATGGATTTTAAAGAACTTAATATTCAGGAAACTCTCTCCTGTTTGTAATACTAAGCTTGGGAATTCATGTAGGCAATATATTTTAATGCTTGCAGTCTGCTTTGGGCTCATGGCACCTGCAGTTTTAAATCCACCATAAACACTCCACTGCTCTGTTTGTAGTGCATGCTTTTCACAATGTTGCTTGTTTGTGCAACTCTAATAAATTTTATGTTAAGTAAATTAGAAATTGGTCAACCTGTTCAAATGTAACCTCACATTTGCCACACTGAAAAAAGGAAAAAGAGAATAGCAAACATACATTGTGATCATATGCCCTGAGTCACTTCCAGCTTTTGTTTCAATGTTCCTTATTTTGATGGGTTTTACCTTTCTCTGGGAAATATAACTCTTGCATCCTTCTGTGTCCCTTCTGTGTCTTTATTATTTTTCCTCCTAATTCTCCCACATCACTTTTCATTTGTCTGACGTGTCTGTCTTCTCTTCTCTGTCCATTATCTGTCTCTCTTCTCTGTCCATTTATGTGTTCTGTTCACTTGTTTGTTTGATATCTGTAAATATAGCATTTTCACATCTTTGTCTGTCTTTTAAGAATTCATCATCATTGATAAGATAACCTCCACTTGTGATAAAGTATACCTCTGATCTTATTTATAATAGTGCATAACTGACCAAATTGTCACAAGTAATCTTCCTTGTTTTGCTGGTGGATTGCAAATTGTTTTTCTTATGGACTCCCATGCAAAAAATGCTAATTTTTAAAATCTATTAAAGATATTTATGGTTACTTGCAGGGGTAAAACTATGCATATTGACCCTCCTAGACCATATGTTTGCCGGAGCCTCATGCACTAGGTTACCATTAAATTCCACTTTCATTTGTCTGACGTGTCTGTCTCTCTTCTCTGTCCATTTATTGTGTCTGTTCACTTTGTTTGTTTGATATCTGTAAATATAGCATTTTCACATCTTTGTCTGTCTTTTAAGAATTCATCATCATTGATAACCTCCACTTGTGATAAAGTATACCTCTGATCTTATTTATAATAGTGCATAACTGACCAAATTGTCACAAGTAATCTTCCTTGTTTTGCTGGTGGATTGCAAATTGTAAAGTTCAACTGCTCTTTCTTTTTCTTAAAGAAATTGTTTCTGATGTCTAAACTTTTGCTGGAGTTGATTAAAAATTAGAGTTATCTGCTGAACTGTATCTCAAAAAAGTGCCTTAATTCACTTGCTGCCTCCACTGAATTTCTTATTAGCTTGGATAACTGATGGTAACTTATGAGACTGACATGGTAACTCATTAATAAGGTGCACCAGAGTGTCTACTAATATTTATGATCGTGGAGGTCTTTATATGTTATTTATTTTTCAATGTAGTTATATATCATTGTGTGATATATCATGCTGTTGCATAATATGTCATATAATTGCATGGTCTTAGATCTTCTTTTATTATTTTAATTCCTTCATAGTATCACTGATGAAATCCTGGTTTATTTATTTTTCAATGTAGTTGTATATCATGTTATCGCATAGTATGTCATATAATTGCTTGGTCTTAGATCATCTTTTATTATTTTAATTCCTTCATAGTATCGCTGATGAAATCCTGTTTGATATGAGATATGTCTAATAGAAGTAATTGATCATTAGTTTAGCACCTTGCTTGTACCATGAACATCTTGTTCGTCTTTGTTTTTAGCTTGATATAGTGGGCACAGTAAGGTTGCTACTCAACAACTTGGATGTTGAGTGTTTGAGCTTGCAATAATAAGGCCGTATACATTACTAGTCTCATATCCATATTGCAAAAGCCATCCACATTGGTTCATTGCTACCTTACAAATTTTCCAATAAGCATTTGTCAAATGCATGTGTCATGAAGGACCTTATATATTTGTGTATTTTTAATTTTTAATTTAATTTTGTTTGTCTTGATATGCTAGAAGTTATTCCAGACAATATACTTCACCTCATCGGCCTAGTAATAATGTGTTGGATTTGTTCCATTCGCTCGAGCTGAAAACCCCTCCAAGTAAGGTTTCCCCAGCAATGAGCAGCTTACAAGCATACTATGGTCTCACACCACCTAAAAAGGGTGCAGATACTGCAGGGACAGAGATGTCAGTGTATAGAAAAGGTTGCTGCTTGGCTGATGAACTTAAAGAGCCACCGTTTTCTGACCCACTTCCAGGTCGGCATCGGAAATTTGTAAGTTTGGTTAATGGCTTTCCACCGGGAAATGGCGAGATCACAAAGGGAAAAAATATTTTAGAGACTGCAGAGAACAATGAGAGCGAGAAACCTATCCGGAGGCGTCAAAAGAATGATGCAAGCCCATCTTTAGGCGCTACAGAATTGTTGTTGGAGGATAATAGCAGTGATCTAATCTCAGTAAGGAAAGGAAAAGGCCTAGCAATGAGACCAAAACTGGGGAGCCGCACCGATATGGATATGGGTCAACCAAAAGGTAGTCCTCGTGGAGACTCTGTCATGACTGATGGGTTTGTTTCAGTTAGGAAATCATCGAGCACATCAAGCTTGCAGGACTCAGAGAACCACTCGTCCATCTGGCTAACTAGCAAATGGACTTTGAATCCTGAACTTCTTGCTAGGCCACTATTCGATGGCTTGCCAAAGCCGATAATTGTACGGAAGAACAAAGCTGCTCTCGATTAATGTTTTGTTTCTTTAGTTTAGTTGAATCTTATCAGTATAACCATCATCTAACCTGGCAGCAGATCAAGTTCTATCTGCAGACCTTCAATAAAAGCAAGGCTTTTGTAGTAGGCATACAGGGTGAATGAAGCAAAGGAAGCTGCACTCGTCGAGGTTGCACTCTTAGGTTTGATATCGGGGCTGGATATTTACTAGCTGCAATTCTTTGTGGTCATCCTTATCAACATTCATATATTGTCTGTTAAGAGTATTGCCAGAGCTATTCTTTTGTATAAGCATGTACTTGAAGAGGGTATATCAGATGTTTTATGTTTTTCTTTCGTAACAATTGCTATGAAATAGACATTATTTCTTGACCGAGACGTGTTTTCTTGGAGGTATATGTTTTTGGCAGGAATGTGGAGCATGATGATCCTGTTCTGTAGCTATGTTCCTGATGTTTCTGGATACTCTGAAGTGAAGTGATTTGCTCAGCCAGTAGATTTGAACTTCCTTATGTATGCTCTTCAGTTATCATCAATTCAGCCCCTGTTATCTTGGAATTTGGTTTAGAACATGCACAACGATCTCTCTGGCTGTTTGACCTCAACAAATTCAAGCTATCTGTTGACTAATTTTTAGTCTGGAGTGCAATTAACAGTTTGACATACTGTGAGGAGAAGAAGAAACTTAAAATGCAGATAGTGAGTCTGGAGAAGAAATTGGAGTTTTGACTTTGAAGCTGACCCATTGGTCCAAGTAAGTGTTGTAATGCATGAATACATTGATGTCAGACTTCAACAGAATTACTTGTGTCCAGGAAAAGTCTTCCTGATATTTCTATACAAATGATCTTTATATTTGGCTCTATTTTCCTCAAGTAAACAAGCAAATGAACTTTATATTTCATGCATGACCTCTGGACTTGAAACTCTAGTTTTGCTGAAATCTAATCAACATATACATTGATGTTTAGAGGAAATTATGCATCATACATATCAATCAACATATGCATCAACCAAATCTAGTTTCATAAAATAATGCAATCTTCTTATTATATTTTGGAGAAGAACTTACTCCCCACATTGTTGGTGTCGTTGACCAGATAGTCTTGAACTTCACTTTTCACTTTGCAGCTCAAATCTTGAGAGAGAGAGAGAGAGAGAGAGAGAGAGAGAGAGAGAGAGGATGCTGATGAAGAAGAATCAAACAATGTTCGATTGATGAGTTTGTGGCTGCAGCATAACCTGGTGCAATTTGACCCGGTGAAAGCAAGAGCAGTACACAATTGATATTAACAAGCTAATCCAATTATTACATGCTTTTCTAGATCGTATCTATAAAGCATTGGAGGTTTGCAATGGCTGCAGAGCTCCCTTCCTCCCCCATAACTCTCTTCTTCAGCTGCAGCACACTTGCTTGTGCCTTTGCTCCCTCGTCACCTGTCATGATCCTCCTGATGCCATTCTCTATGGCATGTCGATTACAGCCATCAAGTTTGATCCCTATTCCCCACACATTCACGATGTAGACGGCATTCACGAACTGGTCGCCGGCGATGGGGTAGCACAGCAGCCTCTTCTCGTGTCGTATGGCCTCCAACGTCGAGTTCCACCCGCAGTGCGTGAGGTAGCATCCGATGGCGGGGCTCCTCAGCACCTCCTCCTGCGGCGCCCACGCCACCACCTTGCCGTGGCCCGCGACTCGATCCAGGAACCCGCGGGGGAGACCGGCCCGCCATGGCTTCTCGTCCTTGAGCACCCACAGGAACGGCTGCGCCGCAGCCTCCAGCCCCAGTGCGAACTCTGCGATCTTCTCCGGCGAGATCGGCGCCACCCAGCTCCCGAAGGACGCGTACACGACCGAGTTCGGCGGGTGCTTCTCCAGCCACTCCAGGCAGCTCTGGTCTTCGTCCCACATGCTCAGGTTGCACCGGGAGTTGCCGCGCGTCTTCTCGTAGCCGCCGTGTGCTTCCATTGGACCGACGGGGAGCGTCCGCGGCGCGTCGTGTTCTTGCGGTTGCGAGCTTGGAAGCGGGGGATGTTGATCTCCACGGCGACCGCCTTCCTCGGGGAAGGAGTTGACCAACAGCCATCGGACAGATTTAGCTCGCTCGATGACTCGAAGCCAGAAGGCGAATCTTGACTTCTGGGAGGCAGGATTGCCCACCAGCCATGGCAGGTCGCTCGCGCTAAGCTTCGCCTGCCCTTCCAACGTCAGCTCTTGCGCCGCCTGCTCTTGCCCGTCATGTTGGCACCGAGGCCGATGCGACAGCGGACTACCTACCATCAACAGCGAAGAAGACGACGAGCATTAGTGCATGGGCGACATCGTAACCACAGTATCATTACGCAGGAGAACGTAGTGGTCGTACCGAATTCAGAGATGAAACCCCTGCGAATGAGCTCCGGAATGGCGGAGATGACGCGGTAGGTGGCCAGCATCGCCGTCCAGAACCCGGCGACCGGGAGGCCGCACCGCCGCGCGACCGGAATCGCCCACGAGGCCACCAGGTCCACCACCACGCAAGCGATGGCCTCGGCGTCCGGCGGCGACAGCAGGCTCTCGAGATGCGCGGGCATGTGGCTCTCCATGGCCCGCTCGATGGCCGCGAAGTCCGGAGGCGCCGCGCCGTCGTCCGCCATGAGGCCACTGGAAACAGAAGCGAACCGGATCCCATCATCTGCCCGGCCCGCGAGACGCCGGTGGATGAAGTCCGGCGCGGCCACCGTCACCTCGAATCCACGTGCATGGAGGACCCGGGCGAGGTCCAGCATGGGAGACACATGCCCCTGAGCCGGGAAGGGAACGAGCACAACCCTCGGCCGCATCCCCACTCCTCGCTTCTGTTGCCTTCTTCTCCGTTGCGCTCGCTCTCATTTATAATTGCCGGAGCGGTGTTCGACACCAGGTTTGTTCCTTGCAGATGACGACAATACCACATCACAGTGTTCTACTTCCTTATTCTATGTGCAGCTAAAAGCCATGAAGAAGCATTCCGACCTACTGTGGCTCCATATCGGACACACCTTTGCTGATTTGACTTCCATTTCTTTTGTGCTGATACCTAAGTCGGCAGCACATTGCCTCATGATATGGCAAGCATGCTCAAATCCCCAAACAACCTCACTCCTAAGGCAGAGAAGAGTATTCATGCAACTCTGATGCATGCACGCATCGATTGACTTTGATTTCTTCTGTACAGATGACAAATCATGAGTACTATTGCAGCTATATATATATATATGTGTGTGTGTGTGTGTGTATTTACATACATGTATTATAATGCCATGGGGCAGTGTCGTACCAGCTGATTTATGATATCGAAGTCAATTGGTGGCATGAATACTGTTCTCTGTTCTGGAGGTGGTGCAGAGAATTCAGCATGTGCAAGTTCTTGTCGAGCTTGCCATCATCCATTTCGCCGTTCTTCCGAAGGAGATAAGACGGGGTGAAGCGTCCCCACTCCTCCCTGAAAGCGACCTGTCCCAAACAAAGGTGAGTTCCTGCAATAGTGTGGCTGAGGAGCTTCCATGGAGGTCCATGCGTGTTGCACATGTTCGAGTCACCTGCACCACTGGGGTGAGGAAAGGAGGTGCAACAGCAAGTCAAACAGAGTGTATGGTCTCTCTTTAGGATCAAAAGCAATCTGGTTCATAGCTTTTTGGTGGCAAAGTTCTTGCCTTTCCTTTTTTGCTTCTCTCTCTCTCTCTCTCTCTCTCTCTCTCTCTCTCTCTCTCTCTCTCTTCCCAGCTTTTGAGTGTGAACAGTGGTATCAGAGGTAGGCGCATGATCTTTTTTGCAAGCAGAAACTGTCGAACAGAGCCATAAGTTGATGGGTTTTAGTGGTTGATGATGAGGAACTCATTCTGGGAAGATGTCAGTACTTGAAATGTAGCAGGTGGTGGTGGTAGGCAAGTTGGCACCAGTGAGGCCTGCAAATGTGAAACTTGCTTCTTTTCTCTTCAATGGCAACAATGTGTCTCAAAGAAGTGGATGATGAAGCTTTGAAGCTTTAGGTGGAGGTGGGAGAGTAGTTCTTGGCAACTTTGTTCTATATTGGTTAACTTGGTCTGATATTTTTCATGGTTATTATCTTCAAAATAAGTTTGAACTGTCTAAGGAAAAAGATTGACTTGTAAAAGTTGATGTATTACTATTAACTTTAGTCTAAACATTTTAAATTAGTGGTGCAACTCAAAGTATTAATAGTTTGATTATTCATCATATTATGACAATTTCCATTTAATACTGAACACAATAAGAAGTTTGAATAAGAAAAAACTATTCATAGATAAGATCAAAAGGTACATTATAAGGATTTGATCAGTCTATTATAATTAACTTTAATTTTAAATCAGTGATTCGAGTTCACAAGTTAACAAGTTAGTGTCAAACATATTCTTTTTTAAATTAAAAATAAAAATAAAGGTTGATGATGAATTTTTGATTAATTCTATTTTAAAGATGCCAACAAGATTATGATTAATTAATATCAATAACTTGAGATCAAATTCTAATACAACTTTTGATTGGATGATTACTAATCATTCATTCAAACTATATTTAAATGCTAATAACAATTTTTTTCTAAGATCAAAACCTAGGATTTTTTAATCAATTGATAACAAGCTTTTTAGATGGAATCTTGATTTAATTTTTATAAACAAAAGATATGCCAGCCATTATGATTTCCAATCATTTATATATATTCTTCCAAGATCACAACCTGGGACATGAAAAACCATTTGCTGCCCCCTTTTTGAAGACAGCCAACTGAGGTAATAATTTCATTGTTTGAAGAAGTTGAGCAGCCTTTCAAGAAGGAAATAATAATAATTTTTTACTATGCTTTGGGTTTTGTGCTTTTTTTTCCAAAAATATTAAAAAATCAAAAGAATTATTATTATTATTATTATTATTATTATTATTATTATTTGTCAACTGGTGGCTTCATGTGCACATGTTATCACTGTTGAACAGTGATTCCATCCATGGCAGCACACAGACTCATAATCCTACCACTGAATCACATTGCATCTCAACATTCTTAATATCTAATGGAATAATTAATCATTTGCATCCAACGTATCTTTTTTCTTTATTTTTGTTTGACTTTTCAATTGTGTCAACATGTGAGTCATGAAACTTTGGTCATTGTCACATTGGGATTCTCCTTGAAAGAATATTAAACATGAAGATTAACTGACATCAATATGCAATCATGGTAGATTCCATGGTTGTAATTGAGATAATGCACATATACTATTACTATAAATAATAATAAAATAAAATTATATTTAAAATAAAATAAGTATATTAATATTGACAATAAGAAGAGATAGAAAAATAGAAAAAAAAATAGAAGAGGTAGATCCTAATTTCGGGTTGAAGCTATGATCTGCCACCCAACAAGTCAGTGACGAGGTCTACCATCTTTGTCATAAATATTACTATAATCACTGTCACGATCCTCCAAATTATCACATTCAAGAGATATGACTCTATATTAAATTGATAGTATTAAAATTTCATTAACAATCAAATCCTAGTTCCAAACTAACATTTGAGGATACTGAGAAATATTCAATCAAAAATTTACATCAATCAAAATCTATGCAATTTATAATCATATACTATATCACTCAATGATTCATAAAATCTGAAACCAACTCAACAAAATAATAACCACATCATAAATTCACAAGTATGGGAGTCTATATAATCACAAAATCAACATTTTCCACGTGCTCATATCATTATACGAATTAAACTTAACTTTCCAAATTTCTAAATGTGAAAGGTCTTTTAAAACTTTTACACGTTATATTAATTCAAATTTATCAACAACATTTCATTACATATAAAACACACTTATACAATAATAACATAACAACCAATAAAACTTGCCCATAATTCTGAATAACTCTCCACTGCCTCAGCTCAATGCTAACTTTTCAGTGAGTGATAACCTAACTTGAAAATTTTATATAACAACAAAGTGAGCTAAAAAGCTTAGCAAGTGATAAACATGTTAGCAGCAAAAAGAACAATTTCAAACAAGTATAGTATCAAAATGCAAGGCAAGATATAAGAATTTATAGATATCATCTCATCAGATATAAAATCATAAATGTTATTTCATTCAAAACATATTTGGTTCATAACTAATGGAGTACAGAGTAATTGAAGAATATTAATGACGTATGAAATATTTTGGAATATATCAAAGGCATATGAAACATTTCGGAGCATATCAATGACGTATGAAATGTTGTAGAGTATATTAACGACATATGAAATATTTTGGAGCATATTAAGGGTGTATGAAATATTTCGGAGCATATCAATAACAAATGAAATATTTCGGAACATATCAATGACATAAAAAATATTTTAGAGCATATCAAAAAATAAATATGAAACAGAAGCTCAAACGTCATATTTCACATTGTATTCATTTCATTCTTATTTAAAACACATATAAAAACAAATAATCAAAACTTTGGATATTATATCAAATACGTATAAGTATATAACCAAAGCTCTAGATATTATATCAAACATATAGAAAGTGAAGTGAGATCACACATAATATGGTCCATCCATTTCTGGATGACCACCAAACATAAGTCTCATACATTTGGGAGCTCCATTCACCTACGTCTGAGTGAAGTCAAAGGGGGCTAACAGAGCATCGCAAGCTCTAAGCATAACTCTATTTTCCATTTTTGGTAAAGGTTCACATTATCCCACAAACACCCGAATACAAAAAGACATTATGAATAATAAAATTAGCATATATCGGAAGCACATGCGGAATAACGAAACGTACATGTGCTTTTATGAGTCAATACAATGCAAATATAATCTTTCCCAAATATATTCAAAATTAAAAGAAAATAAAAATAAGAATATACGAGGATTTTGGCACATATCGGAAGTACATATAGAACAATGGAAAATACATGTGCCCATACGAAGCAATATGATATAATATAAACTTTACATAATAGATTTGAAGTATGTAAATAATATTAATATAAAGCATAATAGAACATAGAATTTAAGAATAAAAGTATATAATAATTTAAAATATTAATATAAAACTTAATTGAAGAAAGAATGCTAGATAAAATCAATTTCCAAAGCGATGAAATAAGAATAGACGAAATCGACCATTTTGGTAGAATTTGAGAGGCGTATTGAACAAATAATTCAAATTATCAATTATACTCTAATTTATTTCAAATAATATATCATTAGAAAGATATTTCAATATGATTTTAGATAAAATAAGTTTCATATAAATTGAAGTTTCTAACAAAGGGTTACAAATGATTTGGTAAGCGCAATTTATATAGTCAATTTCAATAGAAAACTGGATAGATATTTTATCCCAAATCTTTCAATCTAGTTATCCAAAGAAAAATCTAGGAGTCTAATTTCTAACAAAATAAATTTTGTATAAATCAGAATTTTCAAGAGACTTATAAGTAATTTAATATCGAAAGAAAAAAAATTTCAATCTCTTGTTTTATAGAATCTATAGGGTCATTTGAAATAAAAGTTTGGGTAAACAAATTTACTCCAAATTCTTCAAATAAGCTATAATAAAAAAAAAAGTTTTAACCTTAGTCCCCTCAATTGTACTCATCAGCAGAGCCTCCTTGTTGAAAAAGGAGAATAACTTGGTGTAGAGAAACACCTCTTAAAGTGCTCGATAAAAGTAGGACGATTGACGACGATAAATTATGAAGGACTATATTTCTTACTTCCTCGTGGGAGTGATGAAGGCGGGGGAGTCACTTCTATAATTCATAGATAATTAGTTTCATATAACATAATAATGAGTATTAATGATGATTACTTGCTTAAACAATTTACCATTATTATCTTCCACATCACATCCGGATAGTGTTTTTCTAAAAGAAGATCTCAATGATCTTTCAAGAGTAGTAGTATTTTTACATTACAAGTATAACAAAATCCAACCAAAATAAATTATATGTTTCGCTCATAAGATTATGTTATGAACCAAAAATTGAAATATATTACCCAATGAAAGATTCAATGAAGACAAAAGAATTGCAAGTAAAATTGTGATAGTTGCAGTTTGATGTGCCATTCAGGAATGCTTTATTCCATCAATCAACATAACAACAAGCATGCATGCATCTAAATCTCTCTTTTGATTTCACATCTGTTATCGTTTACCATATTGTTAGGCATCCATGTAAATGCTGCGACTCTTTATAGAAACCTAAATCCTGATTTGCCTTATGCTGGCAGCATATCTATCACATTTTCTTTCGCATCCTTGTTGTGGTGATGCTAAACGATCTGAAACGATCTGCACTGCCAATTCTGAATTGTCATGAAGTTTTTTTGTTTTTATGCTAATTGATCTGCTCATCTGGTAGAAAGGAGATCAAAGAAGTGAGACAAGTCCTGCAAGGAACGGAGCGGGAGAGCTTGAACCACTGTTCTTCTGTACTTTGCACCATTCAAATGTCTGAACGAAGGACATTGCATTGCCACTATCACACCGAATATTTCTACAATCTCGTCGTGGTTTATCATCGACGGAGACATAGGATTTCAGTGCATTGTGTCTTTGCTTTGGGTATCTTTGAAGGGCATAGGCTCCCCCTTCAAGAAGTTGGAGATGAGAGCGAGTCCGCGGCCAGGAGAGAAAGCCGGCACCATGTGCCCGGCCCCTCGGACAGTGATGAACGTCAAGCCCTCCGTGTACTCCACCATCCACCCGGCCACCTGAGCCTCATAGTACCACTTCTTCCATCCACCCCACTTGTCCCACGCCTTCTCGGTGAGATTCATCTTGTTGATGCTCCGCCTCATCACCGGAATCGTCACACGTCCATCGGTGTCACCACTGTCCCATGTTGCACGATCACAGCTTTCAGCATTTTGTAAGAGGTTCATTTACAAGATGGAGGAGGCGGTGGGTTTGAAGTCTATACCTATAGATCCACATGCGGTAGCCTGCATCTATCAACTTACGAAGCAATGGAAGAACTGTTGGCACTGTCTGGTTGTAAGCATTATGTACATCCATGCTGCACAACCAAAGTAGAAATCTTATATCTGTGTCAAGAATTAATAGGCTTTTCTCCTTGCAAATTGTAGGAGCAGAACGAAAAATGAATCTTGAAGAAGCATGAAATGAAATGATTGAACCTGCAAAAGGAGTATGGATAGGGTAGACGAGTGAGGTTGGCATGTAGAGCTTTCTGCACATCCTCCCGGCTAAGATACACCTCTGCATTGTCTGTTGAGCATGGATCATACCCAGTTGCCTCCGTCGCCAGTCCGCTTCCTATCTCCTGAATCCCAAACCAGAATGTCGTGTTACTTATCGCCTAAATATACTGTCAGTATCCAGTAGAGCACAGGAAAAACGTACAATCTTAATGGTGTTGGACTTGGAGCATGTCGGCGAATAGATGCCAAACATAATATCCGAGAAGCTATCTTCGACCTCATATACCAACTCAGGGCAGTTGCTGCTTAGTACTGGTGTGCATGCAGTGGTTGCAGCCTGGTACAGATTGTCTGATATGTATCCATTTTTCCAAGCAAAGTCTATGGTTGCAATTCTTAGCTCTTCTTCGACATCAATCAATGGATTGCCAATCTACAAGATCACAGACGGTATGGGAACAAGATTGACCAAACCTTATATGGCAAAAACAGCTTTTTTGTGATTAAACATGCGAATTTTTCTGCAGTTCTTGATTGACATGGTTATCTGCATATCTGCTTTTCGACTGCCAGAAATCTGCAAGCTAGTCGAATATAGAAAGCACTATAACTGAAATTTGATGTCTTACCATAAGGCCTTTAAGATTGATATACGAGTCCTTGGCTCCTTTGTTTCTTTCATCAATGACCTCTGCTAGTTGTGGTGCATAATGCCCTGTAAATGATTGTCCAGAATAATATTTGATCACTTATCTTTACTGAAAACAGCTATTGTGTTGTTTGATGTACCAGCATAGCTTTCTCCAACGATGTACAACTCCTGAGACTTGAAGTCGGGATACTTGAGAAACCAGTTAATGAGGAAAGCAAATGTGTCTTCTGCGGTTATCTGATCGTTCAGGTTCTTTGCATCCGATGAGCTATCGGAGTAGGAGAATCCCACTCCTACCGGAGAATCCAGGAACAGGAGATTGGCGACTGCAACGGCAAGCATGAAAGATAACTCGAGCTGCAGTGCAGAACATGTGTATCATCAAAAGAAGGCACGATAACAGTATCACGCTTGCCTTTGTTCCATGCGTACGGGTTGAACCTGAGGCCAGAACCCTCATCTGTGACGAGGAAGGGACCAATCTCACTGATAGCCCCACCAGCAACAGATGAGCATCCAGGTCCTGCAAATTTGGGTAAGTAATGACGGGCATTCAAATATCATATTATTGTTTCTAGTAGAGTCTTCAACATACGATACGAGATAATTGGCGAATGCTAACCTCCATTGAGCCACAGGACCAAGGGCTTTGTGGCGGGGGCTTCCATGGCCTCAAAGAACCAGTAAAACAGAGATCTATGCTCACTTACGTTCACGTAGCCAGCATAGTGCTTGAAATATACCGACGGCTGTCCTGGAAGTCCGACAACCAAATCGGTCTCCCCCGAGGGATGCAGTCTTCGCATCCGAGTGCCCTCTATCGACACAGCTGCCATCAAGAACACCAGCACGTAGGACAATGCCATCATTGACACCCCCATATTCTTGATTCCTGCTGTCTAAGCTTGCTCACTCCATTTATACAGGGTGGAAGAAACAACAGGAGAACCTAATTTCCGATGACAGGTATTGGCGCCTCTTCTAGACATGAGTTATGTATCGGATGAAACTAAAATCCCTATATTTAGTGTTGCTGCAATGCCTTTGTTGAAAGCAGCCATTTGCATTAGTGGTGTTGTTGCTACGTTGGTTATCAACAAAATGACTTTTAATAGAACATCTTTCAATTAGGGATTACAACATATTGTATATTTTTAGTATTTGTGTCTGCTTGATCTGATTGAAATCAGATTAGAAATTAGATTTGTGATATGATAAAATCATTTATAAGGAAAGAAAATACTATGTAAGTTTTTGAGGTATGCATGAATTAAGTATTATTCATGATTTATCATGAGCTAATAGCTTTGTTTGTAATCATCTCAGATCTCATCGGATGCGGTCCCGATTTGAACCTGTCCTGAACCCGGTCCGAGCTCGAATTGACCAAATTTGATCCGCACCCGGAGTGAACCGTCCAGATCAATGGACATCTTATTGATCAGGCCCATTTCAAGTTCTAATTGGGTCGGGTCCGGTGCAAAGTCGGATCCTAATCGACCCTTTATATACCGCCCGTGTAAGTTTTCTTCCTAGGGGTTTGGGGATGGTTGGATGGGTTGCCACTCACCTTTGACGCCGAAGCAGATAGCCGTCACCGTGTGCATCTTCGCCGCCGGCGTCGCCATCTTCGCCGCCGGAGCTCACCTCTCCTACGTCAACGTCGGTCCCCAGCGGGCCCGCACCCTCGCCCGCGACGAGTTCGTGAGGGAGCACTTCCGCAAGAAGTACGGGTCCGGCGAGTAGGCCCCCCTCCGCTCCCTGTGCCTGCGGATCCCCCTCTGATCGCTGACCTCTCGACATGGGTGGCTCCGATTCCGTCTCCATAGTCTCGGTACCTTATCTTGATCCCCGATCTTTTTATTGCTCTCTCGATCTTCTTTCACCGGCTATCTCTTGGTTGATTCTGTTTATGGATCTCTTTTAATTGTTTTTGTGAACGCAAGGATCATAGGATCCTTATCGTAATCGCCATAGTTGAGTGGTGAATGATATATTCTGTATAAATCTCGCAATTGCACTGCATTGGTGTTGTTTTTAGTTTTGCTTCTTTTATAGTGGGTATATGCCACTAACACAATTGATGAAATTTGAGTGCTAGTGAGATAATTTAAGCTTCATTAATCTTAAAGCCGATAATGGCTGGATCACCTCATCAGGTCGTAATTCGATCCATAGTTATAAAATCCGTATTGGACCAACCGGATATATAATTAGACCCTCAACTACTCTTGGAATACCCCTATTGTCCCAGTTCGTGACAAATCAAAAGTGACCTAGTAAACAAGATCCCTTGGATGTGGTTAGAGGCCATGTCATGACGCCTCGTTAAGCCTCATGAGCACCATGATGGGATTTTATTTTGGGTTAGTTTGATCCTTCGCGAGGACGTGAAGACCCAAAGTGAGAGAGATTGTAAAACATTGATAGTGCATATCAAAAGTTGAATGACACTAGAACTTTGGGTTTAGACATTTTAAATCAGTGGACACGTGATGACTTAAACCTCATGAGCACCATGATAGGATTTTATTTTGGGTTAGTTTGATCCTTCGCGAGGACGTGAAGACCCAAAGTGAGAGAGATTGTAAAACGTTGATAGTGCATATCACTAGAACTTTGGGTTAGACATTTTAAATCAGTGGACACGTGATGACTTGATTTAAATCAGTGGACACGTGATGACTTGAAACCTCATGAGCACCATGATGCGATTTGATTCTGGGCTAGGCTAATCCATGACGATAACATCAAGCCCTAAAGTAGGAAGATTATTGTTAGTTAACCTTTATGTTATGGTCGAGGTGTCAGCACGGCTCGATCCAATCCCGGATACGCAAGGTTGCCCACCGCTGTCACGGAAAAAATTGTAAATAGGGTGTTAATGTAATGCTCATGTATGTCCGTGTCTTTTGGTTTGTTCTTGTGTAGCATGTAGAAGGATGGTCGAAGGCTTAACAGCCCCAATTTAGTTAGATTTGGTGGCCATTTTAGGCTTGTAAATAAATGTTATGTCATGTGGACACTTGTGGGAGATTTCGGTCTGTGGTAGATCATTTGTTGTGCGACCATTTAGAACTTTGTGAAGTTTATTTGTAATTTGCATTGGTTATGAAGTGTTTTATGAAATGTTTGCTTGTGGATCCCGAGTAAGGCGCTTTCTCTAACCCGTTTTCTCTTTTGTAGGTCCTAAGGGACCATGAGAGGTTTCGGGGAGGCTGACCTTTACGGACGGACATGCAAGGGTGCTGTACAACTTAGGCAAAACTAGCTAAGTCCGTAACAGATGGTATCAGAGCGGGACAAGCACTTATAGAAACACTTGACATACAAACGTGGGGGATCTCATGGGGCTGCGTTTAGGGCAATCAGCACGCGCGACCGTTTGGGGAAAAACTAGCATGGAGATATAGGGAAAAGGAGTCGTTCGGAGGAGCGGGCATCTGAGATTGATATTCAGAGGAATGGTCAACCCTTCGCGCAAGAGGCACCACGAGGACAAGCAAGCTGGGAAGAATGCGTAGCGTACAAAGGTTGGGATGATTGAGTTTGAGCTATGGCTCAACATTGGCAACCATACTTGATGGTGCTCAAGGCAAGCGAGATGCTTGATAAAGGATAAGACCATGTAAGGTGGAATGGGTTGTTCAGCGACCGAAAGAGTTGTGCAAAGCTCACAAAAGTGAGGGGAATTGCTAACTCGAGGAATTCGGTACTTATGCAAAGGCTTGTATGCGAACGATGGAGTGTTCGTGGCCCTCCTAAGACGACTGAAACTCGGCGCCATGGAGTATTGAAACTTTCTCTTCAGCATGAGAAGGATACGTCCATAGGAGGCTGAAGTGTGCAGCGAGTTCAGCATATTGCTAGGTCTTGAGGGGTGTAACGGGGACTGTATTGACGTGGAGTCATAATCTAGCAAGTGCGTTTGTGAGAGGCAGAACAATGCACAGTTTGTTCAGCAAGACGGAGTAGTCCAAGGGGATGGTGGTCTCCGAAACTTTCAGAGAGAAGGAAGCGAAGAGAGAAGTTGCTCAAATGGGATAAATATCCAGGATGGATAAGTCCTGACTCTCTAGAGGGAGAATCATGTGCAACGGACTTCACATGTTGAGAAGTACCTCAAAAACAACTTCACAAAGCTCAACGGAGCGAGCGAGCGGCGAGGAGTCGTCGTATGATCTCGCTTGAGATAATGCATTGGGGAATGCATTGCGAGATCAAGTGGGGGAGTGATCCAAGGCAACACAAGATGAAGGTACACTTAGAGTCGATATGAAGATTGAACTTAACGAAGGGTTGACCCGTGGAATGGTGAGCGCGAGGACCACCATCAACTCAATGCAAAACGAGGAGTGGAGCAGCTTGGGTGTAACTTGGCGAAGTACCCAAGCCGCATGAAGGGAGCCGACATAGAAGATGGAATATTGAGCGGAAGGATAAGCTTTCCTTGGACACAGGTCAAGGACATGAACTCTTGCAAAGGCAAGAGCGGGATCATGCCGTTCCATGGGTCCCACATTCTGATGGAGCGGGCTCATCTTGCATGGTGCCAAAGACGAAGGGAGCTTCGAGGCACATGCACTTTATCTCAGAGAAGCATTTGACGGAGGAACTGAGGCGACTCAACTTGCGGAGGCGAAGTTGGGTTCAGAAGGCATTGGCACTGGGCAAGAAGACGCAGAGGCGGGTACTCTTGAAGAATATACCACAGTGTTGTTATTCAAGTTGCTATGAAGGGAGCGGTGCGTAGCGGAGATTGTGCTGGTAGGGGCAGAGGCCCAGGATCCAGACAATGGTGCACCAATTTCAGCGAAGTCAGTGGACTTCGGGAGCTACTAGGCGACGGACTGTCCTAGAGCGGGTGGACGAAGGTCGATTGCCAAAGGAGCGAACACAATCGAAGGTGGAAGAGACCCTGCGATGTATTGGCAGAGGCCACACATGGAGGGATCACAATCCGAGTTTATCCTACAAGGATCAGAATACAATGGAGATGGCATCAAGAGGTGACATGGTGTAGTGCATCGTAGTGGAACAGTTCGTGGCAATACGATACATACGAATATAGTCCCGTGAGGGATTATATCATATGGAGGTATGATCGGGAGCTATTGGGAGCTCCACTTCGGTGAACGACACAACGGCAAGAAGGGCTATAGATTCAAGGAGTGAAGGCCATGGTACCGCAGAGGCGGGTCTTCCGTGCATGCATCGGATGAAAGGCTCGGTCATCAGCATATGAGGGTTGTGTACTACCGAGGGAAAAGTTCGAATGCAAGTACCAGTGAGTCCCATGGGAGCGACTTGATCATATAGAGGTATGATCGGAGCGGTTGGAGAGTTGGACTACTCCAGAGCTCATATTCGTTTAAGGGAGCCCAGCAAGTCAGAGGATAAGGTCGAGTAAGCGAACGTTGGTACCAAGGAAGCTAAGGAGAACAGAATCGATGTGAACCCTACAACATGTATGGTCAGAATGTATGGTTAGAACAGAAATGATGGCAAAGACCATGTATGGGAGTTGCAGTCTGTCTTTCCATCGATCAAGGGGAACTGCTTGGAGAACACAGAGGTGTTGAAGTAGAGGGTTGAAAGGGACGAGGAAGCGACGACGAGTCCATAGGGACTTAGCTACCCAAAAACCAAGCATCGGTTAGAATGGAGGTGGACTCGAAGGAGTGTCATAGTGCTACATAGGCAAATCTACTAATCGTGAAGAAAGGGACACAGATGTGAGACGACGGATACTAGGGCCATGAGCATGGAAACGCCATGGTACCGTAGAGGCGGGACTTTCTTGCCACTAGTGCCTCTACAGCAACATGCTGGTTGGCTCGTTGAAGCATATTAGGAACAGTCGCTGGTGGTCTCTCGACCAGCGACTAAAAGAACCTTAAAGGCAATAGGTCCATTAAAAACGCTTGCATAACCAAAGAGGGATGGGCATCTGGAACCTCTCGGATCTCAATAGCGAAGCAGGCGACAAAGAGGGAGAGGGATTCATCCTCCTTCTGCCTTAGCCCGAGGAGCATGGCCGCGGACGGTTTAGGTCGTGTGCTGGCTAAGAAGTGAAGCTTGAGGTGACACGGACATTGTTTGGCCGAGATGCACAACTCGGGCGTTGTTTAGTTGAGGTGCACAACTCGAACACTATTTGGCCGAGGTGTCGGGCATTATTTGGTCGAGGTGCACCATTCATGCACTAATTGGCCGATGCACAACTCGGACACTGTTTGGCCGAGGTGCACAACTCGGACACTGTTTGGTCGAGGTGCACAACTCGGACACTGTTTGGCCGAGGTGCACAACTCGGGCACTATTTGTCCGAGGTGCACCATTCGAGCACTATTTGGTTTAGGTGCACAACTCGGGCACTGTTTGGCCAAGGTGCATGACTCGGGCACTGTTTGGCCAAGGTGCACAACTCAGACACTTTTGGTTGAGGTGCTTAACTTGGGCACTGTTTGGCTGAGGTGCATGACTTGGGCACTGTTTGGTCGAGGTGCACAATTCGGGCACTATTTGGTCGAGGTGCACCAGTTGGGAACTGTTTGGCTGAAGTGCACAACTTGGACATTATTTGGCCGAGGTACACAACTCGGATACTATTTGGTCGAGGTGCACAACTCGAGTACTGTTTGGTCGAGGTACACCATTCGGGCACTATTTGGCCGAGGTGCACCATTCGAGCACTGTTTGGCTGAGATGCATCATTCAGGTACTATTTGGTTGGAGGTGCACAACTTGAGCACTGTTTGGTCGAAATGCACCATTCGGGCATTGTTTGGCCAAGGTGCACTATTTAGGTACTATTTGGCCGAGGTTTACAACTCGAACATTGTTTGGTCGAGGTGCACCATTCGGGCACTATTTGGCTGGTCGAGGTGCACAACTCGGGCACTGTTTGGCCGAGGTGCATGACTTAGGCACTATTTGTTTGGTCGAGGTGTGTGGCTCGGGCACTGTTTGGCCGAGGTGTATGACTCGATCACTGTTTGGCCGAGGTACATAACTCGAGCACTATTTGGCCGAGGTGTACAACTCTAGCACTATTTGGCCGAGGTGCACAACTCGAGCACTATTTGGTCGAGGTGCACCATTCAAGCACTATTTGGTCGAGATGCACCATTTGAGCACTATTTGGCCAAGGTGCACAACTCGGACACTATTTGGTCGGGGTGCACAACTCGGACACTTTTTGGCCGAGGTGCACAACTCGAGCACTGTTTGGCCGAGGTGCACGACTCGGATACTGTTTGGTCGAGGTGCACGACTCAGGCAACGTTTGGCCGAGGTGCACAACTCGGGCACACGCTCCGCTGTAACAAAAGCCCCTAACCCCCACCCTGTCACGAACGGTCGTTTCGCACCCGCAACGACTTCGTTCAACGAACCGTTCGTCGCTCACCCCAACATGTACAGCTGCTTGGCAGTATGTTTTCTCTTGGTTTTGGGTCATTTTGCTTGTAAAAATGTAAGTTCGAACACGCTGCAGCGTTACAAAGCGACCACTCACCGAACCGAGCAAAACAGCCCCAAAACAGCTCCGTTTTCGTGTGCCGCGGGCTGATTTCTGGAATCTGCCTCCGCTCACCAAAACGTCAGCCATCTCAGCCCCTAGGAACCCCCCCGGGTGGCACAGGGCTGGATGGGGCTTCGGTTATATACCGGGCGTTGAACTCTTTTTCGCAAGTTCGCACGTGACCTTTACGGGGACTTGTGTTCGCGCCCGGGACCAGGTGAGCGGCTGTTTGTGGGCTTGCAGCTGTTCGTTCATCCTTGAAAGCCTTGTTTTTCTCCCTCTCCCTCTTTTCTCTTGTGCACACAAGGTGTTCGTCGAATTGCTTGTAAAGCTTCCCCTTTTCCGCGAGACTTCGGGACTTGTCCGTCGCTCGTTCTTTCGAACTAACCAACTTTCTCTTTTACAGGTCCTTCGGGACCTGCGAGAGGTTACAAAGTGGGCTGATCCTTGCGGAGCAAGATCGCAAGGGCGAAGCGCGACTTAGGCAACGCCAGCTAAGTTCGCGTCCTCGCCACGAGGGTGACTCGCAACTTGGGTAACGCAAGCTAAGTTCGCGTTTTAGCCGCAAGGGTGCCTCACGCCTTAGGCAATTCCAGCTAAGGCCGTGACATTGTGGTATCAGAGCGGGCAAGCACTTCGAGCGAGCAGCGAAGGAACTTCGCAACTTCGCCATGGCAAAGCATCGTGGCGAATCAAGTAAGACGGGGCAAGCCGGACCCTTGCCCCAAGCAGCCGCAGGTAGGCTGCATGTGCACACTCGCTCTCATGCTGTTGGAGCCGCTCAAGAGGAGCGTGACAGCGAACATGACGAACGAGAAGTTGGCTACTCGCCGCGAGCGGAGGAGGCGCAATCTGGAGCGCCAACCGGGAAAAAGAGTCACAAGGAAAGACTCACATCGGCGGAAACCCGCTTGGATGTTCTTGAAGCGAGCTTGGAAGAACTCTACCACGGCCAACGAAGTCTCGTGTAGAGAGCTCGCAAGAGGAAGCGGAGTCCCGGATCGACAAGGTCGAGGCCCTAGTCGACCGATTGTCAGATGACACCAAAGACTCCGTGCAACACCTGCAGGAAGTTGTGGCGGAACTCACTTCAAGGGTGGCCATGCTCACGAGAGCACTAAATGCGGGAGGAAGCAACACCCGCGTTGCACCACCACAAAACTTGAGGGCACCCGAGCCTCATGGTTATGGAGGGGCCAGAGATGCCAAAGAGCTCGAGAATTTTCTGTTCGACATGGAACAATACTTTCGAGCTACGAGGCCCGATTCTAAAGAAACCAAAGTTTCTATTAGCAACAATGTATCTGAACGGAGATGCAAAACTTTGGTGGAGAACCCGTTGGGAGGAGATTCAACAAGGTCGGTGTCGAGTTGACACATGGGAGGACTTGAAGCGGGAGTTGCGAACTCAGTTCCTACCGGAGAACACCGAGTTCGTCGCAAGAAGGAAGTTGAGACAACTCCGCCAAAATACTTCCATCCGAGACTACGTGAAGCAATTTTCTGCGCTAATGCTGGACATCCAAGACATGTCCGAGAAGGATAAGCTGTTCAGCTTCCTTGATGGTTTGAAGCCATGGGCGCAACAAGAACTACATCGAAGGAATGTCGCCGATTTGGTCGGGGCAATTGCTGCCGCAGAAAGGCTCACCGACTTTGTTTCCTCAGAAGACCCGGGAAGAAGAAAACAATCTTCAAGCAATCGCCCTCCAAAATATTCTCGAGGGAAGGAGCTCGGGGGCGAACAAAAGAAGAAGAGTTCCCATAAAGGGCCAAGCCCGAAAGGCAAGGCCCCGAAACCTGGCGGATGCTTCTTGTGCGGAGGGTCGCACATGGTGAGGGAGTGCCCACAAAAACAGGCACTCAATGCTTTAACAGCTTCCATCCACCCCCCCAAATCGGACAAGGGCAAGGCTGTCGCTCTTAGTTCGAGTAGTTCTAAATCCAGCAGCGACGGCGAGGAGTCGCAAGGACCCCGGATGGGAGCAATGCGTTTGTTGAACGCCATGCGGGGTCAAGTGGGGGAGAACACGAAGACAAGGCTACAAAAAGCAGGAACTGGTGAGCTGATGTACGTGGACATCAAGCTAAATGGCCAAACAACCCGTGCTATGGTGGACACGGGTGCCACCCACAACTTTATTGCCGATTCAGAAGCAAAGCGACTTGGGCTGATCTTGGAGAAGAGCCTAAGCCGAATGAAGGCGGTGAACTCGGAGGCCGAGCGAATCTCCGGGTTGGCGAAGGGAGTTCCCATCAAGATCGGAACATGGAGCGGGAACACCAACATGATGGCAGTGCCGCTGGACGACTTCCAAGTGATTCTTGGAATGGAGTTCATGCACGCAGCGAAGTTGGTGCCAATGCCGTTCCTAAACTCCTTGTGTATGATGGGGGGTGACGATCCTTGCGTGGTTCCCGTCTCTCGGAGAGGAACCAAGGAACCCCAACACATATCAGCTTTGCAACTGAAGAAAGGGGTGCGGAAAGGTGAACTAACATTCGTGGCCGCTATGAAGCTAGAGCCCCTCGACGAGAAGGCCATTCAAGAACCTGCTGTGGTGGCGAACGTCCTGAAGGAGTTCAATGATGTTATGCCACCCGAGTTGCCGAAGACTCTTCCACCACGCAGAGGCGTAGATCATACCATCGAGCTGGAGCCAGGAGTGAAGCCTCCAGCGAGACCACCCTACCGCATGCCCCCGCCAGAGTTGGCAGAACTCAGAAAGCAGTTAGGTGAACTGCTAAGCGGTGGTCTCATCCGCAGCTCTAAAGCACCATTCGGAGCTCCAGTTCTCTTCCAAAAGAAACAAGATGGGAGCCTCCGACTATGCGTTGATTATCGAGCCCTCAACAAAGTGACGGTGAAGAACAAGTATCCCATCCCGCTCATCGCGGACTTGTTCGACCAGTTGGGCAAAGCCAAGTATTTCTCAAAACTCGACCTTCGGTCGGGGTACTGGCAGGTGCGCATTGCTGAAGGCGACGAAGCGAAGACTACCTGTGTGACTAGGTATGGAGTGTTTGAGTTCCTGGTGATGCCTTTCGGCTTAACCAACGCTCCGGCCACGTTCTGCACTCTCATGAACCAGTTATTCAAGGAGTATTTGGACAAGTTCGTGGTCGTCTACTTAGACGATATCGTCGTCTACAGTCAAACGCTCGAGGAGCATGTCAAGCACCTACGGACAATTTTCAAGGTTCTCAGGGAGAACACTTTGTTCGTGAAGAGGGAGAAATGTTACTTTGCCCAAACGAAGATCTTATTCTTGGGGCATCGAATCGGTGATGGCTCCATTCGGATGGACAAATCAAAGGTGCAAGCAGTTGCGGAATGGCGAACTCCAAAGAAGGTGCCAGAGTTGAGATCCTTCCTTGGTTTCGTCAACTACTATCGACGCTTCATAGCGGGGTATTCGAAGCGTGCAACTCCACTGACGGAGTTACTGAAGAAGGAGCAGCCTTGGAAGTGGTCTGACAAATGTGAAACAACATTCCAAGATCTGAAGGCTGCTGTTCTGAAAGAACCGGTGCTCAAATTGCCGGACTATGGGGAGCCCTTCGAAGTCCATACAGATGCTTCAGACTTCGCTATTGGGGGAGTGCTCATGCAGGAGGGTCATCCGGTGGCCTACGAGAGCCGCAAACTCAACGAGACCGAGCGGCGGTATCCGGTGCATGAGAAGGAGATGACGACGGTGATCCACTGTCTACGAGTTTGGCGACACTATCTTCTCGGATCACGATTTGTGCTGAGGACAGACAACATCGCTCTGAGCTATTTCCAAACTCAGAAGAAACTCTCCCCAAAGCAAGCACGATGGCAGGACTTCTTGGCCGAGTTTGATATGGCAATGGAGTACAAACCTGGGAAAGCAAATGTCGTGGCCGATGCATTGAGTCGGAAAGTGGAGCGCATGAATGCCATACAATTGGAGGGCGGAGGCCAAGCAAGTCAGTTGCACTCCAACTTCCTTTTCAGGATCAAGGATGGACTGTATAGTGACCCCCAGGCAGTCATCCTGATGCAGCTCATCAAAGAAGGCAAGGCACGACGATTTTGGGTCCAGGAGGGACTTGTTTACACAAAAGGGAATAGGGTTTATGTTCCCCGAGTGGACAATTTGAGGCGTGAACTCTTAAGAGAGTGTCATGATTCCCTTTGGGCTGGACACCCAAGTATTCACCGAACATTGGCTCTCGTGGAGAGGGCCTTCTACTGGCCAAAGATGGGGATTGACGTGGAGGAATATGTTCGAACGTGCCTCATTTGCCAACAAGACAAGGTGGAACAACGGAAGCCGGTGGGACTTTTGGAGCCGTTGCCCGTACCAGAGAGGCCGTGGGAGAGCATTTCCTTGGACTTCATATCGAGCTTGCCACTTGTAGGGAGACTCGGATCGATACTCGTGGTGGTCGATCGGTTTTCAAAGTATGCAACGTTCATTGCTGCTCCCCTACACTGTTCAGCAGAGGAGGCGGCCAAGCTGATGATGAGAGATGTGGTGAAGTATTGGGGAGTCCCGCACAACATCATTAGTGATCGAGATGCTCGGTTCCTGGGACGATTCTGGACCGAGTTATTCAAGTTGTTGGGGTCAAAGTTATACTTCTCCACAAGCCTCCACCCCCAGACGGATGGCCAGACTGAAAGGATAAACTCGCTCTTGGAGCAATATCTTCGGCACTACGTGAGTGCCAACCAACGAGATTGGGTGAAGTTGTAGGACATTGCCCAATTCTCCTACAACTTGCAGCGGAGCTCTGCGTCCAACAAGAGCCCCTTCGAGATTATTACAGGACAATAACCGTCAACTCCGCACACCATGGCAATTGGATACACTGGGAGTAGCCCGTCAGCTTACCATTTCGCAAAGGAGTGACACCGTAATGCAGATATTGCGCGGGCTTACTTGGAGAAGGCGGCAAGAAGAATGAAGAAGTGGGCAGACTTGGGAAGGCGACCACAAGAGTTCAAGGTCGGCGATTTGGTGTTGGTAAAGCTTCAACCAACATCACTCCAATTCTTCCGGAACAAAATCCACAAAGGATTGGTGCGCAAATATGAAGGGCCCTTCCCAATTATCAACAGGGTAGGCAATGTCTCCTACAAGTTACAGCTGCCGGCGTGGTTCAAAATTCACAATGTTCTTCACGCCAGCAACCTGAAAGCCTACCACTCGAATCCGCAAGATGCATCACGAAGTATACCAACTCGGCTACCCCCCACCACTGCCTCCTACGAGAAGCGAGTTGAAACAATCTTGGCGGACCGTAAGATAAAGCTACCCAATGGAGCTGAACAGACGGAGTATTTGGTGAAGTGGCGAAAGCTTCCCCGAACCGAAGCCAGCTGGGAGCCAGAAGACGCCCTACGGCATGAAGAAGCAATCATCAACAACTATCAACAAGCGTCGACGAGGGCGTCGACAGTTTAAGTGGGGGAGAATGTCACGAACGGTCGTTTCGCACCCGCAACGACTTCGTTCAACGAACCGTTCGTCGCTCACCCCAACATGTACAGCTGCTTGGCAGTATGTTTTCTCTTGGTTTTGGGTCATTTTGCTTGTAAAAATGTAAGTTCGAACACGCTGCAGCGTTACAAAGCGACCGCTCACCGAACCGAGCAAAACAGCCCCAAAACAGCCCAAAACAGCTCCGTTTTCGTGTGCCGCGGGCTGATTTCTGGAATCTGCCTCCGCTCACCAAAACGTCAGCCATCTCAGCCCCTAGGAACCCCCCGGGTGGCACAGGGCTGGATGGGGCTTCGGTTATATACCGGGCGTTGAACTCTCTTTCGCAAGTTCGCACGTGACCTTTACGGGGACTTGTGTTCGCGCCCGGGACCAGGTGAGCGGCTGTTTGTGGGCTTGCAGCTGTTCGTTCATCCTTGAAAGCCTTGTTTTTCTCCCTCTCCCTCTTTTCTCTTGTGCACACAAGGTGTTCGTCGAATTGCTTGTAAAGCTTCCCCTTTTCCGCGAGACTTCGGGACTTGTCCGTCGCTCGTTCTTTCGAACTAACCAACTTTCTCTTTTACAGGTCCTTCGGGACCTGCGAGAGGTTACAAAGTGGGCTGATCCTTGCGGAGCAAGATCGCAAGGGCGAAGCGCGACTTAGGCAACGCAAGCTAAGTTCGCGTCCTCGCCACGAGGGTGACTCGCAACTTGGGTAACGCAAGCTAAGTTCGCGTTTTAGCCGCAAGGGTGCCTCACGCCTTAGGCAATTCCAGCTAAGGCCGTGACAACCCGCCCTCTTTTTTTTTTATCTGTATACGTTAGGCTCATCTATTTTTGGCCTCGCCGTGGCGGGCCTTCTTCTTTCCCCGATCTGCTCACATGGGTAGCTCCTGGCGCTCTTGTGCGACTCCTCGCACTTTCTTGCCACTAGTGCCTCTACAACAACATGCTGGTTGGCCCGTCAAGAACGCTTGCACGACCAGCGACCAAAAGAACCTTGAAGGTCAAAGGCCCGTCAAGAACGCTTGTATGACCAAAGAGGGGTGGGCATCTGGAACTCCTCAGATCTCAATAGCGAAGCAAGCGACAAAGAGGGAGAAGGATTCATCCTCCTTCTGCCTTAGCCGGAGGAGCATGGCCGCAGATGATTTAGGTCGTACGTTGGCTAAGAAGTGAAGCTTGAGTTCCCTTGCAAGCTGATCAAAAGACGAAACCGATGACGGCCTCAATCGGTTATACCACATTCGAGTCGGGCCACAGATGGTGGTAGGAAATGCCCGACACATCAGGGCGTCGGAAGTGTCGTATAAGGCCATCTGGGCCCGGAAGGTGCCAACATGCTCCACTGGATCGGAGCCACCATCATAGGCCTCTAACGTCGGGAGGTGAAAGTTGAGGGGGATAGACTTGTCCTGAATATCTTGGGCAAAGGGGGACCCAACCAAGGTACTTTCCTCGAGCTCTTCCTTGGCTTCGGGGATGGTCAAGGCCGCGCGTCTGGGCATAGGGACATTGCGCTTTGCCGTTGGCCTTGGGTGTCCCAATTGCTCCCCGGTTGGGGGGTGGGCATATGGAGCCAGAGGTGGCTGGTCGACCGTGATGGCATTGTGAGGTATAGGGATGAGCGTAGGTTGGATCATGGGCGACAGCCGTGGGGGGAGAACCATTTGCTGAGCTAGTTGGGGCATAAGGGTTGTGATGGTCTGCATCATCCCAGCTAATGCTTGCACCTAGTGGGTGAGGTTGAGGAACGCCTCGGTTGAGACAGCAGGTTGCCCCATGATGGTCTCGGGATCATTGAGCAGTCGCCAATAGTGGCTCGGGGTTGCGGCCGAGGTATTCCCTTCTAGACTAGGAGGAAGTGGGAGTTGCCCTCCAAACTCGAAGGTCGTGTGAGTCGGGGGTGGCTCTTCTTCGAGACGCTCTCCCGGGTTGCTCGGATGGGAGCACTCTTGCGACGTCGGGCCCTTCCTCTAGCGCCAACTTAACCTTCAGAGGGGTTGAGTCAGGAAATCCCCCTCCCGACCTCGGCCTATATGCATGGGCCTGGCAACAAAGAAGCAGGCCACTCGCCAAGGGAGAAGACCGCACTCAGGAGAAGAGGCTCAAACTCAACTCGACCCGATGCTCACTTCCACCGCTTGAACATCCGTGTGGGCAACCTTGCGCATCCTAGATTGGATCGAACCATGTTGACACCTCGATCATGGTGTAAAGGTTCACTAACAATTATAATACATCAGTAGTCCATATTAAAAGTTGAATGGTATTAGGACTTTGGGTTTATACATTTTGGACCAATAGGCACGTTTTGACATGGAGGCTGGTTAAACCTCATGAGCACCATAATAGGATTTGATTCTAGGTTAAGCTAATCTTTGACGAGGACATCAACCGATAAACTTGAGATTATGTTATATCAGTAGTCCATATCGAAAGTTAAATGATATAAGAACTTTGGGTTTAGACTTTTTGGATTAGTGGCTTAGGCTCGATAAGGTGATGGACCAGTTGTCTCATCAGACCACATCGTGACAAATGATCTTAGAACCAACCTAATAGTGGATATGGTGAGGGTCTCTGGTAGAAAAAGATTATACATGGATGTTCTTGAGGACATAACATGATAGATACAGTGATAAGATTGGTGTACAATTAATTGAACAAAACATAATTCCTCCCAACAAAGATTAAATTGTTGAAAGCAGGCTATATAGCATCTCTGCCTCTCTACATAAGGTTCCACATTCAACAAGCTTCTGCATGCTTAATGCAGAAAAAGTTCTGCGACGGTTTTTTAAGTCCACAAAATGTACTTTATATAAAAGTAAAAGCGCTAGTTCTATTTACAAAAAGATTAAATTTTGGAACCATAGTCAAACAGTTTATGTTTGCCTCCATTCCATTCCTCCTTTCTATTATCCTAAGATACTGAGCTCTGAGCCATCATGAGTTACTGCAGCAAGCTGTAAAAATGTGTTCTACCAACAGGGAAGGCACCTCATGCTCATGCAGTGAGTGGTAAAAAAGTTGAAATCATGGTGTTGGGCTTTAAGCTGCTTGAGCCATGAGTTGGCGGCGCTAAAGAGGGAGTTGATTCTTTCGTGATCTCCTGATTCGAATGATGTCCAAAGACTCCCTTGAAGTTTGTAGGTCGCTAGACCAAATGGAGGAAGGGATATGTGGTTCTTTTTCTCAGATTTTGTTCCATTCTTTCCAGCTCTGATAAAGCCCAGATCATTTGCCATGCTCCCCTTTATATGATCTGTAAGGGCATTGTGGAAACAGATGACTGTAAAAAAAACATAGATTGTAACAGCTTAATATTCATGTCAATTATGACACGAAATAAAAGAAAACTTCGAAGAGTATATTTCATGTCAATTGTGTCATAAGCTAACTAATTCATGATAAAAGTTTTCTTTGAAGAAGTAAACCATCATATAATCCTTTTCGATGTCCACCTCAAGATAGATTAGAGTTTACTTCAATGCTAGGCTCCAAAGTATCTATTCTGTGGATTTGACAGATAGGGGCGCGGCTATAAGAATTGGCAACTCACACTGGAACATAGATTGGATCAGTTTATTTGCAACAACAACTCATCTAAATAAACCATTGCTAATTACTTGTTTTTTCTAGAACAGACACAAATGGCTCAGAACTACTATAAAGTTTACTTAAGAAACCTTCAAATTTTCTCAAAAAAGAAAAAAATAATCAAAGAAAACTGAAATTAGAAATCCCACTGCAGGTTTGCATCCTGAGAATCATCAAGATCGAAAATGTTAGGGTTTGAAGCATGCATGAAGTGTATAAATATGTTGTCATGTGTCGTCCATAGAGTGTGTGTTTCATCAAACATGCGATATTTGCATCGTGTTAGGAAAGGAAGATTCAAAAAGGGGAAGTAATAGATAATCCTTTTTTTTTATTTAACCCTTCATTTTATTTGCATTCAACAACTTGTATGACAAAGTAGAGAAATTTTGATGTCTAATTTTGTAACATGTGTCACGTTTATTAATATACAAAATACCACTCAAGAAGATAGGTGATGAAATCATGATTCCAAATTTAAGGTATCAAAGCTCTAGTTGAGATTCCAAAAAGGTGCCACTACTTATGCAAGATTCCTGCAGCCAAGGCACATGTCATGTGTATCGACATCACAAGAACCAATGCTTATAGCATGCATCATATGAATATATCAAACTTTGTAGGTAGGCATTCTTGTATTTTCTTTTTTTAGGTGGAAGGGGATTATACCTCATGTATTTATGACATATTAACAGAATATGACAATATAGGCTTGCTTTGATCATCTATCGCTGTGATCCGGAATGACCAAGATAGAAAGTTAACCAAAACCAACCTCTGCATTTCTAAGTTTAAACCAGCTTAAAAAGCAATCAAACTCTTACCTTCTTGTTCATATTTTAGTTAATTGGTTCCCCAAAAGTCCAATAGTCTTGTTAAATTTGGGTCACCATCAATTCACTTGAAAATTTGAAGTTTCAAATGTAGCTAGGTTTAAAAACACTGGAATTTATGTGATAAATGTGGCTAGGTTTGGTATGAGACTTGCCGGAAGCTGCCGTTGAGTTTCAAGTTTCAAGCAACTTTGTTCTGTACTAAAAGTAAAAAAGCAGCTAGGGGAAGAACTAGAATATCGAAGTCCAGATATTTTTCCCTTCTTGCTAGTTATTAAAATACCAAAAATATTCTAAACTAGATTTAAATGTCTTCCATTGAAAGATTAGTTATTAATTCTCCTCCACGTTAAACTTAACCTGATTAGTTACTATTAGTCTAATGCTATTTTTGTTCACCACTTAAATATATGCAAGGCATATAAGACTGCAATAAACATATATATGCCAATATGATTGACTTTCTTTTGCGAATAAGGACTAAATAAGTAGATAATTTGAAACCTATTTTGAACTTGTCATAATAATTACCTAGAAGGCACCATAACATAAATGTTCAGATCTTCCCTAGTGCACACAATATACATGATGCATGCTTATTAGGTGACTATGTGGGCCTAGATATATCACCTTTCCTATTAGGGGCAATGTAACAAGAAATCCAGAATGATACAGCTTATAGCATTTCCATGCTTCTAACAAAGAGGATCTGCTCAGCATGAAGATCATGATCGGACATGAAAGATAGCCATTTTGAATTTGACATGAAAGATTGTGACTGGGGACATTCGGATAGGGAGCTAAAACTATCATAAACACATACCTTGAAACAAAGAAGACAATGAGTGATAGGTTAAGAAGCATGCGGACAGCTCCTTCACACTTGGTGTGGTTGGGATATGATAAATAGGATACCTGTTTGACAAGAGGAAATTTGAATCTTATATACAAAAAATCTTCATTGTTAACTCTAGTGGTTTGAGAAAAATATAGTAGTAAAATACAAAACAATAAGAAAGTCCTCCGTTTTTGCTGTTGAAAAAAAAAAAGAAGACAAGTATCTCCAAATCAAAGACTAGAAATCCAAGACATGTTTTATTATCGACCTTTATGAAGAAGCCATCACAATTTTCAAATCTTGGTTAGTAACTATTGCTAAAATATTACAAGATTATGAGTAACCTTGCATTTTTCTAACAGGAGGTGATAAGAAAGAAAATGGAGGTCAGGCATACCAGGCTACCGACATCCAACTCGCAGGTGACAGCTCTGTACTCTTAAAAGAAGTCAGGCCAGGGTAAGTCTGAGCTAATTCATGTACCTACGAAACAAAAATAAGGAAGCATGAAATCACAGATATTTTGATGGAGAAACAGCTCAAGCACACAACCTACCTTGTCAAGAAGGGGTATCCTTCCGTAAGGAGAACAACTCTCGAAGAACTCAAAGTATAAGTGCCTCGCTTGCTCGCTAGTTCGCCACTCATTCTCATGGCCAAAGTCGAAGCCCTGTGATGCTGCATCCAAACCAGCCAGCTTCTTGTACTCACTATCACTACAAGATTTGTTCCCACTGGTCTCCCTGACATTATTATTAATGCAATAGAGTATGTAACGTAATCTAACTCTATTTGCAGGTCTCAAAGTTGTGATGTGATTATCTAAATGTATAGCTATTACAGTCGATGAGAATGGATCAGAAACCTGGAAGCAGGAGTAGCTTTGTGAGTGTATATCTGAACTCCAGATAGGTATGGCACATAATACTGGATTATCATCGCTCCATTGTGTAGGCACACCGGAACGCTGGCACCGTAGGCGCTCCATTCATAGTACTGCTCCCACAAGTCTCCAAGGACGAAGAACTCTTCGACGCTGTCCTTTCCGGTCAGTTGCTCATGCACAGCTCGACAACATGACTGTAATTATCAAGCAAGAACCATATATTTTCTTATTTTTTTGCAACAGAGAAAGATATTTCGGATCACAAGAACAGATGATAGTTTTCTTACTTTGAGACTGGTAACATAAGAACCTCTCTGAATGTGTACATAAATGCTATAGAACTTGTGATTTCACAAGAAAAATGTCTTCAAGCTAATTATACGTTTAATTACTTTGCTAGCAAGAACAATTAAAGGTAAATTGGAGCATGAATCTCTCTGCGTTCATCATCAATTACTTTCAAACTGAAAAATGTTCTTAATGGTACATAAATTCTCTACTTCTATAGCCGGACTGGAAATTGATTGCAAATGTACTAATGATTTCACACATTCAAATGCCCAGAGAAGGTGTTGAGCTAACCTTAAACTAAATCCTTGATTTAGCAGATGTGAGCATAGATGAACTGCTACCATTCACTCTACAACAAAGTTCATTCACCACCGTCCATATGTACTTTGATATCTTAAGTTCGATAGATAAGAGCAGTTACTAGAGGAAGCAGTAAAGGACGTGAAGGCGCCGAAATAAAAAGGAGCAGACGATGCGAAAGTACGAAGAATACTGGTCAAAGAAAGAGAGGAGGAAGAAAAAGAGAGACCTTGGGAAACTTGTGGGACGGCACGGAAGGAGTGGTGGAGTCGAGGAAACTCTGCAGGTTGGAGCGGCCTCGACAGTTGTTGGCCATCGCTGTATGTTCCTTTTTACTCCCTTTGATGTCGCTTCTGTACAACCGATGCTCTCCCTTTGCCTTCCAATCTCTTTTTTCCAGGTAAACAAGGAGAAGAGAATAAGCAGAAACCGAGGCGAAGAAGAAGGACGAGGTCAGAACAAAGGCTCTGCTCTGAGATGAGGGCAGAAGAGAGGCGACGGAGAGGGGTGGGGGTGGGGGTGGGAGTGGTAGTGGGCAAATCCCAAGTGACCTCGGCGCTCGCTTTCAATGCTCATCCCACCATTCCGATATGGAAAGTTGACTCCTTTTCGGAATTAAAGTGTTATCTACCTTGAGATCTGGTTCATTCAACCCGAGCCACCGCAGGGGGAACACAAAGAAGGAACCGAAGCGGAGGGGTTGAATGCACGAACGCTCGGAGGAGCCTGAAGAGGTCAGCGAAGCGCGAACATTGGGAAAGCCTCGCCCTTTTCGAGCTCTTCTGCTCCCGGCATCATCCCCCTTCGGCTTCTAAGCAAAATTGCGTCTTCTGCCGCTTCTGCTGTGGAAGAATCAGAGGATATGGAACATAAAAGGAGTGTCGTTTAAGAGAGAGAGAGCAGAAGAGAGGACAGGAAGACGGGAAGTGTTTGGCAGGCAGCGGACGCTTCGCCGCGTGGTGTCTTTACACAATCGGTTTTCGTTCGCCTCTGCCGCATCCTTGTCGCCTGCCTCTCTCTCTCTCTCTGTCTCTCTGAATTAACCATGGTTTGGCACTTGGTGACTTCTCTTACCTCCACTCTTTCGCCTCTTTCTGTGGATCAGAGACACTAACTCTGGTTTAGCTCTTATCTCCTCTTTTCCTCTCTGTTATCATCTCCTCCTCTCTCACTACCCCTCTCTCCCCCAAAGTTTCTATCGTCGATTATCTTATCATCATCTCACTGACTTTCTTGATCATTCGATGCTCGACAGACGTCAAATCCTATACATAATCGGTTCGAATTTCCTTGAGAGACTTATCTCAATACCATACAAATTCTTTGTAGAGACTCGAACAAAACGGGAGAATCGGTATGGGTATGAATTGGAGATGTGGGTTTGGAGTGCGTCAAAAGTCAAAAGACCAAACCAAAGTCACAGGAGAAATGAGGGTGAAGGGATGGGATGGCAGGCAAGAATTCATCATAAATGAGTGATCCCAATGTGGACATTTGAATTTTTTTTGTAACCTATGAGATTGATTGATGGGTATTTGTAGAATTGGAGTTGTCGAAGAGTGGCTTCCATTCATGTGGAATGGCAAACAGTTGTGTGTGATAAATGGGATTGATTCCAACAAGTCCATTGGACGAAAGACACAAGACTTGATGAGTTAGGTCTTATTAAATCGATTGGGCCAAAAGAAGATTTGTGTACAGATTTAGCATTTGATTTCATGCATAAATCTCTTTTATTTTTCACTCAACATCTTATACATGATGAAATAAATAATAGTATAATAAGATTGCATCATGACATGATCAGTATATTTGAGATGGTGATATATTATTAGACATTACTTACACGTAAATAAATGCTTGAAAGTTCATCCAATAAATCGGAGGAAATAATCATATGACGACTATTCAACTAATCCAACGCAAATCGTGTGTCACCTTCGTTAGGACTTTTCTTTTACCACGTGTCATGTTCTCCTAACTCCTTAGACGAGCCGAGAGTAGAAGGCTTGGAAGCAAAGATAAGATGGTGATCACCGCTTCTCGAGTACGTAGTCAACGAGGAATCACAGATTTGGTGGTCAAAAACCCCGGGTATTTTTTTGACGGGGTGATTTCTCTCGTGCGCTTGCACGCGTCTCTTCATGCAGCGACTTACGTCACGACATGACACCCGTATCTGGCTAATTATATATTATGTTATATTATATTTTCTCAGTAGTTATATCTATCTTGGTTTGGTTTGGTTCGTAGATTTCAAAATTTTCTATTAGAAACTTTATAGTCTAATTATAAAAGTGAAACACGTAAGTATATTTACTATAATATTATTGGTTTTACCTATGAAAATATAAAAATAATAGGTAAAAAGATAATTTCAATGTTTCAGTTGGTGGTGACGGACAATGTCAGTGGTATTGTTGGGGATCATAGATGACTGTTGTGGATAGGAAGAGTGGCAACGAGAGATGAGGGCTACTCTATATTTGTGTTGACACCAACATAGTTGTTGAGCGATGTTGCTCTACATCTATGTTGGTATCGATGCAAATATAGAGTGATGTCGCTTTGTATCTATGTAGACATCGATACAGATGCCGAGCAACGAAATAGTTACTCAACATTTGAATTGACGATCCTTTTGTCACTCATCAACTGTTGATGCTGATGCAAATGTAAAGTGTTGAAAGGGTCACTCAACAATGTCGGTGTCGCTCTGCATCTACGCCGGCACCGACATAGTTGTTGAGCGACGTTGCTTTGTATTTGTATTGGTATAGACTTAAATGCAAAACGATCTTCATCTCTCTTCATCGCTCTCCTCATTTACAATAATCACTTATGACTTCTAATGATATTATTATCCATCGTTAATGATGTTATCCGTCACTACTAACTAGAACATTGAAATTATTTATTATTTTCGTAAATGGATTTAGATATTTTATTTTTATAATTATAGATATTTTAATATAAAATTTTTAAATCTAAAGATCAGATGTATATTAATCTATAATTAATCTATTACATAAGAAAATCTATAATTAATCTCATTCGTATCCTGTGCTCTTCTTCCAACAACAACAATGAACATGGACTCGAGGAACGAGGACATGCTCAATATTATTGAATATAATATACACATGATCTAGTGGGGAATAAAAATGACCCAGTCTTTATTAACCATCTAATTACATTTCAATAAATCCAAAAACCATGAACAGTTGACTTTGGATTTATGTAGCTTCTGCTAGCATTGCCGATGGAGATCATACAATGTTAGTTAAACTCAAGACACAAGAATGAGATCAATTATTGACCTCAGTGGATAAACCCACCACAAGATCATTGACTAAGCTTGTAATCGCTTGGTGGGCAATGTGGATGGAATGCATCAAGTCCAAATAATCTTTGTACTTTAATTCAAGTCTTTCGAGTCCAAATAAGATATGATGTGATCACTAAATATTGGCTGCTCCAGTTTTTTACTGCCACCCCATGCCATGCTAATAAAAGAACTCGTACAGCACACTAATCAAAGAGCTCTTGGAAGAGACGAAAGCATGACATCTTTGACATGATGCATCCCAAAGTGATAACAATGACCAACAAGCAGTCATCCTGTTTGATGTAGTGAAGAGGTGTGGTATTTCTGAGTCATGAACATTATTACGTCCATCACTTTGACGTGAAGTGTGAGTATGGTCTTTAAATAGCTGAACATGGTTTTGATTCCCATAGTATTTATGTTTCGTCTGCAAGTTCTCTGAAGCTGCCTTCTTTGTAGGCTTAGTGTTCCTGGGGAGTTGGCGTTCTCGACTCACGCACATTTCGATGTTCCAACCCTAGAAATGGACTGCGGTGAGCCACAGGGAATCCTCCTCCTCCTCACAGAAACTAAAAATATCTCCTGCAGCAGAATCAATGAACAGCAAAGCTGGTTTGACATATATATATATATATATATATATATATATATATATATATATATATATATATATATATATATATATTCCTGTGCAGTGTACACACTCATTCAAATGTTTTCCAACCCTAGAGAAAGGACTGATTTGGCCATCTGATTCACGTCTGCTGGAGACAGCACTATAACCATTCTACTAAGATAATAGTTACTCTGTCTGGTGCATTTGCTCATCTCAGCTGAAATCTGCATCGACTGGATAAGGATGGCCACTAAGTAGTACTGTGGTAGTACTGTGGTCTGATGACACTACCTAACCTTATCTTCTCCAACACAGCTTTGTCTCCACGTTTAGTACGTGGGAAACAAGTCTCCAGCATGTTGAGCTCATTCCTCCATGAATACATCATGTAGCGTTGTCCGAACTAAACAATCTTTAGGTGTGATCGAGAGAGTTTCAGATACTCGATCTGATATTGACCTACATCAAAAACCACTGAGGTCGAGTAGAATTCCCGACATGACTCTTTCGATGCTTAAGATAACAATGAAACGGAGTAAATATTTCCAAGTAAACATACAACGATTATGGTGGTTTGATTGATCTTTTATGATCGATTCAACCAGAAGATAGAATATTTTCCTTAGCATCTTATATGGGGATGAGGTCTGCTCAATTATTGATCAGGAGGACCATATCTATCCTCCTCCTCATACTCGTGTTGAAATCTTTTGATGTTTGCGGGTGAAGGCTATGGGATCATTTTGATGTGGGCCTTTGTTTCGTGTAGGAAAAAAAGACAGGGTTTTGTTTGAACTTTGCAGAAACTTCACATCTTTCACGCTCTTTTCATGGATCTTGTTTTGGTCCCAGAAATAGTGTGTGTATTAGTTTCTTACAGATGCAGATTAAGAACTGAGGCAAGAAAGAATGGCTGCGAGTGCTGCGGAAGACAACAAAACTGTGACCTGGAAATGTTATCTCCGCTGATCCATCTCTATTGGGCTGCAGCATCCCACGAGTCCTCCTTTTTTTATCTTCTGGTTCTGCGACTGAGCTCGTGAAGTGACCTGCAAGCCATCATCGATGGAGGTGATCCCGGAGAGCTATGCGTGCTCTCCTGCACAACGAGACGCGATCGTGATGGCGACTCCATTGCCCCGCGGACAGCGAGTTTACTTTGATGGACAACCGCACGTGCGCGTCAAAATTCGTGCATATTTTGTTGAACTATGATCCACTATAATAATAATAATAATAATAATAATATATGACTTTGATGGACGACTTCACGTGTGCGTCAATATTCGTGCACATAAATATTAGCAGCAGTGATAGTAGCAGTAGTAGTAGTAGTAGTAGTAGGAGTGTTGGATGAGAGTCCTACTTTGATGGACCACCGCACGTGTGCGTCAATATTCGTGCACATAAATAAAAATTAGTTGGAACTATGATCTACGACAATAAGAATAATAGTAGTGTTGCTTTCGTGGACGATTTCATGTTGCGTCAAGATTCGTGATATGTGATGCCAATCACACAATGTTTTATCCGCTTTAGCAACAGGCTCACGCATCTCAGGTAGCTCCTCAAGATTCGGGCACTCCATGTTCATCATCATGCATTTCTCCATTCCCCACGGATCGGTTCACTCACATCAAAGTAGGAATATATTGATGCGATCAGGAACAGGAGATCAAAGCAAGAAAGAAATCCAGCATGAGGTCCGCTACGATGTTAGCAGCGAGACGTACGAAGAATCTACTTTTGCTGCTGTTTTCATCCCTTTCTTTCTTCTAAAAGATATAGCATCTAAAAACTGTTTTCTGGTTGGTCTTCAATAGGTGTTATGCACTAAAAAATGCAACACATTCTCAGAAAACGTACTGTGTTTTATGCTTAGAATTGTTAAAGTTATGAGTGTGCAATAGATATGTCAGAATTCTGGTTCCACAAGCAATGGATTGGAAGTGAGGCATTTCTACAAGCATGACGGGGGCATGGCAACACCAACAGCTACGTCAAGAACAAACCTCAGCTTCAAATCAACTCTTCCAAGCTCAGGATTTTGTGGGCTTTCATTTCTGATTTCCTTCATGATGATTGCAAATGTATGTTTGATATCAGCTAAAAAGTCTCGCAAATCTACCAAAACCAATTAGTATACCAAATTTCTGTGACGATATGAATGTTAGTTCAATTCTCAGAATTCATGTCCATATGGCCGATAAACATGAAGATTCATGACAGGGTATTTGTTCTTTGTTCACCCAAAATGGACGTGGCCTCAGTTGCTCCTCTTGCCTCGAGCTAGGCAGCAGCAGCAGCTCTTCCGGCAAAAGGATCTCCAAGCACTGCTAGATTTGCAGAGTATGCACAGGAATTCACACAAAATTCTGCAAATTTGAGATGATAAATTTGAAGTCACAACGATATGAAAGACGTAAATGATAATTAAACCAAGTTTCAAGTATATTTGACATACACAGTTGCCAACTTAACCATGGTTTAGTTGATAATACACAAAAAACTAACTAAATGGTGTATATGAATAAATACTAATTTTCTAGTGTCACAGATGTTTCAGCTGTGAAGCACATACGGTACGTTAGAGGTTTTGAGTAATTAATATGTAATCTACAAATCTGATTAATATTTATTGTGCGTATTAAATCAGATTTCTTCGACCATCGAGAATATTGTGAAAGTTGTTGATTATTCTCAGAGAGATTTTAAAAGCTAATCAAGCTGTTGAGTGGCTTCTAATTAGAGGGGGTTGATCAACACAAGCCCAAGTTGAAATCCGGCATCTCAGTAGCTACTTTTCATCAAATCTTAACAAACCTTGCTTATTTTCAAGGGGGAAAAGCACAACCTAGCAGATCATTAGACTCTTTCTTCTCAATATGTGCCATCTAGTGAGCTTGGCGTATGAATTTAGTGTACAAAGGAGACTGAGATCAGACACAAAAAACTAACTAAATGGTGTATATGAATAAATACTAATTTTCTAGTGTCACAGATGTTTCAGCTGTGAAGCACATACGGTACGTTAGAGGTTTTGAGTAATTAATATGTAATCTACAAATCTGATTAATATTTATTGTGCGTATTAAATCAGATTTCTTCGACCATCGAGAATATTGTGAAAGTTGTTGATTATTCTCAGAGAGATTTTAAAAGCTAATCAAGCTGTTGAGTGGCTTCTAATTAGAGGGGGTTGATCAACACAAGCCCAAGTTGAAATCCGGCATCTCAGTAGCTACTTTTCATCAAATCTTAACAAACCTTGCTTATTTTCAAGGGGGAAAAGCACAACCTAGCAGATCATTAGACTCTTTCTTCTCAATATGTGCCATCTAGTGAGCTTGGCGTATGAATTTAGTGTACAAAGGAGACTGAGATCAGACACAAAGTAAATTAGAGAAATAAATTATTAGTTCAACTTTGAAGTTGGATCATATCACAATTAAAAGCAATAGATAAACTTGTATGTATATAGAACGAGAATAAAGTGGGGGATACGAAGTCTACCGCTGGCCTTTTAAAGATCTGAACCCAAGTGTCCATGGATGATGGCATGACCTTATACTCTCAGAACAACTCCATGGCATCACCTGACATTCTCTCTATATCTTCTTGTGTAAGGAGAGTCTTCTTGCCACCACTGCCTGCCTTATCATAGGGCTGGGCCATCCTCCGAAGGAACTACACCAACGCAAAGACCAAATTGAACACTATGAGATTCTAGTTAAAAGGCTGAATAAATGTAGTATTGAACTATGTTTCCTCGTGCAAGAATAAACAATATATAATCTTTCTAGTGAATCAGCTACAAAAAACTAACCACAACTGAAGAGTTATTACTTAGGACTGAACCTTAATGACGGTGAATTTGATTTTAGATCAAATAGAACTGATATTAAGGACCTCCAACGTGGAAGATACTTAGTGAATACTGCCAATGCCATGGCTAACCATATTGATTTAAGCTTATCATGCTATCAATAATGTCTTCTTAATTGTAGAAATTTCTAAGCTGGCATATAAAATACAAGGATTTGTTTAAGAATATCAGAACCCAAGATCGATGCTAAAACACTTGATACATTATGGGAAAATGCAGGAACATACATAGAACTGCAGAAGACATTATCTATAAGGGTTCACAAGTACAACAATAAAGGTGACAGTTTTCCACTCATGCAATGAATAAAAATTTTCTCAAGTACAACTATCAAATCACAGGAGACAATTCTCCACCCATATCCCTGGGAAAAAGAAAATACCTTCAAAAGCAAATACTGGAGAACATATCAAATCAGTTACATACCTCTCGTGCTATATGCAAAGCCATGTCTGTGCTTAGGTTGAGGTGTGCATCACGTAGATGTGACAGTATCCATCCAGGTAACTTAGAGCGTTTGTCATGACGACTATATCTGCACAAAGAAAGATTAAGATATGTTAATCTGCTAGTAAGAAATCTAGAAAACATTTCAGATATATGAATCAGAGCCACTAATTGTCGTCAAACTAAAATATGAATGATTATAGGCATATGCTATGTTCTTGAAGAACTCCCATAGGTCGCCCCAGTAAGAAAGACAAATCCTGAGTCTTGTTATTTCCACTTGAGACGATGTGACCAGACAAATGTAACATTTTTTTTATAATGAAAATCACTATATAAATCATGCATAAATCAAATGCACATACGAGTGTAGAAAACTGATAAAACTAGTTTACCAATAGAATATTCATTAAGTAGACATCACAAGGAGTTATCCTGCAGTCTACGCGTGCATACGTGAGTGCATGTGATAAGTGACAAGGGCCTCTGAACATAATAGCAGGTATACTTCAGGAAGCAGGAATAGCAATGGCCATATAATAATAGAAAAGGAAAGGAAAGTAGAAGTCAGTTAACAAGAAATATAGAAAAAGGAAGGAAGAAATGAAGTCTAGTTTCCTACAAGAAAAATCAGTCATACGCCATCACTCTGTCTAATAAGATGACTTAGAAAAACCTTTTTTTTCTTTTTTCCAAACTTAAAAAAAACAAGGAATTAAGCAAGCCAACCTTCACAATAGATGTTTTCTTTTCATAGAGAGAACATATTTAATCTTTTGAATTTGGAAGCAAATTCAGATCGACATGAAAAACAGTGTCAAAAGTCAAAACTAGATTTTCTGAAATTATTCTCCAGGATAGGCAACATCACAGTTCCAAGTAAGTGTCTAATAGTCCCAATGGTCGTACAAGGAGCCAGTGCTGTGTAACCAATAACTGGAACAAACCTTTCTCAGGAATCTAGTTAACCAAGCAAACTATTGAACTTCGATGTGTATGCATAATTAAGCGCTTCTCATGGAGATACTAGGGGTCCTAGTATGAGAAACTTGCTCTCTTTAGAAGAGAGGTGTCAAGCCCTGTCTCTTTAGGAAAGTCTACCAACCATCGGTGTCTGTTTTCTACAAAATAAAATTTTCTCCTAACCAACTGAATCCACAAAAGAAGAATATTCTTTTACAGTTCTGGCTGCTTATTTTTTTCTCACCGCTACAGTCAGAGCAACTGGTGCAGTGCAGTGGGACAAAAAAAGCATAATTTGGCCACATAAAGTTACCAGTTGGCAACAATCATCAACTCTCCAACTGATTTTCTCACTTATGGAGGAATAAAGGTGATTTTCTTACTTATAGCATAATGTACACATATGTTTATTAAACTCATGACAACCTGTGTTTTTCGCCAGGCGGAAAACATGACAAGAGATATCTAGCTGCCTCAACTTGTTTGGCTCACTCCCACTGGATTTTTGTTCCTCATTTTGAAATATCTAATATCTCGAAGTCAAGACTATATCATGATAATGCTTCTTTGATTCCCCAATCTTGAGCACATAAAGTCGTAACAATGATTTAAAAAGCGCTAGGCGCTAAGGTCCCAAAACGCCTGAGACACTAGGTACTCGCTCGAGTGAAACTAAACGTTCTAAAATATAAAAATACAAAAATATATAATATAATATAATTAATAAAATTATTTAACTAAAAATATGATATTAAATTAAAAACAAAGATTAATAGTGTTAAAATCTAAATAGTATATTATTAATCTAATAAATAAAGATTATTTTGAACACTAATTAATAATCTACTGTTAATAGTATATTCACTGTTAATAGCAATAAAAGTAGAGACTGAAGAAGTCGATGGTGAGAGGTTGAGTTGCAAGCAACAGACAACAACAGAGTCGTGTTGCGGATAACAGTAGGCAGTGGACAACGATAGCAGTAGCGGACAGCAGTGACAGACAACGGACAACAGTGAAAGCTGAGGAGACTCGATAGGCGACAGAAGAAGACTCAAAGGCGGCGAGAGAAATCGTCAACAATGGAAACAGAAAGAGAAGTGTGCGTAGGGTTAGGAGTCAAGGTCGCGCGCTGATATAACAACGTGCATTAGTTGGTTCAATCGAATCAAATAACGCAAATTTAAGCAATTTGATCGCCATCTATCAATCGGGCGCTCGCCCGAAGCACCCAGCACCTAGGATAGGGTGGGCGCCTAGCAGCGCCTCATTGAAGCGTGCCGCCTAACCCTTAAACAAGGCGCTCGGGCCTCGTCTCGCCTCGCTTAAGAGCTTAGGCGAATGCCCGAGTGCCTTTTTAAATCACTAAGTCACAATGTCCAAAAAAGTTTAAATTTGTTCGAGTGAATCATGAGTCTGCTACGATAGAGATGCCTGTTCTGAGGTATTTTTGTTCTAGAATTATGAATCTACTAAAAGTCCAATTAAGAAAATAGGAGTAATTCTCCTTATCTGGTTAGTTTCAAGTACCTCTTCTTTCATTTCAATCCTCTTCTCCTTCAATTCTGTATTCTACTTTTCTACTTTATTCTTTTTAGCATTTTCACACAATCTAAAACTATAAAAAAATAAAGAAATTAATCGAAAAACTAGTGAGATATAATACCTTTTATCAGCAAATATCATCATCCCATAATCTGCTTTAGAACGAATTACACGGCCAACACATTGTGCAGCTTGCCTCTGTTCCAAGACACAATACAACCTAATTACTATGGTTTTTCTCAGAATAGGCCTGGACAAAGGATCAAGATGGACATACCAATGCGTCAAAAGTGAGAAAATCACCCTCTTTTATCTGAAAGGTCTCCCGCAAATACTCTAACCTAGCTAGCAAAATCCTGTAATAGAAAAAAAAATGGAGCTGTATAAATCCCTAGACAACACCAAACTAACAGAAATCAAGAATTTAATAATCAGACATGATTATATGGCAAGTTAAAAAATTGATACTACACAAAGCCCATGTATTGAATAAGAAATAAGAGACTGTTTCCTTCAACCCTTGGCTTGCTACATGTGCCACAGAGATAAAACACCATTAATATTTTTTGTTCCTTTGTTGACATAAATGTTCGTTCAACAAATTTAGAAATGCAAAATCCCATCTGGCTATCTAAGAGGCATGGTCTTGGTGACATGAATACACTAAAGCATTAGTTCTCTCCCTACCCACCAATCTGTCTCAATTTCATACACAGAACAAAAGAACTCAGACCACCCACTTAAATAGGCCAATCTGATCAAATAGTGAAGTGAGTAGGCTTGTTGGCTAAGGTTAATATCAAGTAATAGTATGAAATTAAAACTAAAGATTACCTGCTAAGTGTGTACTGGAAAGGGACCCCAAACATGATAACAAGTCTGCCATAATGACGATCAAAGTCTATACCTTCCGCCACCTTGCCCCTGCAATGTAGAATTTGTCCTCAGAAGCAGATGAAGCCAACTCTTGATGTTGAGCTTCCATACACATATATCAACAAGCTTGCACAACACATTAAAGAAAGAAAAACATATCATGCAAAGATCTTAATCAGATAATTACGAAATACCAGCAATATTGATCCCAAAGATCCAGTAAAGTGACTAGGTTTTAGCCACAAAGGAGTTAAAAAGACTACCACAATTACTACAGCTTCATTTGGCTCCAATCTAATTCATTCAGTTTCTACTCGTAACCAGGTAGATTGGCCTTAAAAGTTAGCCAAATAATTGGAGCAGAAAAGTTCTAAACTAAGGTTTTGGCTTTTGTAGATACCCCTATCTTAAGTGTTAACTACAAACAACCCCTGTCTAATCCATCTTTATTATTTGTTCCACAAGAACACCGATAGCTGAAAAATCCCAACAACAATCAATCATCATTTTAGAATATCAAAGTCTTATTAACCCTTCTCTTCAGCTAGTGTGCTTTATGATCTTAATTGAATTTGTAATGTACTAGAAGCTATTTGTTCACTCAGCAACCTCCTAGAGTTCCTCTCAGCGTTAAAGTTTTTGCAGATGCGGCTATCAGCTAACTTCTTATTCTAAATATCCAATAAATATCTTTCCTTCAATCTTTATTAAATGCATCTAAGCAGTGTCCAGAAAGCTTATTCACATTGTTGCCCCATCATCATAATTGCTCTCACCTAATAAAAGATTCACTGAAAGTTGAGCTTAGTTTATGACCCAGAATCAACATTCAACTACAAGCCAAACTGCTAAAACTTTGAACAAGCTCAAAACTGAAGACACATCAAGAACCGAGAAAAGGCAAGTTATCTTGACATGTAATTGTAGGCAAGATGTCCTATCTCATATACCAACTATCTAGAATCTCTCTCAGCATTAGAGTCTCTGCAATTGGTGGCTATCGACTAACAGGTCCTTAGAGCCTACACACAGGCAAGCATATTTCTTTGGATCTCTCAAGTCCTTAACAATATTCATCCAAGTAGTATCAACCTTCATACTGTTTCCTTGTAGACACGATTGTTCTCACCTTACAAAAGCTTCACTGGAGACTATGCTGTAGTTTATGAACTGAAATCAACATTCATTTGAAGACTAAACTGCAAAACCCATAAATTTCCCATGCTCAAGCAATTTCAAGAGCTTAAAATTAGCAAGTTATCTTGACACAAGTTCTAGGCAAGCTATCTTATGATATCTTTCATACACCTATACAGAAATGTGCTATGAAAAAAGCCGAAATTACCATGTACAAGTTTAAACCTGCAACCAACATCATATGGACCTCATACCATTCAAAACACATAACAGTACTTAATCTCTCTCAGCCCAAGCATATAAGTATTGCATAAAATATTCTCTCTCAAAAACATCTAGTTAGCCTACAAATTTGAACATACATCAGAATATTGGATCATAACCTTACAAAATTCCACATACTCAGTTTGCTGGTAAAACTACAATATGGGTCTATTAATGGTCAAATTTCAAAGATAGAAAATAACTCCTTTCTGATACATTTTCCTGATTACTTTGGTACGTTTATCATGATCTTAATGTGCTTATTTCATGTGTTTCCCAGAAATAAAAGAAGTAAAAGCAACATTTACCTTGCAGTTCCTTTTACATTGGAGATAAACTATAGACATTATGTTCCAAACTCTCACTCGTTGCAAGGCTTGTTTGCTGCAGTTATCCTAGAAAATGCTTATGGATTTATATATCATAACATGCTTATAGGATGCATATATATGAACAATTTCAGACTTCACTATCACCATGGTTCCACTAAATGGTCATGTAGAATATGGTGCACGAAGTAATGAAAAAATTTTATGCAATAGATTCGTAGCAAGTGAAACAATTATTTTAATGTGTAGGAGATAATGTATACATCAATGATCATCTTGTATGAGCACAATCCTTTATTTAAGAAGAACAAAACCACAACTTGAACCAGTTGATACCAAGATACACATGCAAAATTGCAGGACAGGATTTGCGGAACCTTGATTGAACACCCTGGATTCACTAGTTGATTAGACGGTTGTAAAAGCTGACGTATATCAGAAACACTGGGGGAAAAAAAAGAACATGAGATTAGAAGTACCTAGCAACAGAAAAAAAGACAGCCCCTCTTCCACAATCACAAGCCCTTCGATAGTTATCGAGAGCTAATGTAGTCTCTACTACATCTTGAGTTTCAATGAAAACTAGTTTATGTTGCATCACATCCTGAAGAAGAAACTTGTAAGTCATTTTATTTAGTGAGGTTCTTTGTTTTGTAACAGTCAACTGATCACCTGCAATATTCCCATTTCGTTCCAACTGTTGACAATGCCATCCATGTAGGAGTAACTGACAAAGAAGCAGACAATACCATCTGGAACAGCAGCAACCATTTCCAGCAGTAGCCGTCCATAATTCCTCACAACACCAGGATCACTACGCATGTCAAACTTTGTGCTTACAGGTAGCTGATCACTGGAACATTGAGCATCAACTTACAGTAAGGATTTGTTGTACAAAGAAAAGCAAGAATCCAAAATGTTCAACAACAAAAACAACCAGTCATAAGGTCACAAATAAAAAATGTCCGAACATGCAAAAACAGAAGATGAAGTACTATTAGTGATTTTAGAGGGAATTCCTTTAGTACCGTCAAAGAACAATATCAATACACACAACTTAGATAAGTATAGAGCACAATTGATTCACACAATATCACATTAGACTAAGTCAATAGCAAAGCATAATATTAGGATATTGAATTATACCTTCCACGAGTTAGAACCATCGGACATATGCAATCTCTTGTCAAAGACATTGTAAAACTTCGACTTATGACTGGGTTGAAATTCAGAAGACGAGGGTAGAGATCAATTGGGCTTAGAGTCCCAGAAGTAATTACAACTGACTGGAAGCGTTCAAAGACAGGCTTTATAGCAAGTGAAGCATCGTGACAGCTGAGCTGCAATTACAAATATTGATGGGTGAATATGCCAAAACTCATTAGATGTTATATGCAATAAAACAAAAACCAAAGAACTAGTCACCTGCAGCACAGGATCAGGAATATGAGGCATTCGCTCATCAAACGGTTCGATGATTATTGAAAAGCCTCGCGTATATGTTCCAATTAATGTTGCAAAGTCACAAATTGTCTGGATGTGCAAGAACTCATCCGTGTCAGTTATTTCAAGCGTAAGCATGAGAGAGTGTAAGCGATCATAGCAGAATCTAAGCATTTTTTGATCAATTCCAGCCTGGGAATTCACAGAAGCAACAAAGGCTACAGGCCCTTCTGTCTCAACATTTTCAGTTTGTAAACGCCCTTTCAGATATTGTACTAGTCTTCTTAAAACAGAGAGGAAATGTTCTGCTCTCCTGATATTTCCAGGCACAGCCTCCTTCAAAATATCATCAGGCAAGGCAGGATTCGCAAGCCAAGCATCAGTTACTTCAGGAAAAGAGAGGATATTATTACCATCAGTTAACAACAGTTCTAAGAAAAGATCAGCTGGAAGTTGCAACAATAAGACCATACATACTGGGTAAACTTCCTCTTTGTGCCAAACCTTCTACAAGACGGTTGTATTCTGTACGCAGTCTGGTAGCATCTGTCGCCTTGAACCTTCCTACCAAATTGAGCTTTCATTACATCAAGTAATAATTTGATGTCTAAACAATGCAGGGCCGAATTCAGTCAAACATAATATGAACAAAACCTTTTTTTTCTTTTCCTAATTTCAGACCAGAAGAGGTAGAAATCAATTTTTTATATCTAAAAAACAGGGCTGCAAAGCAAGAAGCAACAATCAGCATCTTACCCGTTATTGCTAAAATTTAAAGAATGGAATCCACAAAAACCAAGAAATGAGGTGAACAAAATGGAAATGAATGTTTGCTGAAGCTCATTGATGTATCATCAATCCAAAGAAAACCCTAACAGAGCATTTAATAAAATCTCTAGAATTTCTGACAAATTATTATATTGTGATATAAAATGTGATATGGTTGGCAAATATATATACAAAAAACCGAAAGGAACATTGGATAGAGGTTGATGTAATAACAGAGGAGAAAGGGAAATTTTTTATGAAATGAACAGAAATCAATTTCTTCAGATCGTGTTTTCTTTTTTTATTACTATGGTGGAATCCATGTTTACATCATTTTGTCACTTAACAAACTCCTTTTTCATCTTCCAAATAATCATATTACGTGCTCAATGAAATCCATCCACAGCATACACTCTGTCTTGTAGATAGTTGGTGAGGCGGGAAATCATTAAAATGAGAAAGAAAAACTTTGGAGTACCTATCGATCTCCTGGACCATGCGGTTGAGATTCCTGGTGGCGCCTTCCAGTGTCTGCCGCCGAATGCTAACGCTGAGGGCCTCGATACACACATTGTCAATGTTATGGGCCTCATCGAACACGACTACGCACTCCCTCTGCATCTCTTTGGAGATGATGCTGGCGACCTTAGGGTCGAGCAAATACTGGTAGCTGTAGACCACGATATTGGCATAGCGTATGGTCTGCCGGGCGAGGAAGTAGGGGCACCAGCCCTTGTCCCTGCCGAAGGCGCGGAGATCCTGGAGCGTGTAGACACCGGGGGGGAGCATGACGGAGGCATTGGATGAAGAGGCGGCGCGGTCGAAGCCCTCGAAGAAGGAGCAGGTGGGGACGGCGGGGTCCTCGGCGGCGGCGGCGCGGACCCAGCTGGCGGTGAGGCGGCGGCAGGCGGAGTCGACGGAGTCTCGGGAGGCAGCGGAGACGATGGTGGGGTTGATGCATAGGTTCTTGCGGGAGGAGAGGCCTAGGGCGAGGAGGGAGCGGCGGAGGTCCGGGGGAACGTGGGAGAGGAGGAGGCGAAGCTCGGCAAGGGTCTTCTCCATCTCGTGGACGGTGCGGGTGCAGTAGAGGAGCTTCAGCGGGCGGTCGCCAGGGCGGGAGAGGGAATAGCTGGTGATGAGGGAGAGGAGGGCGACGGTCTTGCCGGTGCCGGTGGGCATCTCGAGGAGGCAATGACCACGGGCGTCCAGAGCGCGCTTCAGCTCCACCATGTACTCGTACTGCTCCGGGTAGATGTGCTCGTAGGGGAAGTACACCGTCACATCCTCGATCTGGAATTTCATGGCTGCTGCTGATGCTGCTGCTGCTGTTGCTTTTGATTCCCCCTCCTCTCCGCTTCCCCTCTCCCACCACGACCGTGCTTATTGCTTCTCGGTGAAGCGGACGCGAATGCCGCGAGCGGCTTAATTAGGGTTGAGAGAGAAGTGGCCGGCCCAGTTTATTTTGACCGGTGATACAAACGGTTCGACCCGATCTAACCCGAAACTATCAATTAATATTTTGGTTGCTTAAGAATTAGCTCATTTTCTCTATTAATCTAAAGATCAAAGGATATTATTAGATTAGGAGGCTCCTCTCCCTTTTCCTGTGTGTGTGTGTGTGTGTGTGAGTGTGTGTGTGTGTGTGTATATATATATTGGTGGCTCAATTTTTTATCTTAAATCAAACTATCAATTCTTATAATATTAATCCTTTTTACTTCAAACATATATTTTTGTACTATAAGAAATCCTGTCAAAATATTGTTAAAGTTTTCCAACAATATGAGATCTTAATCAAAATAAATAAATAAATCTTAGAGAATTTGAAATTTACTTTTTTTTTGTAACCAAATGGGAGGAAAGTTGAGCTTTTGTGTGTTTTTTTTAATATGAAAGAAAAAAAATTTATTTCAAGTATTTGGGGATCATAACATCCTTTTAAAACGCCCAAAGATGCTTTTGACTGTTTTAATAATTAAATATAAAATAAATTGAGTATAATGGAATGGGACCTAATTTTTAATTGAGTATAAATCAATCACTCTTATCAATTCATTTTTAATGTTACTCCTTTTACACTAATTAAATATTAGACATTCATGGACATTATCTTATAAGTGAAGTGAAGTGAATCTATCTTTTATTGAATCAAGTTCTTGGCCTTTGGATCAATGTTATTGGCCTTTGAATCAAGCTATTGGTTCTTTTTTTTGCCTCTTAAAAGTTTACGTATACCAACCACTTTTACAATCCTCCCCTAATGAGATAGGCTTTTGAAGTAATTTATTTCCCCTTTTTTTTAAAAGAAAATCTATCAAAAATAAGTACAAATATCACAATCTTAATCCTTTTATATATATACATGTACAACATAGTATCATGAAAATATATATGAATTAGATATTTTGTAATTAATTAATGGATGATAAAATTACGTTAAAGGTATATTTAATTTATTTTAGATAATTATATTCAGTTGATACTTTGCTTTGACGTTTGTTTAAAAGCATAATATTAAAGTTTAATGATTTTTCTTAATATGAATAAAGTGTAACATTGTCTTACTAAGCATCTCAAGCTTGAGATTGTTAAGGTCTGATGTGTTGGGGTTAAATGGCTGATGACAGGCGAATTGATGTTGTTATACTCGTATCTTATGGATTATAATAGTTGCATCAGTTCAAATCCAGCAAGGAACAATCTTTCCTTGATACAGCTATATTTATAGTGAGCTTTAGAGATTTAATGTAACTACAAATTGTTGGAATATCACTTTTGCTGTTGGATATAAAGACAATAATCAATGTAAGCTAGTTTTATTGAAATTTTGGAAAGCCAAAAAAAAGTTCAATCCATTAAGTAGAAGATCACCATATGAACAGCTTCTCAGGAAATAGAGCAGTCAAACCATCATTGGAGATCATTGATGTGAGACTAATATTAGATTAGTGCATCTATAACAAAACTTACAAGTAATAATGGAGGCTTGAACAAAATATTTTGGCACAACACTCTGCGCACCGATCAAATGAGTCTCATTGCCATAAAGCGAAAAAATACAATCATCTGTTTCCCAAATATATATAGAGAACAAGAATTATTTCAGCAGCTCAATCTGCATTCCAGTCTTTGATGATAGTTTGCATGGTCTTGATGGAGATCTTTTATGTTTATTATATTCTATAGTGATTCTGCACCTTCTGTTTAGGTGCTGTCACTGGTGCAAGGAGCATTGGTGCAGCGACAGACAGGTCGGCCAGAAGCATACCATCCATTGAAGCCGCGTTCCAGAACCATAACCTTGTTGATTCCTGCATCTTCCTTCACCTCCGTTAAATAGTCCAGAAACATGTGCGCACAGGATGGCCCACGCACCTGCAAAATCATAATACTAAAGCACATGAAATCTAGCAACTTCGATTGACACAGTCAGAAGAACCAATGTAGAATTTCCACATTTAACACAAATAAGTGCAGCTCATCCAAGTAAAGGATTTAAATGCTCAAAGCAAACATTGTTTGTGAATGGTAATCGGGTATATGAAATAATTCAGACTCTAAGAACAACAATGAGAATGTTAAATATCAAGATAAGTTGCAACAGTAGCTGAGAAGAACAAAGACGACAACAATAACGTAAAATCTCAACTATTTATAGTCTGCTACTTAAACCTTTATCGTATTGAGGTATATAAGCAGTTATATTATGCTTTTAAGCAAACATAAAAGCAAATATTTCATTTTATCGAAGCAATATTTAATTGTTCACGAATGAAAATATTTCTTTTCTCATCTTTCTTAGTAATTCCACACATCCACCTCAATATTCTTATCTCAATAACACAAATTTTTTTATATATTTAGTTTCTTAATGGTCTAACATTCATATCCTTGAGCATTTTTTATCAAACAACCATCTAATTAAATTTTTTTAACTTAAAGGTACTATCACACAAGGCTCCTGAGTCCTGACATCCATTGCTATTTCAAGTATCCATCAATCTGTTCATCTTATTAAACAATTATAATGCTAGTTATTTGTTCGTGTGTTAAAAAGGTGTTGAGCAAATTATCTTAATGGTTAGACTAAATGCAAGTGTCAATTCTTTCAACTAGAGAGAATGAGCATAATAGACTATACAGAAGAAAGAGACATTTAGGCCGACCAGCAATTCCAAGAGAAACTCAACATGTTGATAATTAGACTACGATGGTTTGGACAAGTTAACAACCATAGGTGAAGAACATAGACTGGTGCAGCAGACAAAGACATTTAGGCAACCAACAATTCCAAGAAAATCTCCACATGTATATAGTTCTTGATAATTGGACTAAATGATGGTTTGGTCAAGTTGACAACACTAGGTGAAAGACATGTAAGCAAAGTTCTTAATTATATAAATGAAGAAGTTTTGTCTATCACTGATGCAGTAGTAGGGCACAACAGAGGTGAGCAATCTCTTTCATAAAGAAACTTCAAAAGCAAGCTTAGCAGCACAGATTTTCCCATTTTTATGTCATAAGTTCAATTGCGATTATTCATATGAACGTGAAGAGCTTCTCCGTCGATAAGGTAAGCATGACTAAGACATCATGAAGAAAAAGAGCTTCATACCACTTGATGTGATCTCATTATAAGGGACTAGTTTGTCATTTCATAATACCTAATAGCCAGAGTAAGTGACATCTAAAATAGAAATAACACTACACAAGTGCTATAGATTTAGCATAAAGTTTTTTGAATAATAATGGAAAGGGAACAACAATCAGTTACAAAGCAACTACACCTTAGTATGCAATCCATTTAAGATCAAATATATGGAAAGTCTGCAATAACTTCAGCAGAATGCTGATAACCCGATGCATGACATGTTGCCATAGATGCATCATTCTTAACTATTTGAAACAAATCAGAGTAGGCATAACACCAGTTAAGAATTATTGTTTAACTTGTGAATATAAAGCCAATAGAAAATTCAACTGCAATGAATGCAAATAAGCAGACCTGCAAACCATTGAACCGGAGATGATACTAACAAACCCTGTGAAACCTAGTGGCGTCATGAAAACTACAGGCATCCGTATTAAAAATTTTAAATCTTGTTAATGCTTACAGCAGTTTTTACCAGAGTACGCTCCAATATTTAAATTCATTCTGTAACAAAAGTGTGTAAATAGGTTAGGCAAGGACCACTAAGTTTTTCTGCCCATCGATTTCCTTCTTGTTTGCACATGGATGTGTTTAGACTTGAAAACAGATTTGAAGTCCAACTACACAATTTTTTTAGAATGTGTACTAGGTTGAGTTTGTAATCACTAAAAGGATATGAAAGTGCAGCCTAATGCATGAGACACCACCCAATATGCTAGGAAGAGTCAAAAAAGAGGTTGTTTGCATGACGCAAACCTTTATTACTTTAGGTCACAGAAAAGCACCCTTACCATGGGCATCAAGGCTTATCCACTAATCATTAAAATGAGAACAAATAAAAAAATGATCTATCATAAGTTTTTTTGATAGGATGACCACTAGACCCAAAAGCTTAAGTTGCTAGAAAAAAGCCTAACATAAACTTAAACCCTAAGATCCTCTCTCACATGCAAGTTGGGTTAGGTTTGACGCATTTGGGTGCAAGCAAAAGAGGAACAAACAGTACACAAGTACTCATTTATGCATAAATCAAACACTAGGTAAAATAAACGGCCTGTTTTAATACCATAAGAAGATATATTGGGTAATTCATGACCGAAACAAGTTCTATGTGTTGGGATTGGGCTAGTCCACCTGCGCTAAACGTGAGGGAGAGTGTTAAGAATATAAATGAATATATTTTTATCTCATCTAATAGTTTAAGCTTTTAGATTGAATGACAGTAATAAAATAGTTTAACAATTTAATCTTTGTGCCGTGTTTCTCTTCTTCTTGCACCAAACAGACGCTGCAATACCTTTCAACCAATGAACCTACTCTATAGAACCCTAAAACAACATACCAGAGCATCATTTTGCCTAAGCAAGATGTAGCACTTCCAACGCTAAAAGCTAATCTAGAAAAAGGCGCAGAAATCTGAATCAGTAAGCTGACCAGAAACAACTCCCAAACAGAAATCAAAATCCCCAATTGATAAGGTATATCTTGGCTGCAGGCCACGTCACGACCGATGCCATGCCATGCTATAGCTAAGTCAACCAGAGCACCTCCACGCGCCGAGTCAGAATTCGTACCGAGGCGTTGTTTGACATGTCCCGTCCCGCGCGTCCCAGGACGGCGACCGCACAGAAGTACCGTCTCATCCCTCGAGGATCAACCGCCACGCCAAACCCGCGTGCGACCGACCTTCGTACAATGGTATAAAAACCCCTGTCTGGCGTCGTCCCACCCGTCCCGGGACGGCGGCCGTACAGAAGTACCGTCTCATCCCTCGAGGATCAACCGCAACGCCGAACCCGTGTGCGACCGACCTTCTTACAGTGGTATAAAAGCCCCTGTTTGGCGTCGTCCCGCGTGTCCCAGGACGACAGCCGCACAGAAGTACCGTCTCATCCCTCGAGGATCAGCCGCCACGCCGAACCTGCGTGCGACCGACCTTCGTACAATGGTATAAAAGCTCCTAGCAGGCCCACGCGTCCCGGGACAACAGCCGCACAGAAGTACTGTCTCATCCCTCAAGGATCAGTCACCACGCCGAACCCGCATGCGACCGACCTTCGTACAATGGTATAAAAGCCCCTGGTCGGCATCCGGCCAGAGAGAGACGAAAAAGAGGAGAGAAAACAACCACTAACTTGCTCATCGGAGGAGCCAAAGTCGGAGATCTCCTGACGAAGGTCATTTTTGCAGGAAAGCGACCACCCTCGAGCCCAGAGAGTCTCGACCTAGGAATTGTCATCCGGTGCACGAAGGCAAGCCGTCATCCAGCCCAAAGACGGAGAGACACCGCTTCCCACAGGCGGCGCTCGGACCGAGAAACGCTGATCAAAATCCCGTCGCGATGGCCCAACCGACCTCGGCATCCGGCTCGATCGATAGAAGACTCCCGACATCGACCTATGGACCAAGCCGTGCCGACTCATTGGCCACGGCACATTTGTTCACCAACACCAATCACCCATCCCTTTTGATTCCTCATCAACCAAATTAGCTTTTCAGCTGTTCGATCTTAATCACAGCTCATAGCAAGATCAAGACGGCCCAATTCGAGGAGCCTATGTGCCAGCCATCAAATCGCTGGACCAAATCAAATCGAAGAAATCAAACGGACGCACAGGCTTCCACCAACCAAACAAGCGAGAAAGAGGGCAAACGTGACGGGCGGAAAAGACAACCTTGCTGAGGGCGCAGTGGAAGACAAGGGTGTCCTTGCCCTTGACAGCCTGCAGCAGGTCAGGCATCCGCTCCCCGAAGGTGTCGCTGGCGTAGTGAAACGACCCCGCGATGTGGGCGTCGTAGCTCCTCTCCTCGTCCCTGCGCCGACACCCATGGAGGAGTCAACCAGTCCACGATCCGCCAAGACGGATCACGATATCATCCACCGTGTTTGTTTAGCGCCACCTACCTGACGTCGACGATGGCCACGCGGGGATTGCGAGCGATGGCGATGAGCTGAGAGGCCGTGATGTATGTGAGGTTCCTCGCCATCCTCTCTCTCTCTCTCTCTCTCTCTCTCTCTTGCTGGGGGCTTTCTCGGGTAGCTTGGGATTCATCAAGAACTGGAGGTCCGTCACGCTTTGAGATTGGTGCAGATTGGAAATACCTCCTGAAAAAAGAACAACTTAAAGTATTCTTATTTTTTGTTTTGTAGAATATCTTCGTCCAATATAATAAACTTTGGTTTTGTAAATAAAGAATTCCTTCACATAATGTTGTGATAAAAAATGGAGGGTCGTGGTGAATAATTTCTAAATAATGATTGGGATTTTTTTTTGTTGAGACTTCTTAAAAATATGAAATAGAAAAGAATGATGTAGGATGGATCGAAAGTTAGAAAATTAATTAAATAATTTTATTTTAGAAATAATTATCACATCATACGAAAACTAGTTTCTTATTTTTTATTTTAAATATATATACTATATATATATATTAAAATTTGAGTTTAAAAGGATAGATAGATGAAGGGTGACTTAGAGCTCTTCCTTTTATAATAATGATTATATGTTGGATGATTATTAATTATTAATATATTTTTTATTATCTATGTTAGTCATAGGTGTCATGCAAGTCTATTACATGAGTTATGACATGTGTAATATAACACACAATCTTTTTACTTATTATTATTATGATATTTTCTCACTTTATAAAGTGATTGATACATAAATATATTATAATGTCCATAGATCTATACAATGAGAATCGGATCGTGATGATATCACGATAATGAGATCGATTCACCTTTAAACATAGACCCTAAATAATCCTGGTCATAGGTTACTTGAGAAGGACATCGAGATAACCAAAAAGACTAGTGTGCTCGCCATATACTCATCCATATGATGAAGACAGTTGGTCTCATAGCTACTCATGTAGGGACACTAGGGCTATAGTGCAGGTGTTCATTAGAGAATGAGTTCATTGATTGATCCGCTCACGGAATGTTGGATGATTGATGATACCTCATTGTTATACAATGATTTCGTCATCCTACTGGTGTACTTGGTTCTTAGACTTAAGATACTAAGAATGTCCTATATGGGTACTCCATCTTTGATACCAGACTTATATTTTTGAAAATTTTAAATCTAGTACAATCGGTCATCGGGAGTAGCAACCAACCTTACGAGAGCTATTGAATGTCGATAGAGGATCATTCGCTCTCGGTATCATGAGAGGAATATCTTATATGTTCTTATTCAAATAAATCCTTAGTCAAGGTCATTCAAATTAAGAGGGAAAGAGTTCTTTGGGAGAATTCGATTAGAGCAAGACTAAAGGAGAAACCGTATGAGCCTAATAGCACCATGCTTGGTATACGGTCTTTGAGATATTAGATTGATAAGGGATTATAAGTATACGGTAATTGAGGATAGATAGGTCTAAAGGATTGGATTCCCCTGTATCGTTTAGTGGTTGAGGCGTAATGGCCTAGTACATTTGTAGTCGATGAGTCAAGTAAATTATTATGAAAATAATAATTCACTAAGCCAAAAGAGTTCTAACAAGTATGACTCACGGCCAACTTAATATTGGGCCTAGAGGGTCACACCTATATTGTGACGAGTAAATATTCAGATATAAGATATCCGTCAGAGCTCTTATCTTATTGGATATCCAATAAGCCCCTGAATTATTAGATCCTATGGATGAAATCTAATAAGAGCCAATAAGAGATTATTGGATATAGATATACTATTCTACGAAGCTTGGGTAGTTGGATAGAGATCCAATACCCAATATAACAATATTCATTATAGTTAAGTTGATAGGGGGTCTCTATAAATAGAAGAGAACGAAAGGGTCATAGGCTAGACTTTTCAATTGTCACCTCCTATTCTCCTCTCCCCTTCTCCTCAACTAATAGGAGTGAAGATTTGGGCAGTGATTCAAGGAGCGTCTTCACAGCCACTGTCGTGTGGATCATCGCTAAAGAGGAGGCTACTTAACCTCTTTCATCCTCTCCCACAGATCTATAGGAATTTAGGGATATACAATCTCCCTAGATAACACAACTATCTCACACGTTGTTTTCAGTTTTGTGAGTTTTTAGAAATTTGATAATTTTATTTTATGTTATTCTACTATGCATATGATGTTGCTGTTAGATTTCTTTGCTGTTAGATTTCTTTATAATCACCACCAACACTGTTATTATTGGCCTTTATAAGCATTGTTTGAATCCAAAAAGCATTGTTATTATTGGCATCGAGTGTACATTCATAAGGAAGTAGAGCTCAAACTCCTTTACGAGCTAAGCAAAGGAGCCAACCAAGAATAACTTCAAACAAATATATCATTCTTATACCAAGCCTCTTAGCGTTGTAAAAAAGATATAACATATTAGGGCATTCAAGATGTCATACGGTGACATCTGAACATAGAAAGCGATAGTATGTGCTAGTCGGTGCCCTATTTTAACCACTATTGAATCTTTTTTTTTACCCTCTCCTAGCATATAATATCAATCACAAGTATTCATCTAGCCTTTGAATATGATGTTGATCGCTGGGGTTGGAGTCCCTACACAAGGGATTATGATCTCTAAAAATATTTATAGATTCTCAAGAAATAAATAAGCTTCCTATGGTGGAGAAATATTTATAGAATGGTTGAAAAGTTATTTGGAGGTGAGGTTCGAATGTTCTTGATTCTCTAATGTCATTTTGATAGGGCATATTTTAGTAACTTGCTCTTATACCACCGTTCACAACCACATCAGCATTAGGGTCAACACCTTAGACTATGCCTCCCGGTTGGAGCCGTCCCACAAGGGCCAGGATGGTGCCGACCGAGTGCAACACCGTCTCGCAAAGGCTGGGACAACGCCGACCAAGCACAATGTCATCCCACAAAAGTCGGGACAGCATCGACCAAGCACAGCGCCGTCCCGCAAAGGCCGGGATGGCGCCAACCAAGTACAACGTCGTCCCAATGTTGATCGAGTGCAATGTTGTCCCGCAAAGGCTAGGACAGCGCCGACCAAGCATAGCATTGTCCCAGCGTCGCTTGAATACAACACCGAGAATCATGAATATAATAGGTATGGCTGGCTCCTTGGGGAGGGGATAAATACCTCCTGTGGGGGCGGCAAAGGAAAGAGACTTTTGGGCACTCGGTTCTAACAAGATCGTCGAATGGGTCAAAGTCAGGAGACCCTTCCCGACCCCAACCTATGTGTAGGGACCGGAGGCTAAGAAGCAGGCGGTCGACCCGAGGGAGTCCCCAACTTTGGAGCCAAAGCCCGAGCCTAACCTCACCAGACTATGATTCTCGCCGACCAAACTGTCACGGACTTAGCTGGATTTGCCTAAGTCGTGCGGCACCCTTGCGTGTCCGTCCGCAAAGGTCAGCCTCCCCGAAACCTCCCATGGTCCCTTAGGACCTACAAAAGAGAAAACGGGTTAGAGAAAATGCCTCACTCGAGATCCACAAGCAATCATCTCCGGAAACACTTCTTAGCCAATGCAAAATACAAACAAACTATACAAGCTCTGAACAGTTGCACAACAAAGGGGTAAAATGGTCCACTACAGACCGAAACTAAAATGGGACTATTAAGCCTTCAGCCGTCCCTCAACATGCTGTTCAAAGCATGAACATACCAAAAGACACGGACATACATAAGCATTACATCAAACATCCTATTTTGAAGTTTGTCCGTGACAAAACGCCGATGTAGATGATCCTGCGCACCCGGGATTGAACCGAGCCGTGCTAGCTCACTCTACCATAGTGTAAAAGATCACTATCATTTTGGTGCTAGAAGGAGGGCCCGATGACGCAGGATCAACCTTAACCAGGCAACCTAATTGAACACTTGGGCGACGACTGCCTCCCGACCCACTCAACCCTTGGGCTTGGGGAGCAACACCCACCTCCCCCCGTATAGGAGGCCAACATAGCAACCCTGGGGCGCTACTGGAGGTTGTTGACTGACCCGAGGTTATCGCCCCCAGGAATGGTTGTTGCTCAACCTTCCATCTCCACTAAGGCGTTCCTCAGCCTGACGCACCAAGTTCAGGTCCTAGCAGGGATGATGCAAATCATCGTCCTCCTTGTCTTGCCTCTCGGACCACTCCTGATGCTCCTGCCAATGCCACAACGGGAGTTGCCACCCTTGGCTCCCATGTAGCCCCCACCCTCTCCTGCACCGCCCTTGGTTCCCCAATAGCTCGCGACGACGATTATCGCCGCGTCGCCCGAATGGCGACTGAGCCCATGGCTGATACCCGTGCACAAAGCGCGAAGCCTTCGTCACCCCCGCACCGATGCCCCGAGCCTGACACCCTGTTGTTCGACTCGGCAGGCTCCCTCCGGGCACAACTGCACTCAGTAAATCGGCACCTGGACGAGGTTCAACATGAGTCCTGTAAATCCAAGGAGGAGCTCGACGAGGCCTCGTTAGGAGGATTGCCTTTCACACCCAAGATTCAGGACAAGCCAATCCCTCCTAACTTCCATCTTCCCACTCTCGAAGCCTTTGATGGCGGCTCCGACCCGACGAAGTACGTCGTCGCCTTTCAAGCTCAGATGGCCCTATACAGTACTTCTGATGTCCTCATATGCAGGGCATTCCCCACCACGCTCCAAGGCCCAACCCGGAGGTGGTACAACCGACTTCGGCCGGCCTCGATCACCTCTTTTGACCAATTGGCCAACGAGTTCGAGCTCAACTTCATGGCTAGTGCACAACTGAGATCATCCCCAGCACTGCTCCTCGGTCTTAGCCAAAAGGACGATGAGCCACTTTCTCATTTTGTGACACATTTTACTATTGAAATCTAGGGGCTACCAGACGCTCACCCCTCTTTGATAATGTAGGCCTTTCTAATGGGACTCCAACCCTTCAGGTTTTTCTGGTCGCTGGTCGAGCGACCTCCTACTACCATCCCCGAAATGCTTCAACATGCTAACCAATACGTGGCTGCCAAAGCATTGGTGGGGGGAAAATGTGTGGAAAATAGGAGGCCATGACCAGAGTCAACCCGAGGGCAGCACTCGGTGCCGCCAAGAAGGAGGATCGACCGACCCGATGCGATGCTCCCGAGGCCCCCACTTCCGCCTTTGAATTCCTCCAAGACCGAGATATTCCTACAAATCCGAGAGAAGTGACTCTTGAAGGCCCTAAACCCGATGAAGGCACCACGAGAACTCAGGGACCGTTTGAAGTACTATCGGTTTTATCGCGACTACGGACATGACACCAAGGAATGTTGCGACCTTAAGAATCAAATTGAAGAACTCATACATTGGGGGCACTTGGGTCACTACATTACGAGGCCGCGTGAAGTGTCTCCCCATCCCCCCGGTTTAGTCGAGAAGTAGATTAACGTGATCAACGGCGGCCCGACGACGAGAGGAGATAGCATGGCGACGTGAAAGGCCCATGCTCGAGCGGCCATTGAAAAACGCCAGCAACAACCCCAGGTGCCCGAGATTACCTTCCCAATGGAAGAAACCAAGTACTCGGAGCATGACAACGCCCTAGTTATCTCGGCCAGGTGCTAGTCATAGGTGCCCAACAAGCTAATCACATGAGTGATGGCACGTATGACTTGACACGGAATCTTTTTGCTTATTATATTTTGGCATTTATCACTTTATATTGTCTATTGCATATATATATATATATATATATATATATATATATATATATATATATATATATATTGTGATATCCTTGGATCTGTGCAATGGGAATCGGATCGTGATGAGATCACTATAATGAGATCGATTCACCTTTAAACACAGATCCTAAATAATCCCGGTCATAGGTTACTCGAGAGGGACATCGTGATAACCGGACAGACAGGTGTGCTATATACTCGTCCATATGATTGATGCAACTAGTCTCATAGCTGCTCGTGTGAGGACACTAGGGATACAGTACAGGTGCTCATTGGAGAATGAGTTCACTGATTGATCCGCTTACGAAATACTGGATGGTTAATGATGCCTTATTGTCAGACAGCGATTCCGTAGTCCTAATGGTGTATTTGGTCCTTAGACTTGAGACACCAAGGATGTCCTGTATGAGTGCTCCACTTTTTGATACCAGACTTATAGGTTTGGATGTCCCATATCTAGTACAACTGGTCATTGGGAGTGGTAGTCGACCTTACGAGGGCTATTGAGTATCGATAGAGGATCATCCACTCTCAATGTTATGAGAGGAATATCTCATGTGTTCTTGCTTAGACAAATCCCTAGCCAGGGTCATTTGGGTTGAGAGAGAAAGAGTTCTCTGGGAGAATCCAATTAGAGCGAGACTCGAGTAGAAACCGTATGAGTCTAACAGCATCATGCCTGATATACGGTCTTTGGGATATTAGATGGATGAGAGACTATAGGTACACGGCAACTGAGGACAGACATATCCAATGGATTGGATTCCCCTGTATCGTCTGGGGACTACGGCGTAGTGGCCTAGTACGTCCGTAGTTGATGAGTCGAGTGAATTATTACAGAGATAATAATTCACTGAGCCAGAAGGAGTTCTGACAGCTATGACTCACGGCCAGCTCGATATTGGGCCTAGAGGGTCACACACATATGGTAGGCATTGCGATGAGTAGAGGTTCGGATATGAGATATCCGCTGGAGCCCCTATCTGATTAGATATCCAATAAGTCCATGAATTATTGGATCCCATGAACGAGATCCAATAAGAGCCCATGAGAGATTATTGGATAGAGATCCACTAATCTAAAAGGCTTGGGTAATTGGATGCAAATCCAGTACCCACTAGGGGAGGATCTATTAGGGTTTGACAGGGGACCTCTATAAATAAGAGGGATTCAGAGCCTCATAGGCTAGAGCCTTTGTTTGCCTCTCATATTCTCCTCCCTCTCTCCACCTTAGAGCAAACCTGGAGTTTTGAGGAGCGTCGTCGCAGCCCTGCTGTGTGGATCACCACTAGAGAGGAGGACGCTTGACCTCCTTCACCCTCTCCTAGAGATCTGCAAGGAAACAAGGATATACGATCTCCCTAGGTAACACAATCTATTCTATACGCAGTTTATTTCGTGGATTTTTGCGCACCAATCTTTACACGACGATGAACATCTTTTTAGGAAATTGGGGATTTTGTTTTTCTTGTTCTTCCACTGCGCATGTGATGTCACCCCCAAGATTTCCTAACACCAGGATCACTAATGCTCGAGTTAAAAGGATCATGGTAGACACCGGGAGCTCCACTAATATCCTATATTTCGTCACCTTCCAGAAACTCGGCCTAACCAAGGAGAACCTCACCCCAAGTCAGTCCATGCTCATTGGATTTACGAGTGACTCTATTTCATCCCTCGGCACGACCGTCCTACCAGTCACCCTGGGCGACGACCTGAGGGTCAAGACGGTCATGGTAATCTTTATGGTGGTCGAACTCCTTTCAGCAGACAATGCCATCTTGGGTCGACCAACCCTCAACAAGCTCAGAGCGGTCATCTCCATGTACCAACGCACGATGAAATTTCTAACCCAAGTAGGGGTCGGGGAAGCAAGGGGCAACCCTCGAGAATCCCGACAATGTTATTTGGTGACCATCACACTACCCAAGAAGCCGAGACACGAACATCCCATCACCAACCCTTGGGACAATGCCAGGCCAACACAACGACCCGAGCCAACCGAGCACGCCCAAGAAGTCCCGCTATGCCGCGACCAACCAAACATGGTCGTCAGGGTTAGGATGAGACTAATGGAGGAGGAAAGACAACAACTCGTCAATCTGCTTATTGAAAACATAGACGTTGGCCTGGTCACCAGCGGACATGCCCGAGATTAACCAAATAGTCACTCAACACCGCCTGAACATCAGCCCCCAAGTGCGACCAATGAAACAGTGACCTCGAAGCCTGGCACTAGATCGACAAAAGGCGGTTGATAATGAGATAGAGCAGCTCTTGGTGGCGGAATTCATCACAGAAGCAAAATACCCACAATGACTATCAAATGTAGTTCTCATTAAAAAGCCTAATGGAAGTTGGAGAATGTGCGTTGACTACACCGACCTCAATCGAGCATGCCTGAAGGATTGCTACCCACCACCGAGGATCGATCAGCTAGTCAATGCCACCTCGGGGCATGAACTCCTCACATTCCTAGATGCGTTCTCGGGATACAACCAAATCAAGATGGCATCTGAAGATCAGGAACATACGACATTCATCACACACCGAGGAGTCTACTTCTATAGAGTCATGTCATTCGAGTTAAAAAACGTAGGGGCAACCTACCAAAGAATGATGACAAGGGAATCAACCCACCAGATTAGAAGAAACATGGAGGTGTATGTTGACGATATGATCATCAAAAGCAAGCCCGCCCGGACTCACCTAACGGACCTCGCCGAGACATTTAAGACATTACGAAAATATGGCATGTGCCTCAATCCTACCAAGTGCATCTTCAGGGTCAGCTTGGGAAAGTTCCTCGGATTCATCATCCACCAAAGGGGAATAGACGCCAACCTAGAAAAAGTTTAGGCTATCATCAACATGGAGCCTCCTCGATCAGTAAAGGAGGTTTAGCGCCTGGCTGGAAGGCTCGTCGCCCTGGCTCAGTTCCTATCTCGATCGGGAGACAAGTGTCTTCCCTTCCTCCGAATCCTAAGGAGCCCGACGGACTTTAAATGGACCTCAGAATGTCAAAAAGTCTTCGACCGGTTAAAGGAGCACCTGACGCATCTACCCCGACTGGCCACGGTCTCCCTAGAAGAACCACTCAGCCTCCACCTAGCGGTTTCTGAGCACGCTGTCAGTTCCGTCCTAACCTAAGAAGATTCTGGAGTACAACAGCCAATCTACTATGTGAGCCACATCCTTAGCAGCCTCGAGGTGAGATATCCATCGCTGGAAAAACTATCCCTAGCGTCGTTCACACGGCCTGAAAGTTGCGACCCTACTTCTAGGCCCATCCTATCAAAGTGATAACCGACCAGCCATTGTAGTAGATCTTGTCCAAATTTGACGTGTCTGGACGAATGCTCAAGTGGTCGGTCGAACTCGGGGAATTCGACATACGATATGTTCCAAGGATGGCCATCAAGGCTTAGGTCGTTGCCGACTTCATCTCAGAGTTGACTCCCCTTGGCAATAGCAACGATGAGCATACCAAGCAACAATGGAGCTTGCACGTTGACGGCTCGACAAACGCGAAAGGGGGCGGGGCTGGCCTCATCCTCAAAAGCCCCGATAGCCGAGCATTTAGGCATGCGCTCCGCTTCAAGTTCAAGACCACCAACAATGAAGCCGAGTATGAGGCGCTCCTATCCGGCCTCAAGCTAGACCACGACCTGCAAGTTAAAGGCATCGAAGTATTGACCGACTCTCAGCTAGTGGTCGGCCATATCAACAGAGACTATGTGGCTCGGAGCGCCACCATGACAAAATACTTGTCCGAAGCAAAGAAACTCATTAGCAGCTTCCAATGCTTCACCATAACTAGAGTACCACAGGCACAGAATGCACAGGCTGACGCCTTGGCAAAGCTCACCTCAGGTCAGGACACCGACCCACCTCCGGAGGTCGAACGACTTCCTTGCCGAACCATCGTGGTTGTGACCCCAAGCTGAGTGGATGAAATCCTCCGCTACAAAAAGGATGCGTCACTCCTTGCTGACCGGGTGGCCTCCCGACGCCTTCGACGCATGCAGGCATGATATTGTGAGATTAATGGATGACTTTACCGGAGGTCGTTTACCCAGCCACTCCTGCATTGCTTGGACCCTGAGGAAGCCCAGTCGGTGTTGGCCGAAGTTCACGAAGGAATCTATGGAGAGCACATTGGCAGTCGAACCTTAACCTTTAAAATCCTCTGATAGGGGTACTACTGGCAAACAATGCACCGAGAAGCCATGGCCTATGTACAACAATGCCTACAGTGTCAGAAGCACTATCGGGCACCTCGTTGACCCGCGGTCCACCTGACCCCGCTGGATAGTGCATGGCCCTTCGCACGATGGGGAATGGACCTCCATGGCCCCTTCCCCCCCGGCTTCAGGACAGAGAAAATTTCTCATCGTCGGGGTGGACTACTTCACCAAATGGTTGGAAGCTGAGTCGCTGGCATCCATCACCGAGAAGCAGGTGGAAGATTTCATATAGAAGAACATCATCACTCGCTTCAGCATCCCCAAAGTCATCATCACCGACAACAACACCCAATTCAATAATGAAAAGTTCAAAAGATTTTGCTTGGGCTACGAAATACAACTAAGATTTAGCTCCGTGGCCCACCTGCAAACCAATGGCCTGGCCTAGCCGAGGTAACCAATCGAGCGATACTGGATGGCCTGAGGAAGAGGGTCACGGGAGCCTAAAGAACCTGGGTTGATAAGCTCCCAAGCATACTATGAGCCTCCCAAACAACACCGAAGACCGCCACAGTGTCACGGACAAACTTCAAAATAGGATGTTTGATGTAATGCTTATGTATGTCCGTGTCTTTTGATATGTTCATGCTTTGAACAGCATGTAGAGGGACGGCCGAAGGCTTAATAGTCTCATTTTAGTTTCGGTCTGTAGTAGATCATTTTACCCCTTTGTTGTGCAACTGTTCAGAGCTTGTATAGTTTGTTTGTATTTTGCATTGGCTAAGAAGTGTTTCCGGAGATGATTGCTTGTGGATCCCGAGTGAGGCATTTTCTCTAACCCGTTTTCTCTTTTGTAGGTCCTAAGGGACCATGGGAGGTTTCGGGGAGGCTGACCTTTGCGGACGGACACGCAAGGGTGCCGCACGACTTAGGCAAAACCAGCTAAGTCCGTGACAGATGGTATCAGAGCGGGACAAGCACTCATAAAAACACTTAGCATGCAAACGTGGGGGACCTAGCGGGGCTGCATTGAGGGCAGCCAGCACACGCGACCGTTTTGGGGAAAACGGGCATGGCGATGTAGGGAAATAGAGTCGCTCAGAGGAGTGAGCATCTGAGATTGGCATTCAGAGGAATGGCCAACCCTTCGCGTGAGAGGCACCACGAGGACGAGCAAGCTGGGAAGAATGCGAAGCGCACAAAGGTTGGGATGGTTGAGTTTGAGCTATGGCTCAACGTTGGCAACTATACTTGATGGTGCTCAAGTCAAGCGAGGCGCTTGGTAAAGGATGAGACCACGCAAGGTGGAATGAGTTGCTCAGTGACCGAAAGAGTTATGCAAAGCTCACAGAGGTGAGGGGAATTGCTAACTCGAAGAATTCGGTACTCATGCAAGGGCTTGTATGCGGACGATGGAATGTTCGTGACCATCCCAAGGCGACGAAACTCGGCACCATGGAGCATTAAAACTTTCTCTTCGGCATGTGAAGGATACGTCCGTAGGAGGCTGAAGTGTGCAGCTAGTTCAGCATGTTGCTAGGCCTTGAGTGGTGCAGTGGGGGCTGTATTGACGTGGAGTCGCAACCTAGCAAGTGTGTTTGCAGGAGGCAGAACAATGCACAGTTTGTTCAGTAAATCGGAGTAGTCCAAGGGGATGGTGGTCTCCGAAACGAAGAGAGATGTTGCTCCAACGGGATGGATATCCAGGAGGGATAAGTCCCAACTCTCCAGAGGGAGAATCACGTGCAATAGACTGCACATGTTGAGGAGTAGTACCTCAAAAACAACAACTCCACGAAGCTCAATGGACCGAGCAAGCGACGCGGAGTCGTCGCATGATCTCGCTTGAGAGAATGCATTGGTGGATGCATTGCGGGATCAAGTGGTGGAGCGACCCAAGGCAACACAAATGAAGGCACACTTGGAGTCGATATAGAGATCAGACTCAAGGGAGGGCTGACCCGTAGAATGGTGGACGCAAGGGCCACCATCAACTCAATGCAAAAACGAGGAGCGGAACAACTTGGGTGTAACTTGGCAAAGTACCCAAGCCGCATGAAGTGAGCCGGCATAGAAGATGGAACATGGAGCGGAGGCGCAGAGCTTTCCTTAGACAGAGGTCAAGGACATGAACTCTTGTAGAGGCAAGAGAAGGATTATGTCGTTCCATGGGTCTTTAATGCTGATGGAGCGGACTCGTATTGTATGGTGCCAAAGACGAAGGGAGCTTCGGGGCACATACACTTTATCTCGAAGAAGCATAGCATTTGATGGAGGAACTGAGGCGACTCAGCTTGTAGAGGCGAAGTTGGGTTCAGAAAGCCTTGGCACGGGGCAAGAGGATGCAGAGGCGGGTACTCTTGAAGAATATGCCATAGTTTTGCCATTCAAGTTGCCATGAGGGGAGCGGTGCGCAGCGGAGATTGTACTGGTAGGGGCAGAGACCCAGGATCCAGACAATAGTGCACCAATTCCAGCGAAGTCGGTGGACTTCGGGAACTAGGCGATGGACTGTCCTAGAGCGATACTTCGTCTAGGTGTGACCCGAGAGCGGGTGGACGAAGGTCGATTGCCAAAGGAGCGAACAAAATCGAAGTTGGAAGAGGCCCTGCAATGTGGTGGCAGAGACCACAAATGGAGGGACCACAATTCGAGTTCATTCCACAAGGATCAGAAGACAATGGAGATGTCACCAGGAGGCGACAGGGTGCAGCGGATCGTGGTGGAACAGTTCGTGGCAATGCGATACACACGGGTAAGTTCCCGTGAGGGATTTTATCATACGGAGGTATGATCAGGAGCTACTGGCAGCTCCACTTCGATGAACAACACGACGGCAAGAAGGGCTATGGATTCAAGGAGTAAAGACCATGGTACCGCAGAGGTGGGTCTTCCGTGCATGCATCGAATCTTGCATCGGATAGAAGCCTTGGCCATCAGCATATGGGGGCTGTGTTCCACCAAGGAAAAAGTTCGAATGCAAGTGCCAGTGAGTCCCATGAGAGGGACTTGATCATGCAGAGGTATGATCGAAGCAAGCTGGAGAGTTGGACTACTCCAGAGCCCATATTCGCTTAAGGGAGCCCGGCAAGTCAGAGGACAAGGTCGAGTAAGCGAACGTTGCTACCAAGGAAGCTAAGGAGAACAGAATCGGTGTAAATCCTATAACGTGATGGCAGAGGCCATACATGGGAGTTGCAGTCTGTCTTTCCATTGACCAAAGGAATCTGCCTGGAGAACACAAAGGTGTTGAAGCAGGGGAGGGGTCGAAAGGGGCGAGGAAGCAACGATGAGTCCAGAGGAACTTAGCTACCCAAAATCAAGCATCGGTTAGAATGGAGGTGGACTCAGAGGAGTGTCACAGAGGCATATCTACCGATCGTGAAGAAAGGGATACAGATGTGAGGCGACGGATAGTAGAGCCATGGGCATGGCAGCGGCATGGTACCACAGAGGTGGGACTTCCGTGGAGTCATCGATCCCTTGCTCTCATGAAGGGAGAGCGTTTGGTCATGAATGGGGCCGAGAAGGTCGAGAATGTGGAGGCAAACTCTAAGTACCAAGACAAGGCTGAAGGGCAAAGGCCAAGGAACTTCATAAGACCGGTGTCAACGAGCTTCTCATCAAGATAACCGAAAGTGAAGGACTTCAGGTCGTGCAAGAGTGCATGACCAAGGAACGAAGCAGGCAGTACGTGGTACTGTACCTTTGCTACTCAGTGGAGTAGGCGGTAGGGTTGATGGAGAAGACGGTACAATCCCAGAGGTGACCAAAACTATTAGAGACTTACTCCAAGTTGGGGTGAAAACTTCCTGCATTCCAGAAGTTCGATGGTATTGAGAAGGTGAATCATAGTAGCTAACTCAATGCAAGGAGTGCAAACACTTCGAGTGCTTCAGAAGTGTGAGCAAAGAGTAGGCGAAGGCCAGTAACCAGCTCAATGCATGGAGTACAACCCTTGAGGAGGCGGGTGAAGTCAAGTAACCATTGTCTTCTCAACTCTTAAGAGAATGGGCGAAACCGAGTACCCCATTTCTCTTATCTATCCAGTAGAGGAGCTCTACACAGGTTCAAAGGCCCTTCGAAGAGAAGACAATAGATGTCAAATCCTCACCAATGGTGATCAGTGCTACTGAGAGTAGATTATCCGCTTCATTTCCCAACAGAATGTCAATCGAAAGCGGAAGTGATGCGAATCTATTTGGAAATGACAACTAAGTGAAAGAAGAGTCGATGAAGAAATTTTGTGGAGGAAGGACCCAAAACTTCAGAAGTTTGCGAGGCGATGCTCGTTAAAGCTCCAACAAGCATCCACCCAATTCAAGCATCATGAGGCATTTGAGAGACTGGCGCATAGTAAGGATGGTCGTTTCCTTCATCTGGATGATCCGCAGGAACCAACAGGGATCAACACAACTCATCCAACCCCACACTAAAGTCAGAGTCATTGGCGAGTTGAAGCAATATGGCGGATCAAAGGTTCGACTACTCAAAAACAGCAGCGGAGAGTAGTTGGGAGCCAAGAGGCGCATTGCAGCTGGCATAGAAGATTGAAGACTCAGCAAAGGCGAGGAGTTGCAGTGTCGGTAAAGGCTTCGACGAGGACGTCGAAGGAATAAGTGGGGGAGAATGTCACGGACAAACTTCAAAATAGGATATTTGATGTAATGCTTATGTATGTCCGTGTCTTTTGGTATGTTCATGCTTTGAACAGCATGTGGAGGGACGGCCGAAGGCTTAATAGTCCCATTTTAGTTTCGGTCTGTAGTGGACCATTTTACCCCTTTGTTGTGCAACTGTTCAGAGCTTGTATAGTTTGTTTGTATTTTGCATTGGCTAAGAAGTGTTTGCGGAGATGATTGCTTGTGGATCCCGAGTGAGGCGTTTTCTCTAACCCGTTTTCTCTTTTGTAGGTCCTAAGGGACCATGGGAGGTTTCGGGGAGGCTGACCTTTGCGGATGGACACGCAAGGGTGCCGCACGACTTAGGCAAAACCAGCTAAGTCCGTGACAATAGGAGAATCACCCTTCAGCTTGATGTTCGGCGTTGAGGTAGTGCTTCCTCCCGAGGTGGTCTTCCCAACCCCCCGTGTCGAAAACTTCGACAACACCACGTCGAAAAGTGGGCTCCAGGCCAACTTGGATCTCATCAAGGAACGAAGAGTCGACGCGTATCTCTGCGCTCTCTCTTACAAAAATGCTGTTGCAAAACTTTACAACCGAAGGGTGCACCCTCGGTCGATCAAGCTTGGCGACTTGGTCTTACGAAAGGCAAAGGTTAGTGACCCGACTCATTCCCGAGGCAAGCTGGCACCGAGCTGGGAAGGTCCCTACCGAGTGGTCATTGTAATATGAGACGATACTTATCGCTCAACGACGTAGGAGGGATGGCAGGTGCCACGAACATGGCACATATCGAATTTAAGAAAGTTTTACGTTTCAAAAAGAAAAAAAGGGGACCCGTCGAGCAAGAACCAAAAGTAGCAAGGGGAATTCTTCATTGATGGAAAGACTTTTCACATCGTCCGATCGATCGCAGCATACAAAACAAAATAACTGTAAGCGACCACACAAAAAAAAGAAGAAGAAGAAAAGAAAGACAAAGGAAAAGGGGACACCTCTTAGGCCCCGGAGGGATCCATGCTGTCATCAAAAGGAATCTCCATAGGCATCTCGACATTCTCATCCTTAGGATGACACGAGAAGAGATCCACATCGAAATACAAATCAGGAAACCGAGCCTGAAACCATGACACCACGACTCAGTATCTGTACTCATACGAAACCTGCCTCGACTTCTGCAACCCAAGCTGAAACCCATGAGACTCCTTGTACTCCTTAATCACTTTCTGGTTCTTTACTGGGGTTGCTCAGATTTCCTCTACCAAGGCCTCCTCGGCCTTCATCACCGACGAACGGGCCTCTTCTAGGATCCGGGACAGGTCTAGCAGTTCACCCTCCATCGAGCGAACTCGCCCGTGAGACTCCTTCAACTGCTCTCGAAGACTCGCCTGTTGTTGCCCAGCGCCCTCGAGCTCTGACTTCAGTCGTGCAACTTCATTCTCTAGGTCAGCGACCCGTTGCTCGACCGCTGCCACCGCCTCCGGCCCCACCCCAGCCTTCAGTTCCTCGATCTAGCCATGGAGCTCAGCATTCTTGCCCCCCAGGCTGCTGATTACCCGACCAGCATCCTGGACGCAATCCACAAGCGTCGTATAGTAATGTAGGTTCTGCATAAAGAGGCGAGCGGGCGTAAGGAAAGAAGGTCAAACAAGGGCTAAAAAAAAAACGCATCCATACCCAGACCAAGGACTTGGCAGCCTTCTCAATCAACACTTCAGAAGGTGAGCCATACAACTGTATGGCGATGTCCGGGATAAGCGCACCTCGGGCATAGGCCACAGAAGTCGCGCCATCCATCCAAATACAGTCCCCGACGGTCAACCCTGGCCAATGCGATACGAGAGGGTTGGACACCTCGCCATCGGGCAGTGCCCCCCCCCCCCCAAAAAAAAATGAAAAGAGACTGGAAAGGCTCATCCTTGGAGCGGGCTCAAGTGCGATAGAGATCTCGCACTGTGGTCGGACGAGTCACCTTGGACGACCCCGCCTTTTCACCCCGCTCTTTGCCTTATGAGCTCCTAGCAGCTTCCCTCGGGGAGAAGCCTTGGTTTTGACACCTCGGGCTACCTCCAGCTTTGGCAACGGATGCCCGAGTCACGACCGACGTAGACATCTTCACTGTCCCCGTTTTCGGCCTCTTGCGCGGACGGTCGGGCTCCGAACCCCCCGGTCGACCCAGATCTCCTACGGGCTGTGCGGTAGAAGGACCAGGCTAAGTAGCTACAAAGGCATGGGGCATCCCTCGCAGGTCCCTAAGGTTCATCATATCTATCCAAGAAAACAAAATGTCAGTAAAGTCACACAATGCTAAGACGACTAGTAAGGGGGGACTGGCCCGAGCTATACCCCAGGGCATCGGACTAAGTTCGGCCTCGACCAACCACTCTTTGCTCATGTCCCATATAGCCCATGATGTATCAAGAATCCTCTTCAGGTGCTCTAGCTACTTGTACTCATCGTTAGACAACCCAAGGCAGCTATTGTTGATTACCTGAGCCGACCATCTAAGGCTAAAACCCCACCCCAACTACAGCTAATAAAAAAGAAGCGGCACTTCCATCCTTTGTTGTTGGAAGGCACCTGACTCACTCTAAAGCCACCGTGGGAGGACAAAAAGTAGCCACCTGACCCCTTGGACAAACGAAAGCAAGATAGAAAAAGGGGGCAGGTCAGGGTGATAGCCGCCCCTCAGCACTCCCCAAGGAAGGCCACCATATATCTCTATGAGTTCGGAGCCATTTGTAATGGCAAGATTCACCACTAGGAAAGGCAGGCCTTGATTACTAGGTGTATGGGGAACCTAAGCCCGGCTTCAAGAGCATCAAGAGTCAGCCCGAACCCACCCGGAAATGGGTCATAAGCCCTTTGACCGGACCACGGGACATGCAGCTCCTATTCACTTGGGATGCTATAGCGATCCCTGATGTAGCCAAGCAACTCCGCGATCATCACAGAGTCAGAGTCATGTAGGGATTTCATGACCTCTAGGGCCCGAACCGTCCTCTCACTCACAGGAGACGCCCCACCCGACGATGGACCACTGTTCGAAACTGACACAGCCCCCTCGAACACCACCCTAACCGAAGAAGAAGAGGAAGAGGAAGAGGAAGTATACATCCAGACCGACCTGAGGCGTCTACCGACTAAGGAGCACAGAAGTGGACTTAGCCAAAGTGAGAGACAAGCAAGGCCCACCAACCGAGGAAACCCCTCGCCTCCCCTAGAAGACTGGCAATCGCCTCCCTAGCCTTAGTGACCATGGAGAAGCACAACTTCTGAGGCAAGCGGTGTAACATCTCTCTCCCTCCCCTCCCCCCTGGCAGGAAACTTCTCACTAGGACGGACACCTCCAACCAAAATAGAAGTCTCCCTCTAGAGCAGAAGTTTGGCCATGCTAGTCATTTAGCGCCCAAGTCAGGTAGCTCGACAGCATCAATCATTCAGCGCCCGAGTCATGCCGCTTGGCCGCATCAATCATTCAGCGCCCGAGTCATGCCACTCGGCCACATCTATCACACGACACCTGAGTCAGGCCGCTTGACCGCGCTAATCATTCAGCACCCAAGTCATGCCACTCGGCCGTGTTAGTCGTTCAGCGCTCGAATCACGCCTCTCGACTGCATCAATCATATAGCACCCGAATCATGCCACACGGCCGCATACAACGCTCGAGTCATTCCACTCGGTCACATCGACCTTTGCTACCTAAGCCACCTAGCTCCGTCACACCAGCCTGTGCCAACCAGATTACGTTTCTCAGACCAGTCAACTCAAACCATGGCACTCAGCTACATCGATTCCTTGGAGTCCAAGCCAAGGTATACACTAACTTCAGCCAAACCACCACACCCAACATCGAGCGACATCGCTCACCCATCTAGAATCTCGACAATTTTTTCCGAGCAGAACCCATCCACGATCGATTTCTGCTCCCAGAGGTTCTCGGCGCACCAACAGCCATTACACGTCAGACCTGGCTTATGAGATCACACCGCGCCATACACCCAACCCCTCGAGGAGTGACTCGGGGCAAGCCGAAGGTGGTGGGGGGGAGGGGGGGTTGGGGTGTGGGGGGAGAGAGTGATAGGGCATATTTTGGTAACCTGCTCTCACACCACCATTTATAGCCACATCAGCATTAGGGTCAACACCTCGGACTGTGCCTCCTGGTCGGTGTCGTCCTGCAATGGCCAAGATGGTGCCGACCGAGTGCAGTATCTCAGCGCCGACCAAGCACAGCGCCATCTTGCAAAGGCTGGGACGACACCGACCAAGTACAGCGCCGACCAAGCACAGCGCCATCTTGCAAAGGCTGGGACGACACCGACCAAGTACAGCGCCGACCAAGCACAGCGCCATCTTGCAAAGGCTGGGACGACACCGACCAAGTACAGCGCCGACCAAGCACAGCGCCATCTTGCAAAGGCTGGGACGACACCGACCAAGTACAGCGCCGACCAAGCACAGCGCCATCTTGCAAAGGCTGGGACGACACCGACCAAGTACAGCGCCGACCAAGCACAGCGCCATCTTGCAAAGGCTGGGACGACACCGACCAAGTACAGCGCCGACCAAGCACAGCGCCATCTTGCAAAGGCTGGGACGACACCGACCAAGTACAGCGCCGACCAAGCACAGCGCCATCTTGCAAAGGCTGGGACGACACCGACCAAGTACAGCGCCGACCAAGCACAGCGCCATCTTGCAAAGGCTGGGACGACAGCGCCGACCAAGCACAGTGCTATCCCGCAAAGGCTGGGACGACACCGACCAAGTACAGCGCCGACTGAGTGCAACACCATCTCGCAAAAGCCGAGACGACGCCGACCAAGCACAGCGCCATCTTGCAAAGGCTGGGACGACGCTGTCCTGTAATGGCTAGGATGGCGCCGACCGAGTGTAGCACCGTCCCACAAAGGCCGAGACGGTGCTGACCAAGCACAGTGCCATCCCAGCGCCATCCCGCAAAGGCCAGGACGACACCGACCAAGTACAGCATCGACCGAGTGCAACGCCGTCCCGCAAAAGCTAAGACTATGCCAACCAAGCACGACGCCATCCAGCAAAGGTCGGGACGACGCCGTCCTAGCATCGCCTGAGTACAACGCCAGTAATCATGAATATAACAGGTATGGCTGGCTCCTTGGGGAGGAGATAAATACCTCCCGTGGGGGTGGCAAAGGAGAGAGACTTTTGGGCACTCAGGTCTAACAAGATCGTTGGAGGGGTCGAAGTCGGGAGACCCTTCCCGACCCCAACTTGTGTGCAGGGACCGGAGGTCAAAAAGTAGGCGGTCAACCCGAGGGAGTCCTCGACTTTGGAGCCAGAGCTCAAGTCTGACCTCACCAGACTACGATTCTCACCGATCGAACATCGACGTGGATGATCCTGCACACCCAGAACTGAACCGAGCCGTGCCAGCTCACTCTGTCACGGTCTAAAGGATCGCTATCACATTTATTACTCTGTCGATCAGTGTTGTGTTTGGGGAGTGACTCTGCTAAGTATATATCCATTTGCTTCAATCGGGGGGAGACTCTGCCAAGCATATATTCTGGGATTTGCTTCAATCTAAGTTGGGATTCAGATTCTCTTTCATGCACCACCGGTCCAACGATGACTGTTTGAGGAAGGAAGAATGTTTGGGGAAGCAATCCGTCCAATTACATTGTCTTTGCTATTGCCACTTCCCTTTAGCTCATTTAAAAGAACAGGAACGAAACCAAACTCAACGACCCTCGTTGAGGGCAACAATGTGCTCAACTCCATTGCACGTAGAAGGCTGACCCATATGGGACGTCCTCGATCAGGCTTCGTAGCTCGGTTTGTCAAAAGTCGCTACAAAATCTGATTGCTCTGAAGCTGTATTGATTTACTGTAAATCTAAGCCCCCTCCATGGTTTCCGAGAAATATATGTAATGATATATTTCATAAGATTGTGGGTTTAAATGTTCTTTAAGTTTTCAGCATGTATGCAGGGAGGGCAATATGAGTGCCCACAACCTTGCCATTCAGTCTTGGAGGAGAGTCCTGTGTTTTTGGAGACAAATTCTGTCCGTGTTGATTGAAACATACATAGTCTTGAATGTAAACCTAAAAATTAAAAAAAATAAAACTGAATTCTTTTTCGAACTGGTCATTGAGATTATAAGTCTGATGAATGTATCCATAGCCATATTTTTTTCAAAGCAGATTCAATCTGAAACAAATCAAGAATGCTTTGATGGAACATGAGTTAGTCAGCTGTTCCCAAGTAATATACGATCCTGTATATTGTTGTATAAGACGATGATATGATAGGTTGTAGCACAATATTTTTTGCCCTTTTTACACATAACCTATGCGAAAACTTCCGCAAAACAATCGTTTCAACCTAAACAATGACTTTGTTCTCCATTGTTTTCTTTGTTTTCCTTCATCATACATTGCATCAGTAAATCAAGCTTATCGCTCTTGTTCAAGACCAAACTACTAATGCATATCACACGGCAAAGAGATCACCAATAATCAAATACATGATGCTCAAGTGATGGTTCGAGAACTCGAACACCAGCCATTTACAAATATGAATCAGATTTAATTTTGAGGATTTTCCTCTATCCACGAATGTGACACATTTTTGGTACAGAGAAGATATGCAAATGGATATAATTTTGAGTGAGTTAATGACGTATGAAAAAGATTAGCAAATGAGAAGGACATATTATGTACAGAATCGAACAAGGGTTTGTGAGGTTATTTACAAAAAGTTCCACTGCCAATAGACCTTCTCCACGATACCTCCACCGCTGCGGACTGCAAAACAAAGAGTATCAGACGCGGGAGGAACACCCCAAAGCAGTGGCACTACTACTGTCATAGTCAGCTTCTCCAGCAAACCTTCACTGCTCACTTTTTCTGCAGTGACAACCTGCACAAAATATTTCTTGTCTTTTAGCAAACACCTAAAATCAAAGAGTGAAAAAGAAAGTGACTTGGGAGGTTCAAAGGTGACAAATGCATGGTACTCGACTTTGTACATGTTGTCAGCCAGAGCATCAAAGTTCTAAGTACCATTCAGAACATACCAACCTATATTTGCCAATATCAAAATGGATTGCTCGTGCAATACAATAGATTTTTTTAATAATAATACTGGGTAGTATATGTTAGTATGCTGTTATGGATGTCATACACTCGACATGTTACCAACCCCTTCCTCATAAAGCATTACCAATGACAAGCACCTCCAAGACTAAATCAAAATGCAAAAAAAAAAACAAAATGATTTTTCACATCCATTTTGTCAAACACCCATCCCTTTGATATGGCCAAAAGCCCTTTTTAACACTATTCACCCCCTTAAATGTGGTCAAGTTACTTTCCTAATTCCATTTTCCCTATTACAAACACCTGATTTTTCTTGTTAAATAAGGGTGTTTGACAAAAGATGTTGGAAGAATTCCTGAAAATAAAAAAGGTAGTGACAATAACAGACTCCATCAATCAACATATCGATCTCAGTAGCCAGATTTTTCTAACCTGGATACCTGGCTAATAGAGTAGGTTACCAAGGCAATGTTCAAACCCAGGAATAAACTTTTTGAGACTTGGTTATGACCTATCAACTATTTTTCTCTACTACAGCTGAAACCATAGCACACCATAAGAAACAATCCAGTGTAATCCACTGTGCCAAAAACAGTGAGAAATATTCTCTCTTGATGGACTTCTTATCATGTTCCCATTAAGGTGCATATTCCACAGACACATCTACTCAAGCAGTTTAAAGCAAGCTGATACCCAGTAAACCTCACAGATAATCAGATGAATGAGACAGTTGACCACTTTTAAGGTCTATGGTTTGACTTTGGCTGATAATGCTACCAAGATTGTTGATCTTATGAACCTAGTTTCTCCTGATGGCATTTTCAGCAACTGTAACTGTGGAATGTGGATACATATTACTTCCTGAAGAATGTTTCAGAAGCTTAATGGAGATATTAATTGTTACCAAATAAACAACGGACAACAAAGATAACCAATCCATGAACCGAAAAAGGCCAGTATATTCCTTCCTAGATATATCAATGAATTTAAGGTAACAACTTTGCTAATTTCTAGCACGTTCGATAACTAATTTTCTTGTAAGTTCCTTTTCAGATAATATATTTTTGTTCATCTACCACATGATTCTTATCAACTAAAAAAGAACATGAGATATAACATTCTATTGCAAATTGTTCATGTACTGTAATCAAGTCCATTCTGTCGCAAAATGTTTGTGTACTGCAATCAAGTCCAGATCCTTAAGAACTAGAAGCTAATTCAATAAAACAACAAAAATGTCACTTAAGGACATACCTCACCACCATGCTCTACTATAGTATCTTCAACAACATCACTCAGCATTTCAATGGACCGGCAAAAGCCAAAGATACACAACCTTCTCCCCATATCAAGTCCCTATTAAAAACATTAGAACAGATTAATCATAAACCTAGAGACAGATGAAGACTAAATAGCTTCAGTAGACACACATTTGTTGCTGCAATATCAAAGAGTGCACCAAGACAAAGTCCTTGATTGGGATCCATGTAATCACTCTCCTGAAAGCGCTGAACACCTTTTGTTACCTGTGATTTTCCTTGCCTCTTCTGAACAACATATATGAACGTTAAAAAGCATTAATATCCTAGAAAGAAATGAGTAATTGATGATCCGTATGTATGCTTATACATGCCAGGTGAAGCATATGTTTGCTTGTGCCATATAAAGCACAGCCAAACTAAGACACCAGAACACACAATTTAAGATGATTAATATGTAGCAAAAAATTATCTTAAGGAATATATTATTTTGTTCAACAAACAAATTTCTAAAGACATTAACCAGGTAGATTTTTTATTGGTAAACAAATATTGATTCGAGACAGTCAATGTGAATATTTTGTAAACTGAGACACCAGCAAGGAAAATCACCTATAATATGGCAGAAGCGAGGTGTGATATATCTACATAAGCTAATATTCAGCAACAACAGACACTAGAGAATAGAAGAACACTATGTCCTGAGAAAGATTTGCCTTCTAAAAATAAGATACCCAACAATTTTAACATAATAGTTAAAGAGAAAGAATATGCTTAAAAAATGGTCAGGGAATAAAGGTACTTAATGCATGAAATATATTTTATAATGCCATTACCCTTACCTGAGGAAATCGACGAGGAACCAAAGATCCTCCTATCTGGATAAGCCCTTCAGAAGTAAAAAGAGTGATTCTATCTTCAGGGACCCACTCGATGGCTGCGAAATATTCAAGAACAGCCATAATTTCCAATCAGAGATCAAGAAGCTAAGTCAGATATTTTGACACAAACAGACGAGAAATGACCAGTAGAGAAGCAAATGGAATAGCTCAGTTACAACAATATATGGAGCAAGGTTCGCCGTATCGTACCGTACCGGCGTTTCGACCCGGGCTCGATATGGTACAGTACCGGTGTACCGAGCGGTACACCCTGGTGTACCGAACAATTTTATATTTTTTTCATAATGTAGCAGTGATACAGTATAGTACTGTAGCACTGTAGTAGTGTTGCAGTATAGTACTGTAGCACTGTAGCGATACGGGACGGTTCGTATATCGGTAACCTGTCGGATCGGTATGTACCGCCCATACCGGGCGGTACGCTTCGGTATGGCAGACCCTTGATCTGGAGCACAAGACTGAAAACATTTTAATCATCACACAATTATATAAGTGGAGCTGCATCAGGATTCTGAAAGATATAACAAAGTCTTTCAAGAATAGTTGCATCATCTTACAGTGACACAACTATTTTACAAATAATACAATACAGCTAAACTGCACAAATAAACATACCCCACATATCAGATTCATTTCCTGTTCATAAGCATATTGAATTTTAGGTATGTGAGAGTTCTATGACACTAGCTTTTCTTGAGTGCTTCGAGTATCTGAAGTTCCAGACATTAATTACAAAAAGAATGTGTTTCTAGAGTATAGATTCTAAGTGATGAACAACTAGTAGATCATTCAAAACTTTTATCTGAATGGGAAAAGATTAAAATTCTTAAATTATTATGCACGGCTTAGCTGGTTTCTGGTCTGTGCTCTAAGAAACCAAAATAGCAGTTAGGCATATGCTCCCATGCCATGAATCAGCTATCGTTGCTCAGAGTTACCATATTTTCTCATCCTAATAAACTGACAGCTCCTACACACGTTTTGTATCGACAAGCCCCAAATTCCAAAGACTAAGCATGAAATCTATGATGTTCTAATTCCAGTCCCTCCATATTTCGTTTCAGACAATAACACTCGAACAGAATCTGTTATATAGGTTCATACGAGGTGATATTTACAACCAAAGAGAATGTCTTTAATAAGTTCATAACAGATACCAAAACCCTGTTCCCGCAAATGATTCATGAATATAATTTTGCAACAGATTGTGATCTGAGGAAGAAAATCCTGAAATCTTGGATTCACCGATTACACACGGGACACGCCAAGTCGTGCAGAATTCACCAAAAAACAATCAAAATGAAACCCTACTATTCAAAGATCAAGGTTTGCGAAGCGCACTTGGGCCGTCGGAGAAGACGGAAGATTCCCAGGGGTAAGGCCCATAGGGATCGTCCCCGAAGCAGCCACCTTCGTCGTCGGATTCCTTGGCGCGAGGACGGGGCGATCGGCGGTCGCGGAGGACCAAGAGCTTGGGAAGAGAAGGAGCGGGGGAAGAAGAAGAGGGAGAGGGACGGGAGCGGAGGAATGCGAGTTTCCTCCTCGACGGGTTGGTGTCGGGGGAACGAGGGCGGCCGCCGCGCAGGGCGTGGAAGGAGGGCGAGAACCAGAGGGAAGAGGAATCGGCCATGCCGGACGTCGTCGATCCAAGAATAGAAGCCGTAGGCGACGGAGACAAGGAAGAGGAGGACACGGGCGGTGGGGAAGGCGGAAAGGTTGACAACCGTGGGAAGATTCCGTGGTCGTAATAAACACCGCTCTCGGTTTCTCTTCTCCTCCCTTGCCGTCAAGCAACAAGCCTCCTGTGGGCCCGCAATTCGAGCATCTATGAATCACACGTCAGGTAACGGAGTGTGTATCCGCTGACGAACAAAGGACGTGTTACTCATTTTCAAGGTGCACGATTCAGGATCATCGACCACTTCGATTTAAGCTAGAGGGCGGGTCCCACCAAGTTCAAGTTCTGCTACAAACACGATTTTTAATTGATTATAAAAATGAAACAAACAACATATGATAAAATCATGTCATCAGAATGGCAAACACATCAATCAATGAAATCAACAAGAGATCGATCTTAATAAAAGGAACCAAAATGTGACTTTGTTTCAAGTCAAATCTCCAATAAGCCAACTGATGCCAGAAAATTATAAATCTGAGCACCGCCATCAATCAGAGCTATTCTTATATTCCAATTCAAAAGACGAGTTCTGTGGCAAAAAGTATAATTTGACAACATCCACTCAAATATTCTATAAGATCAGATAAATATAGCCAATGTAATTTGGAGAATTAGAGCTTCAACCATTGCTGCTTAAATGCAGCAATTGATGTGACCAGGGATTGAAAGAAATGCTTCTTATTGACTGGGCAATGTGACAAGATATCATAATGGTTTAGCAACCACAACGGTACATTTTTGCAGTTGAATTTGAGCTCTTGTTCTTTGAGCCACAAAATAAGAAGAATTGTTGTTTGACCTCCTTAGGTCGAAACCTACTTGTGCATTGCTGTTTAACATGTTATTGCTATTCCTGGAGGGAGACTTCCTAGTTCATGACCCTGCGAAACCGACAGCAGCAATCAGAAGCTAACTTGGAAAGAAAGAATCTAGGTCGAGAAGTTTCCTTACCTATGTGTTTCCCATCATGGAACTGTGCATTCTTTGATGATTTAAATGTTTCTAAAAATTCCTTGGCCCTCTGCAACTCGAGCTTCTGTCTGGCCCTGTCCCACTTGTGCTCAGCAGCCAAAATCTGAATCACACGAGGCAATGCCCGGCATGCTGCATCAGTGTCAAGAAATGCAAGGCGAGATCTCCGAGCAATGAAGTCGACGGCCGACTCGCAGTACTCGTTACGAGCACAATATGCAACCTCAGCCTCCAGAAAGGGGTAACCATGGGCAAGCCGCTTCCCTAAATTCTCATTCTGCAAAAATCACACAAGTAAACCATAAAAATTTATTTGCACACATATGAAGCGTTCAAATCATGTAGATATCAACTCAAGAACAATGATCAAACCATTGGAAGGTTTTTATTTATCATTGTTACTAAAATTTCTGCCAAGTTGCATTCTGAAGTGACAATTTGCATGCGTACTGCATATAAACCAACCTCTTTTTAGCCACCGATTACATTGCGGTTACAGCATCCTGAAAACCAAACTTAATCCAAAAGTCAAATTACTATATACCACTTAAATTGAGATTGTATGGTGATGCTATTAAAGGGTCTATCCTGACATATGTTAATTATAGTGTGTTGTCACAGAGTTCTACACCATAAAATATCATGCATCTTATATCAATGAAGCTGAGCACAACCTGAGCAATAGCAGCCACTTGTTCAGCCAAAGTACCATATGCATGAGATAAATGCTTCGAAATAGCACTATCCATCACCCCAGGAATAACTTTTCCGCTATGTGTTCTTTTCATGCGGACATAGTGCTGAGAAAGAAAAGTGAATGATGCGGGATCCCAACCATATCCACCAACAAGGTGCAGGTTGTCAGTCACACAACCATTAGCAGGGTTCAGCTTGCCTGACCTTATAGCAGCATCAACAGCATCTTCAGCCATGCTGACAAGAACATGCAGAGTTCATTAAAGTAATTTTGAAACTGTCCAAGAATATCAAATCTCCTATAACAATTTATGAATGAATATGGAACTCAATGCAAACACTTGCACATTACAAGGAACCGTCGGTAACTATAGATTGTACATCTTTCAACATAAATTATAATGCAACAAGGACCTTCATTAAATTATGCTCTGATACATGGGATAACAAAATGAATTGTGTTCATTTTAAGTCAAGAACCAGAAACTACAAATTAATCAATTAGAACTATTGAAGATATGGTAAGCTTTTATATCTGTCAGATCAATAGTCAGTATTTCTACAACTCATCATGCTTGCTCGCAAAATCCAGTAAATAAGTGCTCATAAAATACTTCAGATACCTCAGTTAAGGACTTGTTTATGTAGTACAAAATAACTATTCATGGTCACAGTAACATACCCTTCCATGACATTCAGATCCCTACCAGACCAAACAAAACATGCATTTGGATGAAAATACACAAGGTAGCTTTCTGTTGTGTTAAGATTATATCTCATCATTTGCAAAAAGACCTTCCTCAACAAACTGGAATATTTTAATAAAATTTACCTTCGATAAGTAGTCCACTTTCCACCAGTAATTGTGATTAAACCAGGATAATCTTCAAGGACAATATGATCTCTGGATATACTCTCTGTGTTTTTTGCAGATGGATCCATGGCCAACGGCCGTATACCACTCCAAGCAGAAAGCACATCCGAACGTCTCACCTGCGGTTTTTAACCATATTATAAATCCAATTCTGCAATTCTATTCTTCCAATGAAGCTATCTACTAATGCAAATTAAATCAAATGACCACAACTTCAAAATACAAGTAGTTCCAAGTCTTTCATGTTGAAGAATTCAAAAGCATCCCTAAAATTCAAGTTGCTTGAGAGCCTAAGTGCCCAACTTCCTATGTTATACATCCTGCATGGGCAATATATCAACCCTCATATAACACCACACTACATGAAGCATACATAAGATGTCTCAATCTCTCGAAGATGTCCTACGTTCTTTCCAAGTAACAAAATGTTCTAGCAGTACATTTTATGAAGAATGGACACTACAGAAAATTCTAAGCAAATGCTAGTCAGTCTTAGCAGTGAGCACAGCTAAAAGTGGAGGAAGAATGAATATATTGTTTGAAGTATTCATTTAGGACTTGCTTCAAGCCTTCAACTAAATTACCCTATAGATTTTTAAAAAGCCAAATTTTTTAGCCATATGAAAGAAATTTGGTGGCAAGGAATATGGGATCTTCCCATTATCCCTCGCTTCAAAATTTTTTGCCAGAAAATAATCCACAGCTGCCTCCCTACTTAGGATAGATTGGCTCTTGTGTATTGGAAATGCTGGTGTTTGCATCCTGTGTGGCTCTCAGCCTATGTTTCTTGATCCTATTTTCTTCAAATGCTCTAAGTCTCTTAATCATATTTTCATTAAATACTCTTTTCCAAAAATATTTTGGAACACTTGTGAACAAAATTGGATACTCAATATAAGATTTTTGTAAATTGGCTTGAGAGGTTTTGGCCAAGTGAAATGATCCAAATTAATTTGGCTTATTGATCCTGAGAGTCTTAGTAGATAATATTCTCTCATTGATTTGGAAAGCCAGCAACAGTGGTTCCTTTAATGGTACTAGGACTGGTCCTTGCACTACTTTCATGTTTATATTTTTAATTGTAACAAGTTCCAAAATTATAAAGGAATGCATGATATGTGTTACATTTAGGTTATGTATGAATATCCTATGTACCTATGTTTAGGTTATACTCTTAACTGTCTCATTGATTTTGTGCATTTACATCTATTCTCTTGCTCCTGAAGTCACTACTATTCATTTCTATGGTTAGCATCTGTTTTCCCTTATCCATTAAGACTTATCATGTAATTGTTTGTCATCTTGACACACTATAATGCCCTCAACTTTATTTGCTTAACAAATCAATATAAACAGTTTATGAATCTTAATTCACTGAGTAGAGTTTGTGCATTATTCTACATCTATTCTTTTGCTGGTCACAGACTTCTGTGGCTACTATCAATTTTTCCCATTATGATTTATGGAGTGTTTGCTCTTCATATCCTGACGCACTATAATGCCCTCAACTTTATTTGCTTAATGAATAAATTTAAACAGATTATGCATCTTATTCATTTTAGCAAGTAAACTTAAAGGAGAGAATTGTTTTCCTAACTAAACATTCAACACAGAGTTTGTTCTTCATCCTTGTTTTCCATTCTTTATAAAAGATCTGTCAACAGAAGACCCATCAGAGACAATTTCATTCTTCCTATAGATTTCTAGGTTTTTATCTTTCCAATCACTCGTTAGGATTCTCAGGCAACAATCTCAAAGACAATAGACACACAGCAATCTTCTTTCCAACATAGCCTAGTGATACCAAGTAATTTTTTGGACAGTAAGGAAGGGGAATCAAGATGTATAAGCTAATTACTGGTAAAAGAAATGACAATGTGAATTACTGAGTAATTCTCCTCCATTTTGTCTTGATTCCTAAATAATACTAGGTTATAAACTTTACAGAATAGTTGTACGTAATCCGAACAATTCCACAAGAATGGAAACTGAAAAGCAAGAAAAACACATCTATTCACGACACCAAATAAATTCTAAGTTGAACTGAGTGCATCATAACCTTGTAAAAGAGAACTGTATACTTCCAAATAAAAACTGTTCAAGCAAAATCTGCTTAAAATAAAAAGTGGAAAAATAAAGCAGCCATTTACAAACCTGAACATTAAGATAGTTACAAATGGCATCCAATATGAACTGTATTTCATCTTCATGTGGCTCTGGGAGCATTGTAATGGCAGTGTTGGAGTCTGTAGTTCCAGCAATCGTCCTTCCCAACCAGGGCAACATAAAAACAACACGGCCATCTTTAGTTTTTGGAACAATTAGCCCCATTCCCTCAGGAGAATAATAATCAGGAAGCACTATATGGACACCGCTACTTGGACAAATCATTGCTGATAAATCTTTGTTGGCCATTTTTCTAACACTATCACAGAATGGTCCAGCCGCATTTACAACAACTTTTGCATATGCATCGAACTCTTTCCCTGATACAATTTATAGGTGTTAAGGAGCATAACAAGTGGAAGAAGATACATTAGCTACCCTACTAGACAAAACAAACCGTATTTTTTGAATGTAAAAGCTAAAAAGAATAATTTCAAGCATAACCAACATAAAAGTAGGACAAGGTTTCCCCCAGCATGGTGATTAAAATGCCCCATCCAATACAAGCAAAATGGCAGTCACCTCTTCATGTGACTTTACTCTAAAGTCATCCAGCAACAAACTACAGGCCATTAATGCCCATTAATGCAGTCATTTAACAAAATACTATAGGTTTTGTTATCTTCAATAACATAGCAGAAAGTCATTTAACACCTACCCCATTGATGCCCACAAAGATTATTTGAATACTTCAGTTTTATATGATAAAATTATCATGTATTGAGAGAGCAGAGGCTCGTGGTAGCAAAAACCATATATTGTCGATTAGATATCAAAGAGTTCTGCTGACAATTCCTTTAAAAACAATGACAAACACTTTGAGATTATTATATAAAGGTTACATATAGTGAACACTTTAACACCATAATTTTTATTATAAAAAAAATCAGCACTAAATTTGATAAGCAGATTATACTAACACTGATAAAAGTTGGAAAAAAAAAGAAGCTTATTAGATGATGGTCTAATCCCACATTTACAACTTTAAGAGAAGGAAAGAAGAAAACTAATGTTTGCTTGGTGTTACCTGATAACTGGTCACGAATACGTGCGCCAATTATCCGTTCACCAAAATCATCCTTGATCAGAGATATCACTTCTGCATGGTTAAGCACTGTTGCACTCACTAGTGCAGCACTACAAGCCAGTCCTACATTCAGCCGGGAGTCATTCATTTGTCCATCATAATAAACAACTGTTCCCTTCAAGCTCCCATTGTGACCCTTCCTAGACAGAGTTGGAAAAAGTTCAACTGACTCATTTGCAGAATAATAT